>JAYEVI010000347.1:0-346837 GCA_036346575.1 Dendrocalamus sinicus | reverse complement strand
ATTTGCCATCTGCTTCCCTCCATAAAAGCAGCTGGAATCGTTTTCTTGTTCACTGCCGTGTACACGCTGCTGCCTCGTGCCAGGACACAAACAGTTAGCACAGATGGCACTCTCCAATGGTAATCACATCAATCTTGGGATAATTGCTGCAAACCAACAATTACTTCTCCTCGACCCCGCTTTCGCTCTCCATTTCGATCGTGATCTTGTTCAAGGAAAAGGCTTTGTCTGCATTCAGCTGAAAGCAAGCCACGACCGATGAAAATTCAGTAACATTTCTCAAAGTTACAATTTTCAGCAATGCCTATGTGTGTTGCTGTCATTTCTTGTGTGGTAGACATTGGAGTATGCAGTACATTGTAGTCGGCGTCAAGGACCTGCGGGTCTCCGGTCCAAAACTTTGACCAGGTTCATTGAAGGGAATCGAAGCTAAAAACTATTTGAAGAAATCGATTCGGGACAGGGACGGTTGGATGGATGGATGCTACCGCCCTGTGGATCGATGGCATATTCGAATTCCAAGGCGTCCACAGCGCGCATGTTTAGCATGTGTTGTTCATCAGCTTCTGTTCGCTGTGCGGCTTGTTGAAATCCGTGGCGATGGTCAGTTGGTTGCAGTGAAGATACCGCCGTGGTTATCCTGATGCATGCATGGTGCTGGATGGGCACAGCCACAGTACAGATATGGGGTGTGTTTGGTTTGTGGATGGAGGTTGTATCGTATATCCCGGTGAGTGGATGCGATGCGGAGTGGAATCGTATTTCAGAAAAGAAGATGTTTGGTGAGGTTGCATGAGCGGATGCAAAAACGAGATGCTGTTTGGTTGTGTCAGATGGCGGATGCGATCTAAAACCTAAGAGAAGCGACACGTGGGACCGCATAAGATACTGCATCAACCCATCCAGGATGGCGGTGAAGCTCATTTTGAGCGTATCCACCCATCCATGATGAGAGCGTATTTTGCATCCGCTCAAGCGCCGCATCCACTCATCTGAGCAACCAAGCGAGGCTCTTTCTCGGTTATACGGATCCACCGGCCAGATGAAGGAGATTGAGCAACCAAACACACTCATGGAGTATTCACTTGCACTGTGTTTCTTTTTCCTAAAAAGAGAGTATTTTGTCCCAGCTGCAAATATGAATTGTTTTATACGGTTTTAGGTATAGAATAAACTATCACGAGTAGACGGCTTATGGTATAAATCGTTTGTGAAGAATTATCACGAGCGGCTCGAACAAAAAACCATCTGTGATGGGGAAGTATCACGAGCGGTTTTATATACCAACCATCTCATGATACTCACACATCATGACGGTTGGTAGCTATAACCGTCTGTGATAGTGTTTTTCACAGACGGTTCTAGTTATAAACCGTTTGTGATGTAGTTATTAAAGACGGCTCACAAACAAATGCGTGATAACTTCTGATTATCACTAACACATAAATATGATAGTTTTGAACCATCTGTAATGATCTTTTTTGTAGTAGTGTGATATGACCTTTTGAGATGGCATTATTTTTGATTTTGACTGCTAATTTCTATCATACTATTGGCACAAATCACAAAAAATTACATGTTATGGAAATATATTTTCTAGTAATACTAATATCATGTGGTCAATTTAGATACCTTTTCATATTGTTTTACGTTTGACCGGCAGGATTCGAGAACGATTTGTGCATGCAATCCGGGGGAGTATAATATAGCCGCTGTGTGAATTAATATAAGTGACGTGACTTCTGCAATTTTAAGAATCCTTCTGGAGTCCCATCGACTAGACGGTTTGTGAATTTAAAAAAACTAAAGCTTATTCCTACTTCAAAAATACACAATGCTATTTTTAAAAATGATTTGTTGACAGCTGCATGTGCTTTGTATTAAGGAGAGCTCAGAAAATGTAAGGCAGATACATTACTACAGAAAAGATCATCACAGATGGTTTCATGAGCCGTTTGAGTTTACGGGTCAGTAATAACATGAAATCATCATGGACGGTTCAAAGTTTTTGAACCATCTGTAATACATACTATCACGACGGTTAACCGTGCGTGATATTAAACTACAAACCGTCTGTGATAGTTTTATATCATAGACGGTTATAAATTATAACCGCTCAGTAATAGTTTTATATCATAAGCGGTTATGAATTTATAACCGTCTGTGATATTCTTTGGTAATCCTAAATCTATTTTTATTTGTTGGCTAGTCTCGAAAATGCTAATCATACCCTTTGAAACAAGTAGAAACATAACAAATATATGTACATATCCAATTCAAATTCATTTCATACATAAGAACATCCATTTCACAAATCAGTTAACTGAAATAAAATAAATTAACCATGTATGAATAAATACACATGTACCATTAAGTTCAATCTTATTCTAAACAAATTCACTCTATATTATGGAACTCCCTATCTTCTCTTACGACCTGAGACATCATAAAATATGCACACTGTTCTCGAATTTTTTGGAGGTCGGTCTGTTCCAACACAGTTGTAGCGATAGTCCCAACCTGTCGGTAGGAAGATCAATGTCGTGCATACATATAAATTGATAAGTATGAAATAATTATTGCAAGATTGATAAACACGAGGATCATTGGTCTTGAAACCAAGGAGTAGTTCTATGTTGTGGTAAACATATAATCCATAGGTGTTGCCGTGCTGCTCGTGACCTTTGTAAAAATAGAATTTGTTAGTTCGAGAGGCATTACTATGAAATGTTATATATAATTAAAATGTACTAGCGAATACTGGGAAATATAGATCGTGTCACAAGACGTTGATTCCTTTCTTGAATTTCCGTACAGTGGCAATGTATGAGACGAACGACCTATATGATTCAAAAAATTAGCCTTAGTTATTGAGAAAGAAAAAAAGAGACTATAATAAGTTAACTATTATAGGGCATTATTAATGAAGCGCCTCGACGAGGAGTTCTTCAGTACCCTATTCCAGTAGGACTTTCGAACTATCCCGTTATCCAAAATGCTGATGATACTCTATTGATAATGCCGGCTTGGGCTCAATAACTTCTGTCTCAAAAGTTTGCTCAATACTTACGCAACTTCGACAAGTATTAAAGTTAACTATGAAAAATCATCAATGATTCCCATGAACATTGCTGAGGACAAATTTATGCATCTGGCAAGCACTTTTGGCTACACAAAAGGACAAATGCCTTCTACTTACCTTAGACTCCCATGATCCTTGCAAGTCCCTGTCTGCATGGGATATGGTCTGTCATCCCAAAAATAAAGGTGGAATGGGCATTTTAGGTGGTGATTATTTGGGCTTTTTTTATGGTTTATGGCTGAAAAGTACTGTAGCTGACTGAAAAAACACTATAGCTGACAGATGCTTATTTAACATAATTAAATTTAAAAAAATAAAAAAATAAAAAATATGTTAGCCCATTATGTATAATACAAACAAATACAGGAAAAAAAGAACCAGCAAAAAAGCTCAACAAAAAACCAAAAGTTCAGAAAAAGACGAAATTTATGAATAGTGAAAAATAAGCTGAAGCTAAAAGTTGAAGCCAAAACGATCACAGCCTTAGACCTTCTTCTTAAACACCTACACAATTTCTACAGTCAGAAAAATATTCCTTGGGTGACATTGATTTGGAATACCTACTATCGCTCACAATTACCTCATTCGGACACTAGCTGTGGTTCTTCTTGGTGGAAAGATCTACGACCTGTTTGTTTCAAATTGTAGATTCGAGAAGTAGGTGGTGAGTATCCAGCTAGTCGAGAATCTGGGAAGCCTGGATAACCCGACTTCGGCTACTAGTTCATTTTCGGATTACGTAGCTTCGACTACTTAGAATGCGGATGAAAATCTGAATTGTTTGGGGAGTTGCAGATTACGAGAGTAGCCTGCGGTGCGTAGCTGAAACAAGCAGCCCTAATGAGCTTGGTGACAGATTTTTAGTGGCATAGCCTCTCATTGCGGTCAAGCATCACACCACTTTTACGGAAGGATTTATGGAAATCATATCCTTTGTTATTGACCATCGAGGCTATATTCCTTTGCAAAAATGAAGACATTTCCATTATCAATTTCTAGCGAAAGAAGACTACATTGATCATGTTAGAAAACTGGACCCGTGGCCAGCAGTCTGGCCCATTATGAGCACCCCACAGAGACTATAAATAGGGAGCCATCCGGCATATTTGTACACGATGCAATTGAAAACAATAAAGAAAGACCGAGAGTTCTCTCTACCTCTGTGTGTTCAATCTATTATTCATCTTACGTGATTGATTCGATTTGTTCTAAGCGAGAGAATCGACGGACGTATGCCGACAGTTCCTCAACAGATCACTTTAATTTACCACTCTATGGAGGCTTTGCAGAATTGAGACCCTCCAGAACTTTTGGAAACAATTCAGCTGAATCGCACTACTAAAGATGTTTGGACACATATTTGGGGACGAGGTACTTCTTGTTCTAAAATTACTACTACTATTAGTTCAGCACTCTCGCAGCTCTTGCCCCTCTCCAATGGATCTAGCAAAGTAAATGTGTAATGAAACTTTAAGTCTTTGTTTGGCTTCTCTTACAAGATATAATGAATACAAAAAACATGCTTCGACGCTGGCATTGGTACACAGGAAATGATTCAAATTGTGTACTTTGCCAAGCAAGGAAAGAAGAAATAACTCTCCACCTTCTCTTCAAATGCTCTTTCAGTACCAATGCCGAGTAAGTTAGGGATACAGATGGTCTTTATCCCAAGACATTATGTATATGCTTCAACAAGCTGGGCAAACCCTTGGTGCACCTTACTTTATGGAGATTTTTAGTATTGCTTAAAGGAATGGGAATGTCTTTGAAGACATTGCTCCTTCTATTGCCACCTGGAAATGTTACTTGTTGATGATGTCACTCTGCATATGCACAAAGTGAAAGACAATCTTCCACCATTAGTTACTTCCTGGCTAGTGACTTTGTAAATTCTCAAGTTTTCCTTTCTTTTTTTTGTGGCTTTGTAAATTTCTTTACATTATTAATATTGTTTGATGAGTTTTTGTATAAATATGCTAAGTCAAAGTAAATATAGAAATATATGTTTGAGAAGAAAAAGACTCGCCATTTGTAAGTTGTATGGCCCATCCAATCGATCGTTGCACTGCGCGTCTGATTTGCAAGTTCCTAGCCACCGTGAGGCATATGCGCTAAGATCATCCTCGAGTTCATGGGTCTTCGACCACGTTGCGACAACGTTATTATGACTACGTTGTGTCGACCAGGCTGCTTGACCACGGTCATTTCAACCACATTGTGTCAACCACAGCTGTTCGACCACGGCTTGTCGACCATGTCGATTTTACTGTAACTTCGATTGTGCCGCTCACAAATAGCTCACTTACTTCTGGTCTTCGACCACCAGTTGTTTTGACTACGTTGGTTTGACCACATTGTTCTCTTTAACCGATACTTGGGCGCCTCAACCATGGCTCCTCGATCATGCAGTCCTCAAAGCACCGTCGATACTTAAGCTTGGTCTTCCAATGGTTCGCTATGTCATATGATCATCTTACTATAGTCAGGAGGGTTACCGACTCAAGGTTGCTAACTAGTCTCCAACTCCTACATGAACTCAGGCACACATGTACTTGATTACCATCAATAACAAGATTAGTGCTAACATGATCTACGGTGCAGTTCGACCGATTGTTGTACCGTGCCTCAGACGGTCGCATATTCTCGATTGATCGCAAGGCGCGTGGTCGATTTATGGCAGCCTATGCACCAAGATAGAAGGAAGAGATTGGTTTTGGGTGTATCGTCTTCGCAATAGAAAGATGATTGCACTGTATCTCCATCTGATGGAAGTAATTCTCAATAAATCTTTTTGATATGAAAAGCAGAGGTTGAGAAGGTAAGAAATCGAGAATTGATCAGGGATTTGATCTCAAAATTAATGGCACAATTGGCATTGTGTGGGAGCCACGTACATTGCCCGTGACAATCACTTGTGCCTATAAAGGGAACGGAACAAGCTTGCGAGCCGATCTGGGCGGTAGTAGCGGGCGACTACCAACGCTGCGGTCGCTTGCTGGTGATGCTATCGAGGAAGTGCTGGAGCTCGCCGTTGGGCAGCCTATGGCCACAATGATGGGCTAGCAAGATCGCCGTTATCTCACTAGGCTTGAAGCATGAGTCCTTCCACTCTTGCATGTGGCGCGTGCCCCGCCAAGCGTGCAAGCGTGATGAGTTGTCATATACCAGGACATGTGATGTCGCTAACTGCCACTCTAATCTAATGAGGATGATCTACCATCGTGATCTTGGCGTCTTTCCTGCTGTGTGCCTTCATTGCATTGAAGTTGTCCTAGTCGCCTGTTGAGCTTGGTCGCCTTCGACTGCCTCCTTTACTCAGGCTCCTCCGATCGCCTTTGGCGCTCAGACGCTTATGACTGCCTACGATACTCGGGTGCTTTTGACTGCCTCCGATACTCAAGACTTCTTCGATGCCTTCGGCACTCAAACATTTTTAACTGCCTCCGATAGTCAAGACTTCTTTGATCGCCTTCTGGGCTCGATCCCTTACGATCGTTTGTTGTACCCAGGCATCAGTGATGGCTTTGATACTCGGTCGCTTACGACCACCTCCTGTGTTCGGTCACTTATGACCACCTTCTGTGATTGGTTGCTTACGACTGTTTGATGTACTCAAACGTCATCAATTGTTGCTGACACTTGGTCACGTACGACCGCTTTCAATACTCGAGTGCCATCAATCGCCCACAGCACTCAAACACCATTGACCACCTACTAGGCCTAGACGTCTACGACCACTTCCAACACCCGGGGCCATCGACCGCCCATAGTACTCGGACGTCACCGACCATTTGCTGCACTTAGGCACCATGTACTGCATACAGAACTCGATCGCCATTAACTGCCCGCTGTACTCAGGCGTCGCTGCTCGCCGGCTTAGGCACCATTGACCGCCTACAGTACCTAGCTGTCATCGACCACTCACCGTGCTCAGTCGCTTACGACCGCCTGCTGTGTTAGGCCACTTATGACCACTGGCTACACCTGGATGTCATCGACCGCCTTGTGTGCTCCGTCGCCTACGACTACCCGTTGTGCTCGAACATCGCCGACCACCTTCAACGCTCGAGCGCCATCGACCACCCACAGTACTCGAACGTCACCGACCACCTGTTGGGCCGAGATGCTTCCAATCACCTCCAATACTAGGATGCTTTTGATCGACTGTGATATTCGATCGCTTTTGACCACCTACTGTACTCGGGCGTTACTGATCACCTTTGACACTTGGTTGTCTTCGATCGCCTGCTATGCTCAGACACCTACAATCACTCATTGTGCTCGGATGTCTCTGACACCTTAGACCACTCGCCATGCTCGGATGTCATCGACTGCCTTTTGTGCTCAGTTGCTCACAACCGTCGTGGATATTCAGTAGCTTACGACCATCCACTGTACTTGGACGACGCCGACTGCCTATGATACTTGATCACTTATGACCGCCTGTTGTGCTTGGTTACTTACGACTGCCAGCTGTACCTAGAAGTAAATCGATTGCTCGTCGTGCTTGAGAGCTTACAACCGTTCGCAGTGCTTGAACATCGCCGACCATCCTAAATACCTGGTCACTTATGACTGATTGCCGTATTCGATCGTCATCAACTTCCTTCGATACATGGATGCCTCCAACAGCGTGTCGTATACGAGTGCCTCCAACTGCTACTCGAAGACAGATGCCTCCGTCTGCTTGTCGAAGTTGGACGCCTCCGACTGCTTATCAAAGTTGGACACCTCCGACCGCTTGTCAAACTTAGATGCATGCAATCGCTTGATAAAGATGGATGCCTTCAACTGTGTGTCGTACACGAGTGCCTCTGACCACTTGTAAAAGACAGATACCTCGGACGGCTTCTCAAACATGGATGCTTCTGACCATTGCTTGAAGATGGACGCCTCCGACCGCTGCTCAAACTCAGATGCCTCCGACCGCTTGCCATGTTCTAGTGCCTTTGACCGCCTCCGGAACACAGGTGCTTTCGACCGCCTGTGATTCTCAGACTTCTCCGACTACCTTTGGAACACTGGCGTTTTTTACCGTCTGTGATACTCGGGCGCTTTCGATCGCCTGCGATGCTCGAGCACTTTCGACTACCTTCGATACTCAGACTTCTTCAACTGCCTTTGGAACACAGGTGCTTTCGACCGCCTAATATACTCTGGTGCTTTCGATCGCCTGCAATACTCGAGTGCTTTCGACTGCCTGTGATACTCGGGTGTTTTCGACTGCCTGCCATACATGGTCGCTTACGACCACTTGCCATACTTGATCGTCATCAACTGCCTTTGATACTCATACTACATCTGATAGCCCGTGGTACTCGAACGAGGCCTACTACAGTAACCGAACCTACTACAATACCGATTGCCGATGGTTTCCAACTTTCAACCTTCGACTACTTCTGATTGCCGATGGCTTCTGGCTTTTGATCTTCGACTATATTTGATTGCAGATGGTTTCCTGCTTTCGACCACCAACTACATTCAATTACTGATGGCTTCTGGCTTTCGACTACCGACTACATCCAATTGCTGATGGTTTCTGGCTTTTGACCACCATTTACATTTGATTGTAGATGGCTTCCTGCTTTTGACCATCAACTACATTCGATCGCTGATGGCTTTCGGCTTTCGACTACTGACTATGTCCAAATGTCAATGGTTTCTAGCTTTCGACTACCAACCACTCCCCATTGCCGATGCTTTCTAGCTTCCAAGGAATCTTTTCCAGCGATCACTTTTGACCACGTCGATACCGGACCCTAGCATTTTGCTCTATTAAAAGTACGGATGGTTTTCCCTTACGACACCTGAGTTTGGCTAAGTGCATCTGCACAGCAGAGGGGTCCTTCCCATTTGGTCACTTTTGACCAATTCGACATCCGACCCAGGTGTTCTGCTCTACCAGCCTCACCGTCTGAATTAAGTATGTCTATTACACCGATTCTGCTACCATATCGTCAGATCAGTCATGCTTGACGTAAATCATACACACTTTTAACCACCTTAATTTTATGTGTCATTTGATACCAACGACATCGAACGACATGGGTGGGCATGGCTAATCACGAAGGCTACATCACAACGACCCCATAGACCGACGCAGGCTATGGATCATGCCAACGCCACATCTACACCAACCATTCATCCCATGCATGGAGAATGTGAAGCAAAGAATAAAGGTGATGACCAATGCACAACTTAATTGGAGGTATTACGTGGGTTCGCTCATGGATGTAATTAACCGGAGCCTTCCGAGGCCCCAGGAACTAGGAAATCACATCGCCTATGTCGATCTCGCTATGCAAAGCGAGCCATAGAGCGCACATATATAAAGGGAATTTGTAATTTTGTTATTCTCAAATGAATGAATAAAATACATGTTTTCCTTAATTTTGTTGTATTTATCTATTTTTGTGTACTTTAGTACACTTTGCACGCCCGCACCTTATACCCCGAGGTAAGAAATTGGGAACAATTTCTCGCGTCAAACAAATATAACACGATGGAGCTTCTCCTACTATCTTCTCTTCAACACACACACACACACACACACACACACACACACACACACACACACATATATATATATATATATATATATATATATATATATATATATATATATATATATATATATATATATATATATATATATATATATATATATATATATATATTGTATATATATGCATGTAAGTAGATAATATCTTGCCAAAGAAAACTTAATTGTTGACCACCCTGAACTACCAAACCAATATACATTCTAACATCAATAAAATAACAACAAATGATGGGTGTGGTATAAAATCCAATATAAGCATGGCAATAGTTTTTATTGATGGGAAGTTTGTCAGCATGCCACACCAACATAGCATATTTTTATAAGTCCGTAAATTAAATCATAGCATATGTATCAACTACAGGCAACAAACCGAGTTATGGGGCAAGACTTCACCTGAACATATCCAAATCTGGGAGCTGCTATCAAATCCCAGGCAAGCTTACCCTTGATCACTCTGAGTAGTTATGTTACTTAAGAAAGCTAAATTCGCTATAATATCTATTACCATCTGATGCATTAAAATGCTTTTTAAAAAGAAATATAGATAAATAAAGAAGGAAAAGAGATAAGAGAAAGAGAGCAGTTATAGGTGGAGCAGCAGTTGGACTAACAATTATGTAAAATAGGAGGGTAGAGGGTGCTCTGGTCAGAAAAAGAGAGGGGTAGATTGGGGCTCTCTACATATGGTTATAACACAAGGACTAAACAACTTTTACTCGGACAGAGAGCCATACTTCTAGTGTTAACCACCTTCTCATTTTGATGAGCACAAAATGTTATCCTACAACGTTATTATTATCTCTATATGGGTAAGTAGTATAACTAGGTAGAGGAAACCAGGCGGTATAAAGCCCAAAAGTGATGGATCCAAAGCGGATAGAGCTAGAATCGCTATAGAGCTCGAGATTGGCGAGCTTAGGTGCATATATTAGTACAGTGGAGTGTTGGGTGAAGGTTAGAACACTCCAACCAACAATTACTTCATGGTCGGTGGGTGTCGGTGAGGGTAAGAGACCGCTCTGGCCACCGACTATGAATAATTAGGCGAGAGATATAATAACGAAACCAGGAAAATGTTATGTACTCTAACTTCGCACCGCATATAAGGAAATATGGATGATCCAATACGAAGAGCTCGAGTAGTTATGGGTAAAGTGACATAAGCATGCGTGATGCTGATCAAATCATGAATTCACGCCTGTCTCCTGAGTTGGAGGCTACAGAGATCGACTGGAGATTCTTTCTTTTCATCGGGGTGATTAGTAGTTTTTGCAATACTAAACGTGCAAAATTTTACTTTATTTTAATAACATATTTTATGAAGAAAGAAGAGATAAAAGGAAATTGATGATAAAGAGATAAGTCATACAGTAACATTGTTGCTATTAATGCTTACTGAGTACATTATACTTACCCTTGCTATTAAATTCCCTTGTTAGATTTCATGCTAGCTAGGGATTACCTTGGGTTGGACGTGGAGTTTACAAGTCGAGAGGATGCTGTGTGAGATAAGGATGACTATATCGAGGACCGAGGTGGGATGGACACCCAATTTGGCAGTTGGGGACGAGTGGGAGACATTTAGTGCTTGGTATCCGTGTACCTCATACTTGTGTAATTAGAGTACACATAGAACTTTTGTAATAGTTCTATATAATTATTGTAAATTAGAAAGCAGTATGTTGAAGGCTTTAGCCCTGTATGATAATAGAATTGTAATAAGATTGTACAATATCTAGCTATTGTTCTACTGTAACTCTAATATAACTTATTATTCGATAAGACAGCGTTATTATTTGATAATAATCTTATGTCTAGTGTCATATTTTAACGATAATGACACGCGATGTAACACCAACGCATTCCTCAAAACAAACACCTCGCCAGTGTCCTTGATGTAAGCTCTCGCGAGTTCACCAACTTGTTTAGTTTGTACGTACTACCGTTGATCTTTTGGAGAAGGAAGAAATACTGATTGAATCGAGAAAGAAAGTGACGGATCGGAATATACAGTGACTCGTTGTTGGACATCACATAAAATAGTGATTGAAGAGGCAGTCCATACATCGCCATTGGTAGCTCCGTTGCCTGGTCAAAGCCCGTAGCAGGTTTGTTGGTGCTCATTTAATCGTTGAAGTACTGTAGTTTGGCACACGCGCCTCACTGATATGTCCTACCACATAGACTAATCTTCTCTTCTCTCTTACTACCAGTGGTCCAATGGCTATCTTCTTCTCAAGAATTTTGAGGAGATCTTGATCAACTTTCAACCAAAGTTGCATTCCGAGCAAGCTACGGCTGGGTGACGAGGCAGGGCGGTGCTTAGCCCGTTTGCTTTTCAGGCTGATTGGGACAGGCATAGCTAGCCGCCTTGGTACTTCCATGCAACACCATTTACTAAAACGGGGTTATGCTGATGGTAATTAAGGCAAGCGTACGATAAAATATTGGACAATCTAGCTAAGCCTAGTTTATGATACGAGGCTTAGGTGCTGCTCAAAAGGGTTTATTTTGAGTGGTTTATAGCTGAAAAGCACTGTAGCTGGTTGAAAAAATACTGTACCTAACAGTGGCTTATTTGGCGTAATTAAATTAAAAAAATAGAAAAAACAGGTTAGCTCATCATGGACAGTACAAACGAATACGGGAAAAAAGAACTGACAAAAAAGCTTAAAAAACCAAAAAAAAATCAGAAAAAATGAAATTGTTGAATAGTGAAAAATAAGCCAAAAACCAGAAACTCAAGCCGAAATGAGTGGTGCTTTAGCAAAAAGTTGTTTGGTTGTTTGTACGAGTCCAGCCTGGGTGAACGAGGTAGGTTTTACTTGGTTGGGACAAGATGTGTGAGGCAAGTATGTATTCTTTGGTTACCTGCTGAGAGGAGATGTCTTTCGGCTGCATGCATACATCGGATATGAATTATACATGTAGAAAATGTAGAGGTCTTTTTCCCCCCTAAAGCCAGTAATTAATTAATATACCGTATCCCACTTCAGTAATCATTATTCTACCTTCGTAATCCTTAAAACACTATTAATATATATCAATCATCATCTAGGTGGTGATCGGTTCTATTAAAAGCTCGTGGCTTATGGTGAAAACATCAGTAGTGGTGAAAAAAATCATGAGTTGAGAGACTTATTTAGCATAATTAAATTTAAAAAAATTTAAAAATATAAAAAATATGTTAGCCCATTACGTATAATACAAACAAAAGAACAGGCAAAAAAGCTTAACAGAAAGCCAAAAGTTCAGAAAAAGACGAAACTTATGAATAGTGAAAAATAAGTCAGAAGTTAGAAGCCGAAGTCAAGTTCATCAGGGCCTAATCGCGTTGTGATGAGCACGGCTCACTCGTACGCTCATTTTGATCCTCCCACACCTAGCCTAACTCAAACGACCACCTTCGCATGCATTCCTTGGCTCACTCAAGCAACACAGAAAACTAATCACCATTTTGGAAGCACTAGAAAATAATCATCATCCCAAGGTATGATGTTTGTTGGCGCTTATCTTATGCATATCTGTTGCACCATTGTTATCCAATATTTATGATAATTGTGTATAACTGTACCATTTGGCGATTAACCTTAACCAAATACCAAAGTTCTCTTTTCCTTTCATGTGTTTCGTAGAAAGAGCCAAAATCATGCCAAATTTACTCATTTAAAGAAGTCCACTCCTGAATCGGTAAATCGACGAGTTTTAGAGATCTTTTCCCTGAGTTCGAACGCAAAAGTTATGATGAAAAAACCAAGTCAAATTGACTCAAATTCAAAGCATACTCGGAATAAAACTCAATGCCCATTGTTTCCAAGCATACGGACATAGAAGCACGACCCCTTGGGAATAAATATAAGACCCTATGGGTGTCCTTCAAAGCATCCAATTTTTTAGTTTTTCCCTCACCACTCTGGCAAGACCACAACAGTGTTCCTTCATATAATTATATCTAGATTAGAGTTTAGGGATTAGAGATGGCTCTAATTAGGGATGGTTCTAATTAGAGCAGAGATCCGGAGTGTCTACACTAGGAGGCTACCATAGTCTGTAGCTTTTGTAATCTTCTCGGTTATAAACATTCCTACGTACTTCCTCGATTTTTATGCTTTGATATGATGTTAGTCATATTTTGCATCTATAATTGTCATTTCTGTATGTCTTCTTGATATTATGCTTGTTTCCCAGTCAATAATTAACTATAGATGATTGTCGATTGCTCTTGTTTCCCAGTCGATAATTAGCTATAGATGATTGTCAATTGCTTAGCTCTAGATATAAACGTGGTGTTTAGATCTAGTGAGTGAAACTATATCAAGCTGTGCAGTGCTTGCCGATGGTAATTAAGGTGGTGATCGGTTCGTGCAAAAGCTTGTGGCTTATGGCTGAAAACACTGTGTTGGTGAAAAAAACATTGTAGTGATAAAGTGGCTTATTTAGCATAATTAAATTTAAAAAATTTAAAAATAAAAATATGTTAGCCTATTACGTATAATACAAACAAATACGGGAAAAAGAACCGCAAAAAGCTCAACAAAAGCCAAACGTTCAGAAAAGACGAAACTTATGAATAGTGAAAAATAAGCCGGGAAGCGGCGGCCGAGTTGATCGAGCAGGACCTATGACCGGGGAGAAACGTGAAAGGGCGAAATGGGGTTGTAGGGTGAGAGCATCTTAGTGATTGATGCTAGATTTAAACTTGCATTTTATATTTTTATTAATTTAGCATTGTTACCTTGGATCCTAGTGCTTATGATGTAACCTCACGATGATCTTTCTAACTTTTAGGTTAGTTGCTCTGAGCCTAGTTATCATATTGTTGAAGTTGGATCATATTTATCTTGTCATATCCGTTAACCATGAGTAGTTAGACAATAATTATGTTGTCAACCTAAGACCAAGTTAGTTTGTTCTCTGCGGATACGTTAACTTTAGAATACTTCGGGTGAAAAGCTATAATTAAGACAAACGCTTGCTGTATCTATTTATTGTGCCTATCTCGTGTCAACATTATTGTATGAGCCTGGTTAATTAATACTGATTCAAGCAACCAATCATACACAAGGCAGTGTAGCGACCAGACTCAAAGCCAGACTGAACACATGCTCCGGCCAGTGAATCCTTGGTGAGGGTCCTGGTCTACTTTGGTGACCAGACGAGCCTGTGGGTCTTTTCTTCCGAAGCTGACGGCTACAATATCCGCTATAAATTGGAGAGCAGTTGACTCGTGGGCTAGGTAATTTTTTTCCTTCTCTTATGAACTAACGATGTGTTTAAGAAATGTTTTCCATGTAAATGCACTACCTTTTGTGCTAAGTCGCCTTCTATGCAAACATGTATTGGTGACACGATAGACTGAATGAAACTAAGCGATATAACAGATGGATAATATACAGAGTTCTGATCTGTAAATTTCCATTGAAAATAGCACCCATGTTAACTAGATTCACTAATTATGAGGTCTTAATCCGTTACCTATAATTGTTGGTGATATTTCTGTGTGTAATCTTCATTACGAAGAGTAAAATTGCCTCACTAAAGATAACTTATCCTTTAGTTCCTTGGCTACTTGTGGTTTATTCCTGCTTTTGGTAATCCAAAGAAACTGATTATGTTCCTTGGAACAGTCCGCTATTCAGAGAATAGGGTGGCTACAGATGCAATGCTTATCGAGAACTGGTTCTTTACGTGTCGGGGTGAATTTCTTGCAAGGCATTATGATGAAGTAAGGAACCTTTCTTGGCTCCTTTATATTTTCTTATATACTTAATTTGCAAAGCGTGATTGCTAAATCATAAACTTGTCCTCCAGAGAACTATTTACATCCCCACCAACTGGGAATCACCTAAAAGTCTTCACCTTAGCCGCTTGATTGTTAGGAGTTACCGCTACTATGATCCCGCTACCCGTGGACCGGAGTTCCAAGGTAATAACTTCAAATTTCCATGCGGAGCTATTAGACATGCTTTAACGATATAAGCCTCCTATGAGTTCGGTGTGCAATTGCACAAGTGCACTATATATTCCGTGTTCTTCGAATAAATATTAAGTGCACATATTTTGCGATTGTTTGCATACTTCTATTGGATTGTTGTAGGTGGCCTATGCATTTGTCTTATTTGATCAAGGATGTGTTTTTGTGTTACAGAGATTGTTAGAAGACTGGATGTACTTCAAGATAATCATGCATCAGACCACCGGGTTACTTAAACATAATATATTTTGCTCTTTTTGTGCATGCATTTTTGGATTTCTTTTGGAATGTTTCAGTTTCAAGTTCTATCAACAAGGATTTTAACACTCATGTCTAATAATTTTCGTCGAGCTTAGGATTGCAAAATGATAAGGTGAGCTAGGGTGTTTCATGTCACGTCTGTCACGATGCTTGGTTTTAGCGTATAAGCAATCTATAGCCATTTCCTGGTGTTAGTTGGCTCTAGATGGTATTTTTCAGTTCATCATAAATGGTATTTTTTAGTTGTTTCATACATCAAATAAAAAGTAATTTTAAAAGTTCACTGCAATGTTTACTCATACGTATCCATTTCTGATTTCCAGAGCTAAGGGCAAAAGCCATACTTATTCTATAACTTTTATTTAGTTCACATGGTCGACATGGAATAAGCATTGTGGTTTTCTATCCTTAGGCTTTTGCACAGTGTTTTTCCCATGCTGGAACTGCAGTAGCTCAATTGGTAATTGAAATTCAACGATGCTTGGCCATATACACAGTTCACTTTAACACCTATATTGCAGCATTTTGGTTAGTTGGTTTTCAGTTACATGGTCTACTGCCCTATGGTAATTCCGTTGTTGAGGTGGCGTTCAGTATGAATCGATTAGTTCGTATCTGTACCTTGTGCGCTCCAGCGCTGCCATGCTATTACTTATGGCTGTATGCAGAGCAGAGGTGGAAAAGTATGGAAACAACATAAAAGAGTAAAGACTTTGGTGTTTTGTTACTGGAGATTATCTGCAGTGACAATAACAAATACAGCCTGGTCTCTAAGTACATAGGACTGGATAATGGAGCAGTGGGAGAAAAACTTCTACATAATAGCAATAGCTAGAGCAGCCAATGGAAGTTCATTGGTTGTAATGTCCAAAGGTATGCCAGTCACGATTTGTTACTTTTGTTTGACACTTTAGTTTCCATTTCGGACCATTTCTCCATTAATGATAAAAAGTCCCAATGTTTTATTTGTACTTAGTTATCTTTTGCTTCCCATAAGTGGCCCTTCTTATTTGTACAATGGGACTGCAAGGGAGGTAGTTTCAGAATGGTCTCACATAGAGGAGATGAATGAGAGACTAAGGTTCTTTGTTGAAGAATGCAACCATATTCAGGTCCTATCTTTTCCCCAATATACTGTTGATGAATACTCTATTTACAGTTATACTACGGGCAATGTTCACTTATGCAATCAGTGATTTTTGTAGGATTTTTACCACCATGCATTCTGTTGAGGTCTTAAATTTTGACATTAATTGATTCATAATTTACTACAGGGCATCCAGTTTATTGTGGATGATTCAGGAGGTTTTTCCAGTGTAGCTGCACAGTACTTGGAGAACATTGCCGATGATTACACAAACACACCTGTATTGCTTTATTGTGTGAGGATCCAGTCACCCATGTATCATCCAAGAATCGAAAGGAGTCCATCACAAGATCTTTGCATGATGCCGTTTCATTTTCAAAACTTTCATCCTTTTGCAATCTGATGGTTCCAATAGGACTGCCTTCTCTAAGTAGAAGTATGCTTTCATTTACCTGACTACCACATTTGATTTTGTGCTTTTCTGAAAATTTTCCATTCTAGCATGTTTAGGTGATCTGTGAATTTTCATACATTCCCTAAACAGGTAGGAAGATACTCATTTGCTGTGCTATTATTCTTTTGTGAATGTATGAGACTCCTTTCCAGTAGCTTAGTATCAGTGTTGTTTATTTTCCTTTATTCTTTTACTTGAGCAGCATATATCTGAAAGTACTGCATTCAAAAAGCAAGCTCCTTCTTAAGTCCGCCATTTAGAGCTGAAGAAGCAAGACAAAAGCTTACATTCCAGTACATAGCTTCAGAGGAAACACATTGATCAGGTAACTCTTATATGTACACTTTAATTGTTTACATTGTATTTTCGTTCATTCCTGGTAGCCAAACTGCCCAAGAAAAAGTTGTAGTCGAAAGTCAAATTCAGAACATAAAGTATCCTAGAGGAAAAATCGGTGATGTGTGGATGGTCAATATACCCTTTTCAGTTATTTCAACTGTGTAGTTTTGTGTCATACATAGTAGTATTGGGGCCTCTTGTGTTTGATATTTTTTTGAGGTCAACACTACATGGTTAACTATTTCTTTTATTATGTAATACAAAGGTTAATTGGGAGAACTGTGCATCCTACAAAGTGGAGCATATCTCTCCAAGGTAGTGGAGAGAATTCTATGATTCTTGAAATTCAGCAGTGCCAATTGTGATATCCATGATTTTTGTTAGGTAGCTACTAATTAAATAATGTGAATTCAGAATTTGTGGTATCTTTTACATAAAATCCGTTGCAAAGCACGAGCATATAACTAGAAAATGTAGTAAATTATACCTTGTAAAGAAAATCACCAATAACTTCATATCTCATCTATGTACCAATGACAACTGCAATGTGTGTATTAGAATAAAAACCTACATGACGTTTGAATTGTCAACACACATTGGTTTCCATTTTTCGATGAAAATGTTTGAAGATTTATTTTGTGGGTTTGACTTTACTTGGTTGAAGGATACTTGCTTGGAGCTGCTCGGAGAAGAAATTTATTTGCTCACTAGCTGAATGTCTATATGTTGCTACGGATTTTAAAATTTTATCATACTATATATTCTGAAACTAATAAGTGGTAAATTTTTTAGAACATGTATACAAATATGTTCTAAATTTTTTTAAAATATGTAGCTTCTGTTAACCGATTGTATGGTCTCGTGAAGCGGTCATAAGACACAGGAATCGGTCGTAGGCTTTGAGCATTGCGTGTTGGGTGGTTGCGACCGGTCACGTATTTATGTGACAAAAATCTTATACAATATATGAGACGTGAATCTTAATGAATCTGATTGTTCGTTTTATTTTTTTACAAATTTTATCTTGTTTTGTATTTTACCGTAGAGTTAGCACGGGCACACTACTAGTTTACTATAGTACCTAACTTTCAAACAGAGTATTTTCTTAAGACGGGTCTATAAGTTAAACGATCTACACATTAAAAGCCTAATATCTGTACCAGTCAAAATCGCACGTGTGTATCTGTCTCTCCGTAATCTGTACCGTAAACAGTTAAAATTCAAAAATTTTAACCAAAAGTCATAAGTCGCAGTAATAGCCAAACAGGCCCACATGTAACTACACTGCCATATATGCCGGCCGGCGTGAGTGAGCCACTCGAGCTACGGCGACCCCTCACCGCAAACGGTTGACCCTCCCGAGCTGCCGCCCGCCCCGCACTCTCCCTCCTATAATTATTCTCTTCTCTTCCTCCGCCTCCTCCCCATACTCCTCCTCCTCTTGCATGGCGATGGCGACCTCTCACTTGCCCGACTAAACAACGCGAGCGAGAGCACTAGTAAGCTCACGCAAGCGCGCACCTACCCGCCCCAAGCAAGAAGAACGGGGAGAAAGGGGGAGGAGGAGCAGGCGTCATCCAAGATCCAAGAAGTGGCGTGAGCGGCGATCATGGAGCGGCTCTTCGACGAGCTCGCCGGGAGGCGGTGCGGAGCTGCTGCGGGCGGTGCGGGGCACGTTCCTGTGCCGCTCCACCGCCGAGCGCCTGCGCCGGAACGTGGAGCCTCTGCTCCCGCTCGTGCAGAACGGCCACCACGCCTCGGGTCACCGGAGCGCGGGGAGCTCGCGGAGCTCGCCGCGCAGCTCAGGGAGGCTCTCGACCTCGCTCGCCGCGCCGCCGCCGCGCCGCGCTGGAACGTGTACCGCACCGCGCAGCTCGCGCGCCGGATGGAGGCGGCGGACCGTGGCATCGCTCGCTGGCTGGCGCGCCACGCGCCGGCCCACGTGCTCGACGGCGTGCAGCGCCTGCGCGACGAGGCCGACGGGCGGATTGGGCGGCTCGAGCGCCGCGTCGAGGAGATCGCGGCCGCCGCAGCGGCGCAAACGACCCCCTTGCCGCCCGCCATGTCCGTTCCCGTCGCGCTGCCGCCCCCGCCTAAGGCCATGGCGATGGCGATGGAGGTGCCGCCCAAGGCCATGGGGATGGCCATGGATGTGGAGCTCCCAGAGGAGGAGGAGAACGGGGTGGTGGGCGGCGTCGTCAAGGTGGGCAAGGAGAAGGTGAAGGAGATGGTGATGAGCGGCGGTGGCGGGTGGGAGGTTGTCGGCATCTGCGGCATGGGCGGCAGCGGCAAGACCACGCTCGCCATGGAGATCTTCAGGGATCATAAGGTCCGAGGTAAGAAAGAACAAAGATCAAATCCCAACCATATCGTCTCATATGATTCCTTTTGGCGTCTTTTGTTATGTTCTTCCAATCTTTTGTGCAAAGTTTGCATCTTTGTGCAGAATTATTAGATCCTTTCGTGCAAATATGGCATCTTTTCTTGAATTGTTGGGTGCAAAAATTGCAAATTGGGGCATCTTTGGTGGTTTATTTGCGTGTCGTCATATAATTAGGTAAAGTTGAGGTTGGTACATTCGTCTTGTTCTTCACCACTTGTTTGGTCAAAATTGGCTCTTTGACCAACTTAGTGCAAAGTGTACGATTGTAATGGGATTAGATTGCTGCTGGAGCACACACGTACTCCAAGCGGCCTAACTTTAGCAGATACTGTGAAATTTTGGTCCAAATTGAGCCACTTCACTATTGTTCATGGTGATAACCTTTTTTTGGTCTTAAATCAAGATTTTTTAAGGGAAAAAAGATTTGCTTTCGACTAAATTAACTGCTCATGAGACTAGCCAGATCTATTTAACAAAGGGTAACCCCTAACAACTGAATGCTTGTATGTTCTCTTCTAAATTCAGATCCAAGTAGCACACTTTTTATCATTGCAAGAGGATTTTCATTCCAAATTTGGTCTTTGTTTTATGCATATCTGATATTATCATCTGTAAGTGCAAAGGCAATTGGAATTACTGAATTAGTGATGGTGGTGAAGTTAATATAGCTCAAGCCAGCAACTTGTGTTCATAGTTCCAACATCATTGTTTTTAATCAAGATCGCAGTAAAAGTTAATACAATTGTTGTGATCTTGGGAAATAAGAACACATATGTTTGAATTTGAGTGGCTGCTGTCATAATCCTTTTCTAGACATGCTTTAAATCTTAATTGACATCAACTTCAGCAACTACTCTGTGAAATTTGTGCTCATATGTTCATTTCGTCAAGATCTGTTCTCAAGGTCCTCAAAAGTCGATTTCAGTATTAGCTTTTTCCTAATTGGTCTCAAAATTTAGCAAGCTTTCTTGTCTTTGTAGTGCTGACATGTCTGTTTGTTCGTTTAGCCTACTTCAACGAGAGGATCTTCTTTGAGATGGTGTCGCAATCCGCAAATTTGGAGACCATCAAGATGAAGTTGTGGGAGCAGATCAGCAGCAACATGGTGCTTGGTGCATACAACCAGATCCCTGACTGGCAGCTCAAGTTAGGGCCAAGGAACCAAGAACCAGTCCTTGTTATACTTGATGACGTATGGTCTCTCTCGCAGCTCGAGGAGCTCGTCTTCAAGTTCCCTGGGTGCAAGACTCTTGTCGTATCAAGGTTCAAGTTCCCCACGTTAGTTGCCCGGACTTATGAAATGCCATTACTTGGCGAAGAGGAGGCTTTATCTGTCTTCTGCCGTGCTGCCTTCGATCAGGATTGTGTTCCTCGGACTGCTGATAAGAAATTGGTTAAGCAGGTTGCTGCAGAGTGCAGAGGGCTTCCTCTAGCTCTGAAGGTTATCGGTGCATCCTTGCGGGATCAGCCTCCTAAGATATGGTTGAGCGCGAAGAACCGCTTGTCACGAGGAGAGTCTATATCTGACTCTCATGAGACCAAACTCCTGGAGAGAATGGCGGCAAGCATTGAGTGCTTGTCAGGAAAGGTTAGAGAATGTTTCCTTGATCTGGGTTGCTTCCCAGAGGATAAGAAGATCCCTCTTGATGTGTTGATCAACATTTGGATGGAGATACATGATCTTGATGAGCCAGATGCTTTCGCCGTCTTAGTTGAGCTATCGAACAAGAACCTTCTTACCCTAGTTAATGATGCACAGTACGTATGCCATATATATTGTTGAAATCTTTTGAGAATTCATATATCACAAGAACAGCTTTGACTCTCTGATGCTCTTCATGCAGGAACAAAGCTGGAGATTTGTACAGTAGCTATCATGATTACTCAGTAACGCAACATGATGTGTTGAGGGATCTGGCACTTCACATGAGCGGATGTGATTCTCTGAACAAACGGAGGCAGTTAGTGATGCCAAGAAGAGAAGAATCACTTCCGAGGGATTGGCAGAGGAATAAGGACATTCCATTTGAAGCTCAGATAGTTTCCATTCATACAGGTGATATATTAGTCACTCGATGTTCCTCACTTTGGTTATTTCTTGCCTTTAATATGCCATATAATATCTTTAGTACACCCATTGTGAAAGTTGCTCTTACTGAAATTCGAGAAGTAATGGAAGAAGGGCCATTGTAAGAACAAATACAACATAATGATGCTTCCTTGCATGACATTGCAAGGTTTTGATTTGATCTTGCGATCATTGTTTCCTGTAAACCACCTGCTATTGTACTGAACTGATGATCAGTTCTTCAGCAAACTTGCATAATCCGTATAATTCCATTTTACATCAGTATTACAGGACCATGCATTTATAGTTTTCTTGCCAAATGTTTCCCTGACTTTAAGTTCTAGAGGTACTTGTGTGATCTGTTTCCTGGACAAAATGATCTGACCAACTAATTTCAAACTTCAGGTGAGATGAAAGAATCTGACTGGTTCCATATGAGCTTCCCCAAGGCAGAAGTGCTCATCCTCAACTTCGCCTCAAGTGTATACTACCTTCCACCATTCATTGCAACTATGCAGAACCTGAAAGCCTTGGTGCTGATCAACTATGGCACCACCAGCGCAACCCTTGACAATCTATCTGCCTTCACCACGCTCAACGACCTGAGGAGCCTCTGGCTGGAGAAGATTACACTCCCACCACTGCCGAAAACCACAATCCCGCTCAAGAACCTGCGCAAGATCTCCCTCGTCCTTTGTGAGCTGAACTACAGCCTAAGAGGATCAAAGATGGACCTCTCGCTGACGTTCCCGCGCCTATCCAACCTCACCATTGACCATTGCATAGATCTAAAGGAGCTGCCATCTAGTATATGCGAAATCAGCTCCCTGGAAAGCCTCTCCATCTCAAACTGCCATGACCTCACAGAGCTGCCATACGAGCTGGGCAAGCTGCACTGCCTGAGCATCCTACGGGTGTACGCCTGCCCGGCGTTGTGGAGGCTCCCGCCGTCGGTATGCAGTCTGAAGAGATTGAAGTACCTTGACATATCTCAGTGCATTAACCTGACAGACCTCCCGGAGGAGCTTGGTCACTTGACAAGCCTGGAGAAGATCGACATGCGGGAATGCTCGCGGTTGAGGAGCCTCCCGAGGTCCTCCTCATCTTTGAAGTCCCTCGGGCACGTCGTGTGCGATGAGGAGACGGCATTGCTATGGAGGGAAGCCGAGGAGGTCATCCCAGACCTCCGGGTGCAGGTAGCAGAAGAGTGTTATAACCTGGACTGGCTTGTAGATTGATCTCCTGGATGGTTCCGCCCCAAACTCACCATGTACAAATGATGTATATATTGTTCCCTGCATGATGCATGATGAGTAATCAATCCACTCTGCAATTTTGGCATGTTCAATGTTCATGCAATGTTTTTTATATACAGAAGAGAAATGCAACGTCAATCCAAAAAGGTAGAGGCTCCACTTAAGCACCGAAAATGTTCATGCAATTAACTCTTCAGTAACGGCCTAAGCGCATTTACATACAAAGGATACAAAAAAAAAAAATAGAATCATAAAGCTAATAGAGAATTTCTCTTTACACAAAGCACATTTACATACATAGGATACAAGACAATACAACAAGCGATACAGCATTTCTATCTCTCAGGTTAAGAGAACAGATACCAAGGTTCTAAACAGTACTTCTCAATAGAAAGAAGAAACAGTTTTGCATGAACTTTTCTTTCTATCACTGGGAAGATACGCAGCTCCCCTAAGTATTCTCGAAGAAAAAAAGACTCAAGTAGTATTGGCAACAGAACTTGTGCCGTAGCCTGAACACAAATCTTTTCTGGAGCTCCAGCTGCTCTTGACCGTCTGCACCTTGACAGACTGATTCACAAGGTGGAAGACCGCAAATACAGTTTCTTCGCAAATATTCACTTGATTACATGGCGTGTACTATCTCTCCGCTGCTCTCGATGTCGAGATCAAGGTCTGAGTCCGGATCCTCCATATCATCGTCAAGGTCAAGGCTGTCAGTCAAGAACTGGTTGATTCCGCGAGTGCCAGCTGCTGGTATGGTTGCCTCTGCCAGTATCCGCATGATCTAATTCATGTTCTGCATCGGCTGGTCAGACGACTCATACTAGTTGCTCGATGTGCCATCACCCATGAGGTCAGCTGGGTGGTTCTTTATCTCAGGCATTCTGATCCTCTGCAAGTCCAAATAGCAGGTGTTATCTCACAGCTGAACAAGTGACACTCTGACAATAAGTACTCACTGTAGCTGGGTTAGCAACAAAGATCCTTGAGATAAGGTCTCGGCACTCTGGACATATGTGAACATAGTCCGGAATTGAGTACTGAACACCCAATATTTTCTTCAAATTGAGCTCAGTATTTATCTGACTGGCTGTGACTTCAACTTGTGGAATTGCAAAGCTGAATGGTTGGCAAGTTACCTGAATTGTCGTTCTGAAATTCTTGAGATCTTCTGGATCCTCGAAAGGCTAGGCACCAACATCACGTAAAGGGTTACACCACTCACGTAAAGGGTTACACCACATGACCACACATCAGCAATCTCCATCCAAGGACAAATTATTAGTGATTAAGCTAATACATACATTATATAAAGGGTTACTCCACAAGACCATACACCACTCATGTCATCGAAAAATGGATGACACCTTCACAACACAAACACAGCTTCTATTGTCGAGCAAAAGGCATGAAGTTAGGCAGCAGATGGTAGAAGAGTATGCAGGAGACAGCTTAAAGCACAAAGGGTATGGCTAATACCTTGCCATCGTATTCTTTCTTCAGCAAAACTTCAGGAGCAATATATGCCGGAGTTCCAACAGTTTTATTTTGGTTGTGAATGAGCTGATGACTGTAAAATAAAATAAAAAAGAACTGGAAATCAAGTAACAACCCAGCATCCAGCACAAGTTCTCTTTGTTATCAGTTAGCGCAATACTACAGTAACGTAAGCGTATTGGAGGTGGGGATGAATTGTACCTTAAAATTTTCTCCTAAGCATTTACTTATCTTTTACTCCGATAGTTACAGAGCTACGAAGATTAGAATAGGAACCCTACTTAAGATCTAGAAAATCAAGGAACCGAACCACTCTGAAGAATCAACAGGTGCGTACTACCGCGACCGGTCGAAAGCCAATGTGGTCGGAATACGACTTGAGTGGTCGATAACCAATAAGCGGTCGAAAACCAATGTGGTCGAAAATCAATGTGGTCGATATCCAGTGAGTGATCGAAAAACGAATGTGATCAAAGACCAATGAGTGGTCGAAAACCAACATAGTCAATGACTAATGAGCAGTTGAAAAACCAACATGTGTTACGAAAACCCGAGTGGTCAAAATAATTCGAAATATGACTAGTGAGTGATCGAAAACCAACGTGGTCGAGAGCCAGTAGCTATGGTATTACTGCTACAGAACTTGCGGTACTACGTTGCTGCAGCAAGAACAGGGTTTTTAGCATGACCGTGAAATCACAAATACACGTAACTTTTGATTAAATAATCCAAAAACCATGAAACTTTGTACACATATTGCTTAAGGTATCAGGAGGCTATTCCATTCATGGATTGCAAAACCCACGTCAAAGTTGAGACCATTTTGAGATTTGAACAAAAGTGCATCAAAAGTGATCTAAAACCTAATTCAATGATTAGGGCTGCTCATGGGTAGAGGATAGCCAAGATGTCATAGCAAGCAAGAATACCGAAGAAATCTCTCTAAAACCCTCTGATCAAGAAAAGGTTAAGAGAAGAAAAATTAACTAAAACAAGAGCAAATCAATCAAATAGAGAGATAGATATGACGATGATCAAAGATTAGTGTATTGCCACTTGAGGAGGTAAATTTTACAGTCACTCCACTTTGAAAGACAAAGAGAACACCAGGTGCTCCACTCTCAAAACCTAACCCTAAAAGCAAGAGCACATGAGAGAGCGGTTACATGGTTAACCACATGTCTCCATCTCAACCCCTTTTATAGGTGGGCAAGTAGCAACCTCTAACTCTTAATGGATACTATCCACTTAGGACAATGGGGAAACCTGTTAACCCCACACACTAGTTTTGCTCACACAAGTTCAATTATGCACGCTTTTCAAAGTGCATATGCCCAAATCCGTTAAATCCTTAATCTTGATCCATTTTGATCAAACTAGCTCCACCTGATCTAAACCGCTCTCCCAAGTGCCACTCATGCGTCGTGGTTTTGATTCAAGATGGTTTTCGATATTTTGGCCAAACTACCATCCTTTGCAAGCAATCGATATGCTTGTCACGTGTAGGTGCACCACTACCTTACCACGCGTCATGGTTTCACGAACGACGGCTCACTTGGACCGTCTAAGCCATATAGTGCAATCCCGCTGTTCAAACTTGCCTTCAGTATTTTCTACCTTTCTTGTGCTATGCTTAAGCTCACTGTGTCACCCGACATTCTCGATTGTTCTGGGCCTTAACTTCTTTATGAGCCTAGCTTCGATCTTTGCCGTTAACCACGGTTGACTCATAGCGACCCTACACATCAAAGACAAAAAAATTATTTTCGAGCACAAGTTCTTCACAACTTGACCCACGTTAGTCAAAATATGCATCGTGTAATCTTAATGCAAAGATCTAGGTCATCCTAACTTAATCCATGACTTAATTTCCCAAACCCATATTTTTCTACGAGATCTGGTAGTACCACTTCCTATATGCCAGTACTAATGCACCCTGCATTGGACTTTTCTAAAAAAACACACCACAACTCAGACTGAAACTACCATTCTTGTAGTATGACCGCGCTCACAATATCAGTATTACCGCTCTAAGGTATGACCACACCAACACCTACGGTACTCCCGATTTTCTTGACATTTCTAAAAAATAGCCCAAACAAACTGTGAACTTTGTAAAAATACTTAACCACTCTATAAAACTTACAATAGTTCATCACAACTTTATTCTAGACCTTCTCATATAGTCCTTCAATCAATCAATTAGACACCCGGATTAATAGCATAGAATAATCAATCAATCAATTAGACACCTGGATTAATAGCATAGAATAACCAACTAGGCAACATCAATACCTTTGAATAACCAAAGTCACATATCTTCAGGCGAGGAGCGGTACTTCCATCCAGAGTGTGTTCTCGAGCTTTAAGTCGCGATGGCATCCTTGCTTGACAAATAGGGACGACATAAATCACAAAACAGTAATTTTAGTTTCACAGTAAACTACATAGAAAGGGAAAATGAACTAGTAAAATTTGGGAAACAAAAGGATACCATGGAATGGCAGTAGCTAACTCCAGATATCAGTCGCTGGAAAAAGAACCGAGCCTGAAAATACGCAAGGACTTCGAGTTAGCCAATACAGCAGTAGCATGCAACTCTTGGTACAAAAGGTATGGTCAGGCTATCGAGCAAGAGGTGAGCTCGTCCTCGCTGAATCGACCGGCATTGCAGATGCGCTCGAAGAGCTCCCCGCCAGACGCCGAAGTTGCCGGACCCGATGTCGCGGACCAGCTCGTACCGATCGCCGTCGCGCATTATCGGCAGCTCCATCCCCAGCGGCCCCACTGCCGCTGCCCTCTCCATCCCCCTCTAACAGCCGCCGCCGCCGCTTCCGGCGACCAAGAAACAAAAATCTCCACCTCCCTCGCAACCTCGCGATCCGAAGCTCGCCTCCTCCGCAAGCTCGCTCTCGCTCTCGCTCTCTCTCTCTCTCTCCACCCTTCCGTCGTTTTTAAAAAAATTGCACATTTTCTTATTGCCGCGAACCCACATGCTTATCCTACAATCACCGGATCTCCCACCACTACACCACAACTATGTGGGACCCGACTTACCGGACCCACATGTCATTTACACAGACAGCCAACGATTCCGTGAGAGATGGTGTCCGGGAAGCTGGATGCTCAATCGCTTTTTCCACACTCGGGTTCTCGGCACAAATCAACTGGACTGCGGGCCCGGATGCGGGCTTCCGGATGGGTCCCACATGTCGGTGGCAGATCTAGCGTGAGGTGCAGATAAGGGCGGGCACATATCTGGAGGCGGGACCAAAAGCGTAGCCGGTTTGGGCAAATATCTTGGCTGTTTTTTTTTGGAGAAATTTGTTAGTTGTTACCCTACCATCCTTAATTAGGTCGGCGAGGCCCAACTGCAGGCCCACATATTTGAGTGAGTTATGGGCCGTAGATAGGCCATGATGGGCAGCTAAAAAGCCCATATACCCAGGCCAACCTCAATCAGCGTCGCAAAGGGCTCAACCGTCCTGTCAAGATCACACAGTATTGCTTGAGACTTGGGTACAGATGGGCCTCGTTTCATGACTGGGAGGCCCATCTCGAACACTGAAATAATCTGGCAGTACTAATGTGCCATGGCCTTTGTAATAAAACTAGGTGTTTGTTCGTATTAGCTGCAGTTGATATCTTCTGACTATAGCTAATGGTTTTTAGCTGAAAATAAATAATAGTGAAAGAAGTGGTTTTTTAGAAGAATGGGGAGAGCGGCAGGGAAAATGAGCGAGAGATGCATGTGTGAGACGGGAGCGAAAGGAGTGGGAAAACCGCTTTGGAAAGCTAAGCATGCATATTACCTCAGAAGTTAGAAACAGAAGCAAATATAAATAAACCCCAACTACTTAGTGCGCACTTGCCTGATAAGCTTAACGGACCGCCCAAATAACTTTAAAGACCGAATCTGGTGATGACTTTCTAATATAAAATAGTGAAACCATACATCTATAATGGGTACGACCTGATCAACTAATTTACATCAACTCAGTGCGGGTTGCACTATCCAATGGAACACAGGAAGAGTGTTGGCTTAAGCCTTCATACGGCGCAAGAGGGGGTTTCTGGAGTAGGTGGACATAGCATCATAGCGGTGGAAACCATAGCGGATATAGCCTCATTGAGATGCATTGTAAAGGCCTTATGATGTTCTTCTTGATTTACACAAGGAAATGTGTGAAATTTAACAAGCTGATTATCTTTTTTGTGTAAAGTGTACGACCTCTATAGAGTGTAAGCTATTCAGACAGCCGTACCTATGGTTATGAGAGGGCATGAGAACTTACTCGAGTTAGTGTTTATTTCTAAAACTTTATGGATGGGATAAAAACTCATCGGGTGGATGTAGCCCTGAATTTAGATTTGCCTGGGTGGAAGTAGCCTAGTGATTCTAATGGGTGGACGTAGCCCTGTTAACAAAAACTAGCATACGGTGGATAGAACCTACACTGCTATTAACATTGCACATATTTACTCTCTTTAATAAAAACATGGCTCAATTAAAATGCTAAGTTATAGAAATTTCTATTTATTGTAAGTTTTCAATAATACCTTTAATAAATAAAAGAACTCGAGCCTGCCTTTGTTGAATCTTGTATGTATATTATTGTATTCAGTGTGTTGGCTCGCGAGCATGGTTGGTTGTGTCCACCCTTGCTCACTAAATCTCTTAGAACATATAGATCAAGGTCACTACACGTACTATGATGCCTCAGGAGCTGATAGATAAAAAGATAGATAAGATTAGAATAGCCTCTATTAGTCTAAGCTCTTATCGCCAGTCAGTCATGTGCTATCCCTTTTTGCTATCGCTTTCGTCTTATGTATGCTTCCGCTTTATGTAATATATCCATTTAGCTTGATCGGTCCTAATGTAAACTTGACTCGATGAGGTCTATTTAAACTTCAATTCTACTTCTACTGCATTACGAGTCTAGTGATAACGATCTACAATCTCTTACTCCATTGACTTTCTGATTTATGTGGTAAAAAAATTTAATCTACGTTAGTGTAGCCTATTCGTATCCTAACAAAACCTAGCAAGCACTACACCCAACCAATAACGAGAGGAACCACCGAGCGCACAGGGTTACGAAGAAGCCGATGGTAGAGATGTCATCCCCGGTGTGGACATAGATGAGGAGACCGGCAGAGGGGCACAAAACTTGCTGTCCCCGCACCACGAGCTGCATGAGGGCGCCCCTGCGCGCCAACGCACATAAGATTAATATAAACAGAACTGCAGAAGGGTAAAATGAGTATCATATCATACTGTGATGTGTAAAGGTTGAGTAGCCTAGAGTTATCTTAGGGACAACAGATGCCTATATATTCAGAAACACATAATGGATTTTTTTCTGTCTTTTTTGGGGATGAAGAGAGCAAAGGGATTGGAATCACATAATATGGCTCAGCTACTCCGGTGTTCCTGGAAACTGAAATGTTGTTCTTGCAACAATAACGAGAGAGAGAGAGAGAGAGAGAGAGAGAGATTTTCTCAAGTTTTTCAGGAGCTAACATATGGTATTCTTTCTCAAGGCAAAGCTGTTTTACTTCTTTCGTTGGCCTGTTCTTTAGCTCAAAAGTTGGCGGCTTTTGGCTTTTGCTACAGTATCTAACTTTCAAACGGAGTATTTTCTCAAGACGGGGTCTACAAGTTAAACGATCTACACGTTAAAAGCCCAACATCTGTACCAGCCAAAATCGTAAGTGGACATCTGTCTCTCCGTAATCTGTACCGTAAATAGCCAAAATTCAAAAAATTCAGCCAAAAGCCATTAAACCGCAGCCGCAGCCGAAAATAACAGGCCAACACAACCTGGTCCAGAACTGCACTACCTGGTCCAGAAAGACCAGAGAGAGAGAGAGACTTGGAGAGTAGGGCATTCTGAATTCTGATTCTCCTGCATTCGCGTAAAAGCCAACACAACAGTGCCCCTAAAGTCGAGATCCAAGAAAGAGATGGAAATGAAAAGAGAAGGTATGGTCCATGTCCATCACCTCACCGCGTGCACCACCATCAACTTGGTGGCTCGAATATTCTCTGCAACCACAAAAGGTCGTAAAGCAGCAAATCAAAAGGATTTTCTTTTTTTTCCAATTTCCGGAAAAATAATTCTTTTTCTGACAATCGAGTTTTTTTTTTCCAAATCCCTTGTGCAGTAGTGCTAACTAAGGCCCATTTTGGAACTCTGGGATTTCAAGGGGATTTTGCTGGAATTTTATAGAAAACAGTCCAGTTTCCAAAAGAATCGAAAATCTTTTCCACGTTCCAAATGGTGATAGAGAAATAGGGAGAGATTCGGTGCTAACTTTCAATCAAGTTTCAATTAAGACTTTGAAGTTTCATTGAAGTTTCAACTATACATATCTCGTTTACCTTTTAGCAAATATCGGGCATGTTCTTTTCGGCTGCGGCTTATGATTTTTGACTGAAATTTTTGAATTTTGGCTGTTTACGGTACTGATTATGGAGAGATAGGTACTCACTTGCGATTTTAGCTGGTATAGATGTTAGGCTTTTAACGTGTAGATTTTTTTAACTTGTAGACATTGTCTTGAGAAAATACTCCATTTGAAAGTTAAATACTGTAGCAAAAATCAAAAGCCGTGGGATTTTGACTTAAAGTACAGGCCCCTAGCTTGCTTGAGGGGTGTGCGTGTGTGTTTTCCATTTTCAAAGTCACTGGCGTGCAAATATTCCTCTTTCCCAAAGTGGTGGCCCCCTCTATGCGGCGATTCGATGCCCCTGTCTCGCTGACAGCCGGCCACGTCAGCGTGCTAGAGGGAGGCCGACACAAGCAACGTGCGAGCCCACTTCGTGGATTCTCTCCTCTTTCCCCCTCCACACACAGAATCTCTTCGTCCTCCTTTTGTTTCAGGGAAACAATACAAAACTACTCGAGTTCAAGAGAATCTTCTTAGGTGGTACTAATTTTATGTTTAGCTTACAAACGATTTTGATTAGTGCAGTCTACCTGCTTCATAAGTTCTTTTAACGGCATAGCTACATGGTTAGTAAATTTTGGCCTGACTCATGCGAAGATTTGCATACAGGGCAGAATTGAGCAGACCTATCTGTCAATCCAATGGCGGAACCAGGTCTTGGATTATCTGGGCTGTAGCCCGAGGTCTGGCAACTAAAACTCATGTAAAATTCATAAAAAATTATTAAAAAACAGAGTAAATTTAAAAGTTGACCCAAAAACAGCTGGCTCAGCCCGAGGCTTGGGCTTAAACTAGTTCCACCCTTCTGTGATCATATTAATCTTTGCAGAATTTTACCTAAAGTTTACTCGTATGTATAGAGTTGTGGCCCAAACTTATTGGCCAAAGTGCGTACCTACTAGTTTAAAAAGAAAGAAAGAGACAGAGTAGTTTCTACCTTGATTTGCAGACATTTGGTCCGGTGCAACCACTACAACTTTGCTTTTGTGCAGGTAGTTGGTATTCTTTTATCCTATTTCTTTAAGACCCTGCATGCCAATTAACATAAGGAAGATGAGATGATGGACTTAAGCATAATCCCCTCACTAAATTAGTAATGAATGAGCTGGAGCCCTGTCACATTCTTGGGAGAATCTTGAGTAGTGCCCCATGGCAACACCTTCATGGCTTCACACAAAAGGAGAATTTGGATGGCATTTCCAAGCCTTTAATTTATGGCCCAACGAAAAGAAAGGGGTTAGGATTTGTTCTCACCTCACCTCCATTAATAAATCATGGTTAAGATAGGACAAGTCTCTCGCATAATTCCACGGGGAATAAAGACGACAAGATGTAGGATCTATTCTTTTTTGTTTTGATTTATGGCTGCGGTTTATATTTTTAGCTATTCGTGATAGAAAGTACGAAGACATAAATAACTCGTGTGTGATTTTAACCAATATAAATAAAGTCACTATAGTATGTCCTACAATTAACTTATAGACCCTATTTTAATAAAACACTCTGTCTGAAAGCTATTTACTATAGAAAAACCAAAAATAACTTTTAAAAATTAAAACCAAGATGCTCGTACAAGTCTTTGGAGTGATCTCCGAGGATCTCACAGATTCTTCTGCCCTTCTAATTGGTCTTGCTTTAATCTCTGTCTTGTTGACGTTTTACATGTGAAGATTGCAACCAAGTCAAATTGTGCCTCTTGGAACCTTGGAGGGGCAACTGGCCGATCAATTGCTGGTCCACATTTTCAGCTTACAAATGTGATGTTGGACTTTGAATGTTTCCCTTTGGACCCTGGTCATTGGCATCAACTTGAATAGTACTACCAGTAATGAAAAGGTCATACATTAAGTTTATGTAATTAAGTTTATCTTTTACAGCTAAGGCTATATCACATGCATTGAGGGTCTGTTTGGATCCCATAGGCTAACAACTAGTTGCTAATTTTTAGTCCTTATGGATCCAGACAGGAGGGCTAATAAGTGGGCTAAAGTTTAGCCAAAGCCCCAGCTAGTTGTTAGCCAACTAGTTGGCCAAACCCAGCTAATGAGGGCTAAAGGACCAGCAGGATGGAAAAAAGACGCTCATACCCACGTCAACCCTCCCAGACCGCCATGCATAGGGGTATAACAGACTTTGTACTGAGATAGTAGTACTTATTAGTCCTTGGATCCAAACAGGACTGGGCTAATCTTTAGCCAGCTAACTACTAATCAACTAACAACTAGTCCTAGTCTATTTAAACAGGCCCTAAGATGGAGGTTAAAAGGGGTTGCGGATCAAATCCCACCAACAACAAATAGCGTACGATCCTCCGTCGTAAGACGAAGCATTGTGCTATTTTCGCCGTCGGATTAAACTACTCCAAACAAGCATGGAATATCCCACCTAGTTCGTTACAACTTATAAGAGTAACTCTTGCAGAGATTTTTTTTGTTTACAAATGAACCCGTGAGGAGATTTCATATACTACAATAAATTATAAACCCACTAAACAGCCTTGCAAATTGCAATTCCTCCCTAGTTTTTTATACCTAGTCCTATGAGAGCAATGGCAGATTTTAGTGCTGGGTAAGGTGGCTAGGACTTAGGAGACATCTAAAGTTTGAAGTGCACCTCGCAGTTAGCACAATATTAGGTAGGTTCTTTTTTTTATTGTGGCTTATGACTTACGGTTATGATTTATGATTTTGGTTCTAACTTGAGCGTTTATGCAAATAAATCAAATATCGATAAGTAGCTTCGAAATAGCGATAGAAAAATTGTTTCATTTATTTATTCAAAAAAGTTATAGTTATAAACTATAAACTACAAAGAACTAGGTCATTATCAAAGGTCACAAAGTTAACCGATCTAGTGGCCTGTGCATGCAACCCACGATATGTTAACCTGGAGGTACAATAAGGATCTCGTTCGGTGCAGGACGTTTGGTGATAGGCTAGTACAATGTTCTCTCTCTCTCTCTTTTTTATGTGCAGTACCGTATCGACTCGAGTTAACGGAGTACACTACTTTCTTGCGTATCACCAGGTTGCACGCATGTTTGGTTGGTAACTCCACTTTCGACGTTTTGGTCCGTCAAACTTCGGCCGCGTCGACCGAATCTGACATGCGTTTTGATTTTCGCCTAGTGCTTACTACCAAAATACTGGCAAAAATGTGGCCGTCAAAATGACGGTCCTGGCCAGTTCTAGGCTTCTTTCCATGTCAAAAACGTAGCTAGTTTTCAGGGGTAGGCAAGGCTACAAATTAACCAGACACACACGAGTTCTCCTTGCCATCGATCTTTTCTGCGTCGACAAGAATGTAAGGTTTTTTTTCTGGAGGAATTACACACAGAAGGCAACCATTCTAGCCAGCAAAGTGGTGATCATCTCCTGGCCCCCCCAAGGGAAGGAGGAATCCCACCCCTTATCACCAACGACGACGACGGGCGGCAAGCCATGTTTTCACTGTGCGTCGAGTGCGCGATCCACCCATGAACAATGGCCTCCACCACCAGTCCACCACTTATCCGCCTCCATGATCCATCCATCCACAGGGACCATGGAATGAGAGAGAAGGGGAGAGGGAAAAAAATTCTAATACGCAACGGTGATACAACCGAGTTGGTGTAACAAGCGAATGGGACTGTGACACATGGCAATATGCACTGTAGCAGCATTAAAAACAAATAAAAATATTGTTTTCCGTACTGCTACGGTGAATTTTTGCCCACGTGGTAGCTTCGGATTGGCTTGTGACATAAAGTCGGTTGTGCAACGGTGACACAATAGAATTTCTCTGGGGAGAGGGGATGAGGAGACTCGTATCCTCTACCGTTCCATCCAAGTCGCCTGATTGGAAACCAATGTAATGTGGAATGATGACGTGCGAGAAAGATGCGTCTAATTTTCGCCATGACCATGTGTGAATTGCATCATGGCGCACTTTGTTATTTGACTGATAGGAGACCTATGGAGGCTGGCAGATCAGTTTGGATACGATGGTACGTCGTCTGTGTTAACGAAGCCACTGCTTTGGGTAGGCTTTCTAATTGGCCGGCAAAGGTGTCTGACTCTGGACAATATCATAGTTGGGGAATAGACTGCTACCGCCCAAGGCAATCCTGCTTAGAAATTCCCATTTTGTCCTTATAGCATACTTGTGTAGTAGTGCGTGTTTTGCATGTCAAATTGTTTGAAATTAACCCACTCTAAGAGTTCAATTTCATAGCGACTTGGTTTTGAGTAACGGAGAAGCCCTAATCGGATTGGACTAGCACTTAGAATGAACACTTACAGTGCAAACTAAGCTTATAGTTGTACCACCTATTATATATTTAGCTAAATAACAATTAAAATCCCCTTAGCGTGAACCTCGCCACATGCCGCACCACTTTTAGACTAGAAACCAATGCTATAGATCAATGATGGGATGGTGAAATAGCAATTTTTCTCGTCTCTCAATTACAACTGTGCATTATACGATGATCAAACTCTCTCTCTCTCTCTCTCTAATTTTTTTTTCTCCCTCTCCATGGATACCATTACCTAGTGCTCTCCATGAGGATGCATGCATTGAAAGTTTGCAGATTCGTTGGTACGACAGTCTCTCAGCAAGATGTGTTGTACACCTTAAAGCCACAGCAAAGAATCCAATGAAGGGAGGAGAATCTGATCGATCGATCGATGGACTCAAAAGGTGTAAATGCACATGAAGTTATGAACACGATGCGATGGCTATTATTCACGGCTTTGTCTTTGGAGAGGCCATCTCAAATATAGGCTAGTACTTTTGGACTTTTGAAATCGGTTTTTGGCTTTTGTTACACTACCTAACTTTCAAACGAATTATTTTCTCAAGACATTGTCTACAAGTTAAACGATCTGCACGTTAAAAGCCCAACATCTGTACCAACCAAAATCGCAAGTGAGTATCTATGTCTTCGTAATCTGTATCGTAAACAGTCAAATTTCAAAAATTTCAACGAAGAGCCATAAGCTACATCAAAAAGAACATACCCTATATCCCATCCTTGCGTCTAAAGGCAATGTGGGGGCTCACGAGAATCTCCACAGATCCAGTGCCAATCATGCCGTGAGAAAAACGGCCGCGTGTATTTTACTCTGCTTTTGGGTTAGGGTTCATCTTTGATCCGGCTCTCGTTTGGCCAAAAGTCCAGTGCAAGAATTTGATCAGATTTTATTTGAATCAAATTCCCTGTAGAGAAAGGAAACTTCTGCTCAAATTGCATGCCAACTTGCACCAGTAAATTTAGCTCGTTAATTTAGAGAGAACGGAGTTTTTAGATGGCTTCCATCTTTTTGTCAAATACTGGAAAATGTGAAAGGTAATAGGCGTTTAGAATTGCATGGTAGAGGTCTTAGAGCATGCGAAATTGTCATTGGCCTAGTTCGGAACTCAGGAATCTCGTAGAGTGTTCTGGTGTCAATTATACTGTTTCCTGTAGAAATTATACAGAATCTTTGTGTTTTCAAACAGGCGCCAAATATAGATCGGAATAAAAGATCTTTCCCAGATGGAAGATGCATGATGCAAGAAGATATAAATCAATCTGCGGTTGTGCTGGTACATATGATGCCCTAGGAGAATTAGGGCATGGATTCCACACATGAACATGACGCAAACGGTAGAGATGCCGGCGCTGATAACACATATAGTTTTAGGTTTAGAAAGCTGTTTGAAGAAGTAATTTTGAGAAGTTGTCTCATTTATTCTAGCTTCTAAAGAAATCGAAACTAAAAGCAAAACAGAACAAGGCCTTGCTGAAGCTTTTTAACACTAGCAAGTGAATTTTTTTTACATCTCTGGCTCTAAACTTCATGTTGTCGTTAGGGGAGCATTGTTCTCACTCTCTTTCCACTGACAATGAGGACGCACGACGCCTTGCACAAAATGGGAAGAAGCCAAAGTTTCAAAGGCTAACTTATGCTTGAGCTTATTTACCCGGACCTGATCCTAATTCCTAACCGATTTGAGATTAAACTTTAAAACCCCCATGTTCACAATTCAACAACTAAATCAATGGGTGGAAAAAGAGATTATTCTCTGCACCAAATGTGCACGTATTTGGTGGTATTAGAATCTTTTCGGTGGTTGACGCTGGCTTGTCTTGTCCCTGAGAGTGGATCAGAGAATCTCCATTGCCGTGTCCTCTCAGCAATGGCCAAACAATACACCTTTCAGATCTAACCTCATCTCATCTCATCTCTCTCTCTCTCTCTCTCTCTCTCTGGCCCACTCATACATGGAATCCTTATCCCTTGGCAATAATTCCTCTCACAGCTCTTTCAGCAGAGGGAGTCTTGATTTGGTCTGTCACACTCTACATGCCTAACACCCCTGCGGAAAGCCATTGGTTGGAGAGGAATAACCTTGGCTGTGATTGATGGTTTTAGCTGCGGTCGATAGTTTTTGGCTGAAAATAAACAGCAGCGGCTGAAAAAAGTGAGCAGTGGAGAAAGTAGGGAAGAGATGCGTGTGCAAGACTGGAGCGATAGAAGTGGGGTGCGTGATGCGTCCGTGACCCCTGTCTTATCCCCAGAACGAGACGAGAGCGAGAAAAATGAGAAAACCATATGTTCATATTAGCTTTTAGTTTTTAAACCGAAATAAGAAATAGAATCCAGTATAAATAAAGTTCAATACAATCAGGTCTTAAACCTTGAAGGAAGGTACTGCTTGCCATGGATCTATCCTGTACACTGACTTTCACCATGACGGGTGTGGCATGTCCAGTGAGTAAAAATGACTCTGCTACGATGTCTGCACTCGAGATTTTTTATATCTAGCGAGAGTAATTAGGCAGTTACTGAACTTTGTGTGCTAACTGCACTATGTGATTATAATAACTTCGGTGTCATGGTCCTGATATTTTCAGATTTGACAGTCTGGTTCTTGAATTGCATTAGCCTGTCGAAGACAACAGAAAAGGAAACATCTCACTTTCATGGCATGATGCCATCGAGGTATCCCTAATCTATCTCGTACTACCTTGATATTTACTTGCACATAGTGAAAATATTATATCAATCCTTTTAATTCTAAAGAAAATGGATAATTGTACGATAGCGCAGCAGTTAAGATCGCTCAACGTCAGTCGGTTGAGTTTAGACTTTCAGAGAATTTTGAAAAGGAGCTAGCTCCATACATCTAATTCAGCATTCTTGTATCCCTAGGAAAAAGGGAAATGAAATAGTGATAGCTATCAACATATATACATCTCGTGCAAAATCAGCTAGGATGTTCGATTTCACATTCGATATCAATTCTCAAGCTCGTTTGTAGGTGCATGCTGATGCATTTAATATTTTTTTGTTGACATGCTCTCTTCTTGATAAGCATTCGGCATAATTTGACAACATTCTCGACGTGATGTTTGAGGTAGAAACAAACTTTAACACACTTTGTTGGTCATGGTCTCATAGGGTTTGTTTTTTTCCAGTTTCTAAAAACTGATTTTCGGCTTTTCTATAATAACTAGCTTTTAAACGCAGTATCTTTTTAAGATAGTGTCTACTAGTTAATTGTAGTACATACTGTACCAACTTCATTTATATCGGTAAAAACCGCACATAAGTTTCTGTTACTCTGTAAACTCTCACACGAACAACCCAAAAACCACAAGCTGCAGCCAAAAGTTATAAGTTTTGGCCAAAAAAACATGCCCGTATGTCAGTGATATGAATAAGTTTATTATGACATCACTAAGGAACAAGATAATAGATAAGGTGGATTACCGCATTTAAACAGGCGGAGAATACTGAGTGCTCTTCCTTAGATATTTCGATGATTAGTCTCTCCGTGTTTGTTCGGATTTCACTACTGCCGTTCAATGTCCTGTGTAGGAGTGCAAAAGAAGTATACAATTTTTATCCAACTGACCATTCAAAGACTTGTGGAACGAATACGAAATAAGAAAAATAGATATTCGGTACTATCTGTGTCCGATTTTAACTTTAAAAAAATATAAAATAAGATGTAGGATAAGCAATATGTTCTGATTGCGCCTCTATGTGTCGTCTTTATCCCTTGATACCTACTCTAGTACTCTTCACCAACTCCCCCTGGATCTTGACACGGGCGGTTAGAATAGATCAGAGGAGAAATGCTCAAACCTCATGGCTAACGACAACAGAGGAAAGGGAATCTTCCAGCCATGAACCCAAGCTCGGCCCCTCGATCTTTCACAATAATACTGCATAACAGTGACCAATCTTGGCAAAACTCCCCAAGAATGACCATTCTTCCTCGCCGCTGGGGACTGAACTTCACAAATGCAAGAAACCAAGAGTCTGTTCTTTTTGGCTGTGGCTTTTAGTTTTTAGTTGTGGTTTGTGACTTTTGAGCTGTTTGTACGAGAGATTACAGAGTAACAGAGACTCACGTGTGGTTTTTACCGATATAAATAAAGTTAGTAAATTATGTACTACAATTAACTAGTAGATTCTATCTTAAAAAATACTTTGTATAAAAACTAGTTATTGTAGAAAAATTAAAAAATAACTTTTAGAAGCTAAAAAAGAATATGACCTAACACCGAAGGTATGATCCATCCGCACGCATTTCACTAAACGAAGGACGCTGGTATTGCTCTCGCCAAGTAAGAGCAAGTCTTATAATACAGTCTTCAGCTGGCTATATGAATACTTACAGCTCACTTATCAGCCTACTCATATAGTAGTTACTGACCAATGAAGGTCAGATGACCTACCCCTTCCTCTCACAAAGTTTCTTGGTTCTTGTGCTTCACTGGTGTCAAAGCTTACACCCCCCTCTCTTCTCTCTCCTCCATCTCAAAGATACACCAGACTTACGAGTCTCTTATAAGGCCATCTCCAATGGTAATAGCTAGTACTAGCTATATAGTCAGCTGACGTGGAGGTGAGAGACAAAAGCAAAGACTATTTTATACTGTTGACCCACATGCTCCTCTCTCATGTTCTTGGACTACGTGAAATAGATCAGCTATTTGCTTGTCACTAGTGACTACTCTCTCTCCTACTTTTTCCTTGCCACATCAGATCTAGCTAGCTAAATAGCCAGTTGTTGGAGACGCCCTAATACTTGCTCTAAAAGTGACCCAATAACACCTGCAAATTTCGCGCGAACCTAGGGATAGATCAGGTCAGGGCTAATAAGGCGATTCGCAAATCTGTGAAGCCAGTAGGACGGCTCCGCCGAATCACAGAAACCTTGGGGGGTTGGGCTGCAAAAGAGCGGAAGGCAAAGCGAAGATTCCGGAGCCGCAGGCGCGTGGGAGGCGGCATCTGGACGCCTCTTGGTCTTGGCGGCTGCTGTTGTTACGCGACGAAACGCCTCTGCTCCTGCTCTTGCCCGCGACCACGCGTCCATCCACCTCCACCCACCATCCTTTCTCCCAACGCCTCCCTCTGCCAATTTACCACCCTGACCCTGCCATCCATATCAAAAGCCTCTCAGTTACCTCCAATCACACTTTTCAAACAGTTTTTTATTGTTGTGTTAGTCGTGTATAACACGAGATGCTTATTCATAAATGCTTAACGAGAGAGGATATAGCAATATCATGAAGTATCCATATAAAGATTATTTTCTCTGATATAAATATCTCTTCTATAGATATTTAGATATTATATTGTCTATTAATTAGATAGAGTCATACATATAAGTATCTGCTATTTAAGTATTGATGCTTTAAAATAAACACTTTATTTATCCTATGTGGTAAAAAAAATTCAGTTTTTTTATTACTAAACACTTCTTTAAGTATTTTGCATTGAACATGATCTTAAACGCTGGTGTTTTAGCCAAATAGCAGTTGGATACTAACCTGGTAAAAGTAAGTAGGAAACGAAGAAGATTTTTTTTTTATCTCCATGCGTACGAAAGTAAGGATCAGAAGAAGCTAGTATCTTCCACGGTCGGTTCCACTCTGTGCCTTTCGAAATGACCATTTTGCCCTCCGGTCCACCTGAACCGGCTGCGCCGAACCTCTCTCCTCCCCTTCAGTATAAACGCAAGAACAACACGTAAACAACAAGCACACAACCATTTCCACCACCTCCCTCCTTCCAAATTCGGGCAAGGAATCGCGCAGCTCTGGATCGGTGGCGGCGATGGATTCGTCGGTGCAGAAGGAGGCCGTCGGCGGCGTGGACCTGCGGCTGCTGGCGGCGAGGACGGTGACGGACTCGCTGAGAGCGGCCGTGTCCAGATCGAGCGCGGGGGAGAAGGCGGCGCGGTTCGAGGAGTGCATCCGGAGCCTCGAGGCCGAGAAGGCCAAGATGGAGGTGTTCCGCCGCGAGCTCCCCATCAGCGTCCACCTCATCGGCGACGGTGCGTGGCTGCGTGCGCTCGTTCGTCGATCAGCCCATGATTTCTCGCTCAAAAGAAAAAAATCGTGGCTTTTACTTTCTTGGATGGTTTTATCGAGTTTTTTTTGTTGGTTTCAGTGATTGAGTGGCTCAAAGATGAACTGGAGCAGCACCGGCGGCCGGCGCCGGAGATGTTAGCTTTGGCGCCGGCGCCGGCTGCGAAGAGGAAGGCGGAGGAGAAGGCGGGGGGTGTCAACATGGAGGCGGACGCGAACGACAAGAGGAGCTGGATGAGCTCGGCGCAGCTCTGGAGCTGCGGGAGCCACAACAGCACGAGCAACAGTAATGGCGGCAGCGTCAAGAAACAGGCACAGAAGGTAACGGAGGACATGAAATGGAATATAGGACAAGATGGATTTTTGGGGGGTTGAAATTTTGTTGGACAAAGATTTTTTTTTTTGGTTCCATAATCTGTGCTTAAATCATGCAACTAATCCTATAAAGATTTTTTTTGGAAAGGAAGAAAAGTAATGTCAAGAACTGAAAATACAGACTTTTGAGCTGATTTGTTCAAGAAAGATGGCGAATTTATGTGACACTGAAAAACAAGGAAACTTTCAACTTGTCCGGTCAATAAAAAGCAGCCAATTTTAGGGTAGCAGCTAGAAAAAGGAGAGTAGTTTTTTTCAGCTCATTTGTAGATTCGTTTGGGGGGAAATTTACATCATAAAAAACCCGAGAATGGGGCTGTCTCACGATGTTTTAGCTCATTTGTTTTCCTAGAAGATGTCAAACATTTGTTCAAGGTTATGAATTTTGTGTTCTCATCCCAAGAAAAAGCCTAATCTCTTTTGCTCATGTATTTCAAGTGGATTAGCTAACTTGTGTTGTTAATTTCATATATGCCAACTCATATATGTATTTGCCTGTATTTCTAACTTGTGCTGTCAATTTCAATCTATCAGGGGTCCAATGCATTCATGGCACTGAACGGCTTGTCGACGTTTGCAAAATCACCCGAGAAACCGGAGACGGCAGCCTTGCCGCCAGTCCCAGACCTATCCCTCTCATCCCCGGCGATCGACGCCCCCCGCCCGGCCGCTGCTCCGAGCGCCAACAGCAGTGCCATCACGGACGCCGGGGCGCAACGGAAGACCAGGAGGTGCTGGTCACCGGAGCTGCACCGCCGGTTCGTTGCCGCGCTTCAGCGCCTCGGCGGCCCGCAAGGTGGGGATCATTCAATCCGATTGTGCTATCACATTGTTTGTTGGTTTGTCTGAACAATTAACGACACTTTGATTCTTGATTGGTGTGCTGATTTTTGCTTGCTCCGATTGATGTTGCTGCAGCCGCCACTCCTAAGCAGATCAGGGAGCTGATGAAAGTGGATGGGCTCACAAATGATGAGGTCAAGAGCCACCTGCAGGTTTGTTTTCATCTTCTTCTGTTACCAAATACCAACCATCTTCTGATCTAATTATTGCGATCCATACACCACACCTGCTAGCTACTCAAATCAATCAGGGTTGAGCATTGGAATGTGACCAAGAATGTTCAATCACTCGTGCAGAAATACAGGCTGCACACGCGGCGAGCATCCGACGGCGACCAGCAGGCGGCGGGCCTGTGGCCCCCGCCGGAGCAGTACACCACATCGCAGCAAAGCACGTCGCAGTCCGGCTCGCCTCAGGGCCCTCTGCAGCTTACCGGGTCGAGCCGCGGCGCGGTGTCTGTGACCGCCGGAGACAGCTGCGAGAGCGAGGAGGAGGACGGCAAGTCGGAGAGCTACGACTGGGAGACGCAGAACGGAGCGAAAGAATCATCGTCGTCCTGAAACATCATATGCAGGTGCAGCACAGGAACACAAGGATCGAGGCTTTTTTCTGTACAGTCATTGAGAGGTGCATTTTTTGAGGAGGAATGTACTGAGAGTAGTAACTGAACTGATGTAATTTATTTGTTCTCGTAGGGATATGAGTTGTGAGAAAGTGTTACATTGCATCGTATAATCCGCTAGTTTGGCGCTTCACCTTTGATCTCTCCTGTTTTTGCCATCAGATGCTGATTTGATCTGTCGCTGCTCGTTTGTTAGATTACTCGTGAGCGCTTCTTGTTGTGAATCGTGATATAAAATGGATGCGGAATTCACTGGACTTTGGCGACTTGGCATGGTGATTCCTGTATGCCTTGTGCTGCTGCTTGCAACAGATGTTGGGTCTGTTCTTTTCGGCTGCGGCATATGGTTTTTAGTTGAAAATTTTGAATTTTGGTTGTTTATGGTACAGATTATAGAGAGACATATACTCACTTGCGATTTTGGCTGGTACTGATATTGAGCTTTTAACATGTAGATCGTTTAACTTGTAGACTTTATCTTAAGAAAATACTCCGTTTGAAAGTTAGGTACTGTAGAAAAAGCCAAAAGCCACCAGCTTTTGAGGTAAGAACATGCTCGTTGCTTGGAGTCTAGGAGATGTTCTCGTGGTAATTTCGGCAACTATCAAGCTTAATAAGCTATTATTAAGTTTCTTTTGAAATTAGTATAGTTTAATTTAATATCATTTTATGTATCATTTAAATAGTTACTTTAAAATCGGGCTAACAAGTCGTTATTGTATAGAGCCTTATTTCACTTGAAATTGACTCATTTCAATTTTAAATAAATTAATTAGTGTAATCAGAGCAATCAATCAAACAAGCTTTATTGCCGGTCCTAAATGTCAATTAATTTTGATTAATTTCTTGCGTCGGTGGTGATTCGCGCAAGTAGTGTACTATTCTGCTGATAGATGGTACCTGATGGTACTTATGAACTTTGGGTCGTGATTCGCTGTGCATTCCGCAGTACCATATAGATTTATTTATTTTAGGCGGGAATCAAATCAGTGAGGGCTATGATGATCCAGGTTCTCTCCATTCCCTCTTCAAGCAAAGAGGAGGAGGGTGTAGGCCTCATCTATTTGGCTAAAGTTTATGATTTTTGATTGTGATTTGTGACTTTAAACTGTTCGTGTGAGATATTACAGAGTAACAGAAACTCATATATAGTTTTTAATGATATAAATGAAGTCGGCATAGTATGTACTATAATGAACTAATAGACTCTATCTTGAAAAGATACTCTGTTTAAAAGTTAGTTACTGTAGAAAAGCCGAAAAGCAGCTTTTAGAAGCTGAAAAGAACATACCCTGTATTTTAGTGGCTATTGGGCTTGCACTGGTGAACGGTTAGGGTTTTTTTTTCTAGAGAGACTTTCTTCGGTGCGTGAAAAGTGTGTAAGCCATTTATTAGTTGCAATATGATGATCCACAGTTAAAGGTATCTATATAAATGAACTTAAACTATGGGTTAGGTATTACCTTACAAATTAGGTGGAAGGTTAGATAAATAATTTACTATCCTTACCAAATCATGAAGAGAAGGGTAAGCTAGTAAAAGCACATGTTCCTTTAATCGCGCAAACCCTAGTGATTATCATTTGCAAATTGAAACTTTCTTTTGTATGGTCGACGGCTGGACTGCAAAGGGAGAAGCATGCACGCTCATTGGGCATAATTTCCATGAGAAGGAGTAAATGATTATTGGGTGTAATTTTCCTAATGACTTGCTAATCATGGAGGGAAATTGGCATAGGAGTGAGTCCAATAGAATACACAATTTTCTCAGGACTTATTGACTATTAAGGAGGTAGAGGGAAATTGACACAATGGCTCTCTGCACTTGTGTACAAGGGAAAATTTATTTATTTGCCACCCTTACAATTCGGGTGGCAACAGATTTGCCACCCGGGCCCATTGTCAGTGACTCAGGTGACCCCATATGTAAGTGACAGAGTCTCGGTGTCAATCTTAAGAGTGGTAAAAAATTGAATCTCCCAGCCCATTTGGGCAGCAACGATATCTTCCCTAAAGACAAACAACAATCTGGGCATGATGATGAAACAGCTAGGAGAAGATGATAGGTCGTCGAACAAATCGTCGGAAGTTCTTGACGCCACGAGGATGGCGCCCTTGATGTTGCCTACGATGCCGCTCTTATGCTGTGTACGTAGATGCAGGAACTCCACAACCGTGTATTGCTTCAACGGGATGCTTATACCGTGTGATATGCAGCCTTGATGTTGCACCCATACCACATAGATACTGCTTGATGTTGTGGCATAGATGCCACGTGCATTGGCGGTCCACGGGAGTTGAGATTACTCCTCTCAGAGGTAACGGTTAGGGTTTCGAACATAGAGCTTTGATAGCATTTGTTATAAAACACACGACAAGAATAGCTGATTGAAAGTGCAAGATATCTAGATTTTACATGAAAAACCCTTGCGGAATAAATCACGGAGGCACAAAGGTGGAAATTACTATATGAGAAAAATTACAAGCACAGGGCTATACGATGCATCTAAATCGTATAACTACAAAGGCACATATATGGGTTAGAGAACAAGAGTCCCGAATGGAAAAGAAAACCGAGTTAGCAGTGGCGGACCCAGGATTTGAATCCAGGGTATGCCTAACTAAAAAATTATTATCCAGCAAACCCCAACCACTTCACTACGCAATTTTACAAACAAGCACGAATTTGCACACCTGCAACAACAGCAGCAGCAACAATCCTAGGCTTAAACCAACTCCAACCACTACCCCTGTATCCCCAATCGCCATCGGACTTGTTCAACCAACCCCACACACGAACAACATCGAAACGCCCAATCCCATCACATCAATATGCCCGAGAGGTGTTACGAAAAGGAAGGAAACAGAAGAAGGGAGAGAAGGAATCGCACCGAGACGAAGAGGTTGGGGAGGGTCGGCCTTCGGGCGGGTCGGTGCCTTCGGCAGCTGCCGAGGCCAGTTGCGATCGCCGGTGCCGTTTGCTCTGCTCCTCGGCTCTTCCTGCGGTCGCGGCTGCGGAGGCGGAGGCGGAGGGAGCCTGGTGGAGGCGGAGGCGCCGAGGCGGAGGGAGCCTGGTGGAGGCGAGGCGGACTGGCGGAGGCGGATGGGCGCCGGCGGAGCGGGTAGTCCTGGGCCTATATGGACTACCCGCTGGGCCCGCCCCTGCGAGTTAGAGTCGGTTGCGCCGATCAGTGCTACGTCTAATACGGCTCGGCACATGTGCTGCTTGGCACCGTGCCTGATGCGGATCAATGCAATGTCTGGTATAAATACAATGGCAAATTCGAATCACACTTTAACACAAAGGGATCACGCCTAGCATCTTCGAGCAACAGCCTAACCAACTACTCCTAGCTTGAGGTGGCTCGAAAGACTTTACGACGGCGGCGGTTTACACCGTTCTTCACGCTACTGGAGCGCAATGACCTCTTTTCTGACCTGAATTGGAATTGCTTCCGCGCCTAAAAATGTGCAGGTTTTCCTCTGGATTTCTCGGCACGGGGACATGAGAACCATGGATTTCCTCCGAAAAATCCATTGGACAGGTAGTGCCGGGCTGCCCGTTCTGTCCTGGATGCAGCAGCAGACGATACGCACAAGAGCATCGCAAACACAGTCGTCCTGCTCATCCGCTGGATCGTCTGGAAAATCACGGAACCGCGACGCCTTTGATGGCATCTCCTTCAGATAAAGCTGTGGACTTCGCGCATGCCCGAAGTCCAAAGGCCTTAGCAAAGACCCCGTGTATAACTAGTGTAATGCGACCCGTATCAGAATCGCCTAAGTCCATGGGTGTTTTTGTGGGTGCCTGAATTTCTCTTGCCAAAATTTGGCTAGCCCCAACAATTTTACACTTATTTAGATGGTTGTCAAATTTTTGGCAAGCCTATAGCTTTATAGTGATCCTCTATGTATTTTTTGTCAATCTTTGGCTAAATTGTAGGAAACTAAAACCGCAAACAAAATTTTAGCTAGCCAAATTTTGGTAGGGTTGGTTTGGACACCAACCTTTCTCTCCCTTCTGTTCTCAATTCGCGTCCTCTTGCCAAGGTTGTAATTGAAAGTTTTAAGAGCGTATAAGGTAGACATATACATATAACTCATATCCTACACACACCACCACGCATGCACACATGTAAACGTCTTCTAACACATTTAAATTTTTTTAAAAAGTCATAAGGTCTTACGAAATACGAATACACACTTTTTTACTAAACGTGCAATGTGTATATCCTAACTAAAGATGAGCACCACCACCTAGGGGTGGAAAACGGTAACGGATAATTCGTTTTATCCGATATTCGTATCCGAGAAAACACAAATATGGTAAGCAAAAATTCGTATTCGAAAATATTCGTATTCGTATTCGAGAATATTCGTATCCGTATTCGTATTCGAGACTATTCGATTCGTATTTGATCCGTTTCTAGAACTTATGAAAAAATCGTACAAATTTTGTGATTCAAAATTTGAATTTAGGTGGTTTAAAACCGGTAACCGGTCAAAAACTGGTGAAAAATCGGTAAAACCGCTAGGAATCCGTTTTATCCGATATTCCTATCCGAGAAAATCCGTATTCGAAAATATCCGTATTCGTATTCGAGAATATTCGTATCCGTATTTGAGAATATTCGAATTCGTATCCATATTCGTTTGAAAAATATGGATTCGTATTCGTATTTGAGACTATTCGACTGTATCCGATCCATTTCCACCCCTACCACCACCGAGCACAGGGCTCAATGCAGGTGGTCTGGACCGGGCCACATATAGAACTCGCTGGCTCGGCCCATAAAGCCCAGGCTAACCAGGTCGCGGCCCACATGTCATAGGCAGTCGGGGAGCCGCTCTCGATTCCACTCCTTTTGCTCGCTTGCTCGGGGAGCCGCCACTGCTTCTTATTCTTCTCCGGCGGCGGCGGCGGCCACTGGTTGCTCCACGCGCGATCCCCGTAACCCTGCGAACCGTAGACTGCTCCAGGAGGCACGAGGGGGAGACATGAGGGAGGTCGTGACGGTGCAGGTCGGCGGCTTCGCGAACTTCGTCGGCGCCCACTTCTGGAACTTCCAGGTCTCGCAAGATCCTAAGAATTGAGTCCTACCCTGTCCGTACAACCTTGTAGCTCTAGAACTCTACTCCGCTTCTTTTGCTGCTCCTCAGGATGAGCTGCTGGGGCTTGCCGACGACCCCGGCGCCGACCCTACCTTCAAGGCCGCGGCGCTCGACATGGACGTCCTGTACCGCGCCGGCGAGACGCACCAGGTAGGGGCGCTGATTGCTTGCCTCAAAAGGTGCACCTATTCCATTATAGGTTGGATATCTCGGATCCTTACGCTCCTCAATTTCGTCAGGGCGTTTCCACCTACTGCCCCCGTTTGGTATCTGTTGGTTCTCGAGGTAATTACTTCCATTCTTAGTTTCTTTATGTGCTGCAATGGTGATTCACTTCAAGTTTACTGGGTTTAAGCTTGCTCGTACCAATCCTCATTTGTGGGGACGTGCAACTTACCTGATATTTTGTCAGTGATAGTTACCTAGTGGTGTCATTTGCAGGGTCTCTTGGCTCTGTAAGTTCCTCCGGTACTCTTGGTTTGAGTAGCGCTGCTGCGGATCAGCTCAATGTCGTTACATGGCAAGTGGTGTTCTAACTTTTCTTGAATTTGTCTCCATGTTTGCTTTGCTTACAATGTCCATCACACATAATTGTTTGTCGTATTGGTTGATCGTGTATATGAGCTAAAGAGAAGCAGGCGGTTGTTTCAGTGTGGTTTTGCAATTGGGCTAGAAACGCACTAGCTACAGATTAGTAACTTTGCAGTGTTGTCACTCTGACAAACGGAGGAAGGGAATTTGCATTGCCAAAGCAAGCACATATCAGGATATAGCAGCTTCACTGTATATAGATGTTTATTTGATAAAATTGTAGAAAACTGTTGCAGCCTGTAGGAGCAATGGACTGATTTAGCTTCTAATATTATTGTTTTGGAGATTGCAATGATGCATACACTCATCCAGATGCTCTGAAAATTGCTGCATGGCATCTGCTTGCTTTTTTCATGGAGTATCATTCAGCTTTTGGCTTGTCATTTCTTGTTGTTGATAGCATGCGTCTTTGTAAATCATGCTATAATGAGTAATTGTATGCTGATATTACTCACGAGTTAACTCCAGTTAGAAATAATGTGTCAGGCTCGTACAATACTTTGATGAGTCAATCTCAATTAATGTAGGTCTGGAAATGTAACAAGATCGGTAGCAAAGCCTCATGGGCGGAACTTGTTTCTGCAAAGCTTAGCTGAAGAAGAGCAGAACCCAAGCACTAGCAGTGGTGGGAACAACTCGCAGAAAAGTGTTGAAGATAAGGACCTGGTCGAATGCCTTGAGGATGGTGTCAACTTTTGGACTGATTATTCGAAGGTTCAGTATCACCCTCAGAGCTTGTATGAGTTGCATGGGTCATGGACAGACTTTGATAAGTTCGATAACTATGGGACTGCAAGGGAGGTAGTTTCAGAATGGTCTCACATAGAGGAGATGAATGAGAGACTAAGGTTCTTTGTTGAAGAATGCGACCATATTCAGGTCCTATCTTTTCCCCAATATACTATTGATGAATACTCTATTTACAGTTATACTACGGGCAATGTTCACACATGCAATCAGTGATTTTTGTAGGATTTTTACCACCATGCATTCTGTTGAGGTCTTCAATTTTGACATTAATTGATTCATAATTTACTACAGGGCATCCAGTTTATTGTGGATGATTCAGGAGGTTTTTCCAGTGTAGCTGCACAGTACTTGGAGAACATTGCCGATGATTACACAAGCACACCTGTATTGCTTTATTGTGTGAGGGATCCAGTCACCCATGTATCATCCAGGAATCAAAAGGAGTCCATCACAAGATCTTTGCATGATGCCGTTTCATTTTCAAAACTTTCATCCTTTTGCAATCTGATGGTTCCAATAGGACTGCCTTCCCTAAGTAGAAGTATGCTTTCATTTACCTGACTACCACATTTGATTTTGTGCTTTTCTGAAAATTTTCCATTCTAGCATGTTTAGGTGATCTGTGAATTTTCATACATTCCCTAAACAGGTAGGAAGATACTCATTTGCTGTGCTATTATTCTTTTGTGAATGTATGAGACTCCTTTCAAGTAGCTTAGTATCAGTGTTGTTTACTTTCCTGTGCATCAATCTTATTCGGAAAACGTTGCACTTGATCGCAGTTTCCATTAAATATCAACTCATTTACTCACCTATACATACTGCTGTGTATATATGTGTGTGAATGTAGTGGCCATCCTAGTATAAAGCAGCTTTAGTAGCATATGTCTACTTACCTTTTTCTGACATTATCCATACAAAATTATTTTCATGGGCATACGAAAGCTTATTCTGAATTGTTCTCCTAGTATAAAGCAGCTTTACTAGCATATGTCTATTTACTTTTTCTCATATTATCCATATGAAATTATTTCCATGGGCATACAAAAGCTTATTCTGAAATCTGAATTGTTCTCCTAGTATAAAGCAGCTTTACTAGCATTTGTTTATTTACCTTTTCTCACATTATCCATGCAAAATTATTTTCACGTGCATACAGAATCTTATTCTAAATTGTTCAGGTAACAATTTTCATTTAACTTCATTTCATCAGGTTACCTGTCACCTTTGCTTTCTATAAAAGATGAGAAACCGTTCCACTCCGGTGCCATTTGTGCTGCAGCAATACATTCAGTTACTGTTCCATTTAGACTACAAACTGTCGGCCCAGCTTCAAACTTTGCACAATCTTTTGGTAATATTGATATTGGTGAACTTGTGCATATAATAGCTGATCAAGGTAGGCAGAACATGGTTACTGTTCTGGATGTAGCAATGCCTGCCCCTTCTTTGACCGGTACACAATAGCTGCCCTGTTTGATCAGACTTAAATGAAAAATCTAATATTGCTTGCTAACCGCGTACTCCTAATTTTCCAGATAGAAATGATCTGGGGATCATACAGAAGAACCTGCATTCTTTGACCCCTGAAATTAGCGATGAAGACGAAGATCCTTATTCTGTTGAATCACTGGTGGTTCATGGAGCTCTGGATGCAGGTTTGCCTATCTTGTGCCTTGGGATCCATTGTATTCTTACTGCCTCTTCTGCTACTGGAGTGTTTTTTTCTAGTGTTACTTATCAGCTAACATTTCGCAATATTGATGGCAAGGTTAAATTTTGCTTGTACATTTACATCTAGAAGTACAGATGCTTGATGTAAATTTGTTGATACAGGCGGGCAAAGGGCTTCAATATCACAAGTGAAGGACTGTGTGTGTTCAGCTTATGAAGGCAGAGTGACAAAACCAAAATTCTCTCATCTCTCAGTATCACTCTGCCCCCTCGGTATCCCCCTCCCGTTCCCATCGATCTTCAGGAGCAACATAGGCCGGCACGGCGAGATCCTCAGCAATCATCCGGAAGGAACCCAGCCAAAGGGTTCACTCGACATTGAGTCGATACCGATGGCGGCACGCCTAAGATCGAGCAACGCCATCTTGCCTTTCATGGAGAGACGGTCGCTAAGCCTCCAGAAGCATGGTGTGGCCAGGGGCGCAGCCGGGTCTCTGGTCCTCCGCGACTGGGGATTCGGGAAGGAGGAGGTCGAGGACATGGGAGAGCACCTGTCGAAGATGCTACGCGCGTTCTATCCTCACACCGAGCTGACATCGGACTCCGACTAGGGCGACCCGTCCTGCGAGCTCACCGCGAGTGTCAGCTCTTGGTTTCGTTCTATGGTAGAGCTGTTATAGGATGTGTGTGCTTGTTGGGGTTGGAAACTCTTGTGATCTGTGTACAATGGATGCGGATGTAGTTCTGAAGCTGGAGATGATATCTGAGAGCACGTGAATGTTGTACTAGTTTCTATGGATGTTGGAACTTGTCACACAAATAGCACTTTTAGTCACTTTTGTAAAAAAATTTAGCCCTCGGATATCTGTTTTTCGAATATAATTCTCTCTTTGAGCTCGGCAAGATGACCGCCGCATATTTAATCAGTGGTAATCATGAAATTCATGACTTGCCGATTTTGGGTTCAGCAGCTGAGCTCCTGTAGCGTGGTATCGTTTGTTAAGTTCTAGGAGAGGACTAGATTTGTAAAAATAGATATTTAATGTTAAAATTTTAAAAATAGTTATATTGCTATTTGTGTAAACAGTTCTGAATGTTAACGTGTGAGCGCTCTGTGCGCGCGCGCGTTCATTTGAGCAAGGGAGCATGCATCCAGGAAAGATATTCATACTAACGCAATACAAGGACAAGTGTACGCAAACAAATTTATTTTTTTGGAAACTTGTGGGAGTGTGGTCCTATTTGTATCATGCAACTGCTGTGACATCCTGCGATGTCTCAGGTTAGAACCCTATTTTATTTTCTTTCTTTCCTTCTTTCTTTCTTTCTTTGTGGTTCTTAGAATCCTCAACTCAAATTTTGTTCATCACGCCCGCAAATCTCAACGGTCTGAGATATGGGTTGTGGATGCAATCGGTTGGAGATTTACTTTCCGTACTTGATCTGCCTTTAAGAACATAGCATTTGGCATCAATGATTGGTGGCGAGCTTCACATGGCCGGCATGTGCAAGAACTCGTGAGACAGACTTAGGTGGTGATCAAAAGAGCTTTAGCTTTCGGTTTATTTTTTACTATTTATAAATTTCGTCTTTTTCTGAACTTTTGGGTTTTGTTGAGCTTTTTAGCCGGTTCTTTTTTCCCCGTATTTGTTTGTATTATACGTAATGGGCTAACATATTTTATATATTTTTTTAATTTTAATTATGCTAAATAAGCCTCTGTCAGCTACAGTGCTTTTCAGCCATAAGCCACTAAAAAAAGCCCAAATGATCACCCGGTTTCCGATGGTTTTGATCACAATAAATTTTAACCACAGATGACTTTCGATAGATTTCGACCACGATGGATTTCGATCACGGATGACTTTCGATGGATTTCGACCATTGACGACCTTCGATGGATTTTGACCACGATAGCTTTCAACCACAGATCACTTTCGATAGGTTTCGACCACGATGGCTTTCGACTACCGGCTATTTCTAATATCTGGAGGCTTCTGACTACCAGTTGCTTCGATGCCCGATGGCTTCTGACTACCGGCTGCTTCCAATGTCTGTTAGCTTTCGACTACCGGTTATTTTCGATGTCTGAAGGCCTCCAACTACCGTCTGCCTCGATGTTTGATGGTTTTCGACTATCAGCTGTTTCCGATGGTTAGTGGCTTTCGACTTTTGATTATCAATCACTCCTTGATGCCGATTGCCTTCGACTTTCGAGGAGTCTTTCACAGGGATGACTTTCGACCACGTCAATATTGTACCCTAGCATTTTGCTCTGTTAAAAGTAAGGATGGTTTGCCCTTACGACACCTGAGTTCGGCTAAGTGCGTCTGCACTGTAGTGGGGTCCTTCCCATTGGTCGCTTTTGGCCACCTCAACATCTGACCCAAGCGCTTTGCTTTGCTAGCCTTACCACCCAAATTAAGTACGTTTACTATACCGATTCTGCTACTATTGTCGTCATATCAATTATGCTTGACGTGAATCATGCACACTTTTTGACCACTTTAATTTTATGTGTCATTTGATATCGACGAAGTTGAACAACAGAGGCGGGCGTGGCCAGTGTAAAGGCCACGCTGTCAACGGCCCCATAAATCGACGAAGCTATGGATAATGCCAACGCCCACATCTACATCAACCATTCATCACATGCATGGAGAACGTGAAGCGAAGACTGGAGACGACGACCAATGCGCAGCTTAATCAGAGGTATTATGTGGGTTTGCCTCATGGATGTAATTAACCGGGTGCCTTTCGAGGCTCCGAGAACCAGGATACCACGTCGTCTATGTCAGATATGCTATACAAAGCAAGCTATGGAGTGCATATATACAAAAAGAACTTGTAAATTTGTTATTCTCAAATAAATAAATAAATAAATAAATAAAATAAATGTTTCCCTACTTTTGTTGTGTTTATTTATTTTTTATGTACTTTAGTACACTGGTACGCCCGCACCTTATACCCTGGGACAAGAAATCCAAGAGCGATTTCTTGCATTAAACAGAATTTATAGAACCAATTTGTTCATCAAGTATAAAAGACTGCTAGTCGATTAAATAGAGAAGCAAATTTTAAGCCCAACAACTTATAATTGAAGCAAAAATCTGGGAAGGGGGGGGAGGGGTACGTGTAACGCCTGTGCTTCTAAATTAGCCATAGTTGCTAACCTCGTGAGTTTAGAATGAAATTAACTATGCAATTAAAAGCGTCATCACAGCCACTATGATTATCACAACTGTACAGAAATTCAATTGATTAAGGGCCTGTTTGGGACTGCTCTGCTCCAGATTTTTCAACTCTGCTCCCAGTTTGTCTAGCCAAACATATCCAACTCCAAAAACTCTGCTCCAAAAAAAAGGTGGAGTTGAGGGCCAACTCCACGTTTTTTGTGGAGCTCCTCAAGGGGTACTCCAGAAACTAGAGATTCATACCTTCTCATGGAGTTGAAGAAAAATTACCCACCTATGCCATTGATTACACAAATATACCCCTTCGTTCTTTTTTCTTTCTTTCTTCCGCTCCGCACGGCGCGTCTTCCTCGTCCTCAATAGCCACCGGTCGCACCTCTCCCCACTTCCACTCCACCGAGACCGCTCGTCTTCTCCGTCCGCTGCTCTCCCTCTACATCTTCTCCAGCGGCCACCTCTCCGCCGCGCCTCCCTTCACCGGCCGCCCCCTCTTCTCTCCATTTCCCAGCGCCACCCCCTTTCTCTCACCGAGCCACCGCCTCACCCCACATCTCGTGCGTCGTCTCCCCCTTCCCCCTTCTTTTCCTACTCCGGCGCCGCCACTCCTCTCTCTTCCTTCTCCACCCGACGCAGCTCCTTCTCCGGCCACCTACGCCCCCGTTTCTCCCTCTCCTCCTCCAGATCCACCGCGTCGCCATTTCCTCCTCCACCGACCGCCCTTCCTCTCCTACTCCGGTGCGCCACCGCGTCCTCCACCGAATCACCGCCTCTTTCTTCTCCTCCGGCGCGTGCCTCCTTCCGCTGCTCTCCCTCCACTTCGGCCACCACATCACCGCGCCACCTCTCCCCAGCCGCTACTCCATTAGCGCCGCCAACCCCTTCTCCCTTCTACTTCCTCTGGCCGCTGCCCTCATCTGCGCCACCAGCCCGAGCTCCCTCCACCGCTCTCGACCGCATCCCTCTGCGCCACCAATAGATATTAGAAGTTTTATCTATGCTATGTCTTCAATTGTGCAACGAAATTGTCAATTTTTTTTCATGTGTGACTATTAAGAAGTTTTGAAGGCAACACATGTTAGTATATATGCCTAGTAACTTACCAACTGTGGTTCTTTTCCAGCCATGGGATGCAAAAGCACAAGTTATTTGTCAGCTTGTTAGTTCATTTGGGAGAAAATCATATATGTTTGTGGCTATTCTACTAAGAGAAGTGCTATTTGATATACTGAACCATGAGACGTTTCACTTTTTTGACATTTTAGGTAAAGAAGTTGTTAGATTAACGTCTGTCGTTAGAATGCAATTAATTTATCTTGTATATATACGAATATGAACCAATTGCTTTGTGTTGTTTGTCTATCACAGGATATGGACTCTATTGTTGAAACAATGATGCATCAACTTTTGTCCAAGGAGATTCTTCATGAACAAAGACAAAATAAGCAAAGAAGAATATGAGCGTTACAATCACTTGCATTCTCTAGCTTGGAGCTAGAATTATGTATCGGAACACTTGTATTCGTAGTCATTTTGGTTTAAACTACTCTCTAGTTATCTATAGACAATTATTTGTATTCGAATGATAGACTTTGTTAATTATCTATCATGCACATTGCAATTTATGGGACAAAAGGATGGAATTATTTGACTAAAATATTTGTTTTTTGGTTTTCTCGAATAAATTAATTGTGATTATAATATTTTAAATCATATTTCAATTGGCAACAAAAAAAATTCAGTTACATATGCTCCGTAGACATCAAAACATACACCAAACATCATTCAAGGGCACATTGGACCTTTCTCAGGGAAACTTCACATTCCTGGAGCTGGAGCTAGGCTGCGTGCCAAACAGGACCACCTGCTCCAGGAACTCCACAGTGGAGCTGCTCCATGGTAGAGTTGGTGGAGCAGAGCTGGAAAAACTGGAGCAGAGCAGTCCCAAACAGACCCTAAAAGATGACAAAGTAAAGTTACATGAATTACAACATACATTTAAATTCAATATTATTACATTCATTTCTATACACACAGTGAATGCAATAATTAAAGATACAATTGAGCTCATTTCTTGCGCATTTATAATTAACCAACAATCGACATTATTAATGTGAGAAAAGAAAATAACAAAATACCGAAAAAGACCGAACAAAAGAAGAAATTGAAAATTGGATTACCATCAGAGCCCTTGTTAGGTTATCGAAATGGGTGTTTCGTTCATTGAGATACCAGACCGTCCGGACTCGTCTACACCTCTTTCAGTCGTAGGGTTTCATCATCCAGCGTTAGAAACATACATAAATCCATTCGAAACTTGTAATTTCATTGCCAGCTAGCCAATACCCAAAAATCAACCCTTCTTTGCATAGTGAACACAATGAAAGCTCCAGCACAGCCCTAGCACAGCGGTGACATAGGGAAAAGGGTAAGGCTCAAAGCACAGCTAGAGGAAGAAAGAGAGAGCCATTTTGACCCATGAACGGCGGCCATTCACCACAACCAAAAACACAGCAGCATTCCCCTATCCCCCCCCCCCAAATCCCCCAATCCAACCGAGAGAAAGACGACGAGGTGGAGCTCAGTAGTAAGACCAGAGGAGAATAAGGCTCCAGGAGAAGGAGGAGCAAGCAACAGGGACGGCAATCCTAGGAGGAGGCGATAACCGAACCAACCGCTATATTGCTATTTGTGTAAACAGTTCTAAATGTCGATGTGTGAGTGCTCTGTTCGCACGCGTGTTCATTTGAGCACAGGAGCAGGCATCCAGGAAAGATATTCATACTAACACAATTCAAGGACAAGTGTATGCGAACAAATTTATTTTTTTGGAACTTGCGGGATTGTATCGTGCAACTGCTGTGACATCCTGCGATAGCCTCAGGGTAGATCCTCGTTTTATTTTATTTCTTTCTTCATGGTTCTTGGAATCCTCGGCTCAAATTTTGTTCGTCTCGCCTGCAAATCTCAACGGTGGAAATATGGGTTGTGGATGCAATCGGTTGGAGATTTTTACTTGCCATGCTTGATCTTGCCTTTAAGAACATGGCATTTGGCATCAATGCTTGGTGGCGAGCTTCACATGGCCGGCATGTGCAAGAACGCGAGAGACAGGCTTAGATTAAAAAAGAAAAAGAAAGAAAGACACGACCAGCTGATCGGATAGTAAAGTGAAAGAGACTGACTGTTATGGGATGGATTTTTTTGGCTGATGTTTATGGTTTATAGTTTAAATATTTGAATTTTGATTGTTTATGAGAGGCAGTATATAGCGAGAAATAGTTATATATGATTTTAATCGTTACAGCTGAACTCAGTACACTTTTTACTATAATTTTTTTATTGATCATGTTTTAAAAACGCATAGTTTAAAAGCTAGTTACTTTAGATAGTATAAGCATAAACCTCGGATGGGTTCTTTTTGTGCTTGTAGTTTAATTTTTCACGGTAACTAATTTTTAAACAAATTATTTTTTAAAACGAGTCTACAAGATGATTATAGAAAATACTATCTTAACTTTATCTATATTGCTAAAATTGCGTGAACTTTATCTATATCAACTAAAATCGTACGTAAGTATCTTTCTACGCACTCTTTCATGAACGATCAGAATTCAAAATTTTAAACCAAAAACTATGAGACATAGTAAAAAAAACAAACGGGGACACGACCCATCCGGACTCAGCGAGCCATATATTATTATTAGTGACTTATTAGCGAGCAATGCAGATCTTAAGGGGTGCTCGGTTAATTGTGACTTATGACTTTTTATCATGAGTGGCTTATTTTTCATCAGAAATGATGGTGGTTTATTTGGCATAATAAAATTTAAAAAAATTAAAAATAGAAAAAATATGTTAGCCCATCTCGTATAATGCAAACGAATACGAAAAAAAGAACCGGCAAAAAAGCTCAAAAAATTCGAAAAGTAAAAAAACACGAAACTTATGAATAGTGAAAATAAACCAGAAGTTAAGGGCTTATTTGGCAGAGCTCCACCACTGAAAAAATGAATCTGGAGCAGCAGATCCACCAAAACACTCCACCGTGAATCTGGATCCCACCATGGAGCTAGACAAAGCTGTTTGGCTTGCACAAACTCCGCATCCACGAAACCGAGTTTTGGTGGGAATGGCTGTTTGCCCATGGGTTTTATGGTGGTATGGGATGGGGTGTGTAACCAGTGGTAAAAGGTGGGTAATTACCACCCAACTCCATGAGTAGGTACGAAACAAGGTTTCGTGGAGCACCCCTTGAGGTGCTCATTTCATGAATCTGGAGCTAGATTCAGTATTTTGGTGGATCCAGATTTCGTGGAGCTGGAGTGTTTGGGTAAAAATTCGTGGAGTGGAGCTGTTTTTAGTGGATCTGGAGTTGGTGGAACTCTGCCAAACAGGCCCTAAAACCCAAACGAGCGGGGCCTTAAGGGTCGGTGGGGTTTTTCTTATGGTTTGATTCAAAAATTGTGCCCATTAATCCGTGCATGTGTTCGTGTTCCACGGCAAAACTTGTGCCCATTAATCCGTGCATGTGTTCGTGTTCCACGGCTTTTTTGTGCCTTATTGACTCTTATGTATTTTTGTTCTGAAACAGAAGAATCTCTAGCTTCCTTTTGCCTTTTGGGTTTTCATAACTCATGAGAATAGTGACACAGGGGGAAATTTTCCCGTGTGCAGGGTTAATCTGAACACTAGGGAAAATTGTACAGCAGGACGGGTGGCGACATCCTTCGTGGCCACGATTACATATCTCCCGTGTGTTTTAATTATCCAAGCACACCGGAAAGTTGATTTTTTTATTGCAAAAAAGAGAGAACAAAATCCATTGTTTTTGCAGCCATTTTATAACATTCATAAATCCATAGAAACTATTCAAACAAAATTATCCATTCAAAGAGCAGTAACATGCTGCAAATAATTAATTAACAACCAAAGATGCCCCAGAATACTCTTGAATTTGTTTGATGGTTTTTTGTACAAATATACTAAGTCAAAGCAAATTCAAAGATATATGTTCGAGAAGAAAAAGATTTTGCTACTTGTACGTTCTATGGCCCAGTTCAGCCGGTCGCTGCGCCGCGTCTCGTACGATCGCAAGTTCCCAGCTGACCATGAAGTATATACGTCAACATCGGTCTGCGACCACGTTGAGATGACCATGTGGTGTCGACCACGTTGAGATGATCACGTTGTGTTGACCACGGCTGCTCGACCACGTATTACGACTACGTAGTGGCGACCGCGTTGCTACAACCATACTACTGTAGCTTACAAGTACCAAAGGCGTACTGTAGGCCCGAAGACTGCTACGACTGGTTCACGTAGCTACAACTAGTCCGCTGTATCTATGACCGGTTCGCTACGCAGCTTGATTCATGACTGCAACTGAGTCTCCGGAGTCTACGACTACTCTCCAACTCCGAGGTCTTGGACTCCTATGTAGTACTTGAACAACCACGACTATACAATGTTCAACACACGAGTACTATCAATAAGAAGATTAGTTCCAACATGATCTACGGTCCAGTTCAACCATTTGTTGCGTCGTGCCTCATACGACCGCATGTCCTCAGCCAATTGCAAGGCGTGTGGTCAATTTATGGCAATTTATGCACCAAGATGGAAGGAAAAGATTAGAAGGTAGGGAAATGGGTAGCATATACCAAAGGAGAGCCAACTGGTGATGGCGTGCCACTACCGACCGCCATGTGCACCTGACAGCCACCACACCCCCCAGTGTAAGAAAACCTCAAGCCCCACCACGACAAGCCAATCAGTTCAACAACCATCATCACCTCTACCCTATCCTTGTCAAAAACAACCCAAATCAAAGCGTAAATCGAGTAAAATCCAAGAACTAAAAGTAAATCAGGAGGAGAAAGTTTAGTAGATGGAGAAACTTGGATCTCAATGATTGGAGTTGGATCCACAGCGCTAGGAGCCGGATCAGGCCAGTGGTAAGCCAGGGAGGTGCCGGGCAGCCAAAAACGGCATAGTCAAGCTAGGGCGGTGACCGGGAAGAAAGCGAGCCGAGGCATATTAGGGGAGCATGAGAAAGACAGAGAGAGAGAGAGGGAGTCATCCAAGGGAGCGAGCCGGAGGGGCGGTGTCCAAGGCCAACTGGCCAGGGAGGTGCCGCAAAGAAGAGTGGCATTGTCAGTAGAGAAGCAATGGCATCGAAAGAGAGTGTCGACCAAAGAGAGATCAAGGAGGCCAAGTAAGGAGTGGAAAATAGAGAGAGAGTCGGAGCAATGGGTTGAGGCCTAGTCGGCCAGCAACAAATGAGGAGAAGGGAGGGAGTAGAAAAGTATATACCACGTAGTGACGCCTTGAGTACTTTGATAGATGTTTATTTGCATGCCAAATCATTTAGGTGGCATTCCAAATTGCAGAATTTTGGTAATAATTGTCCGCAGATAATAAAATGAAACAATTGCCATTAGTAAACTAATTTCACATGATGATATAAATAGCATTTAATTATAAATTTCTATGATCAGCTAAATTGACCTGGGAATCACATGGGAGCACACTGGTGTAGTTTATCCTTTTATATCCATAAATTGAACCATAGCATATGTGTTAAATGTAGGAAAAGAGTTGGGTCTGAAGGAAGAGTTTCACCCAAGAGAATCTGAAATCGAGACATACGATCAACTCGCAAACAAGCATACCTTTGAACGTGTGATCAAATTATCATTAATAAAACAAGAATTTACCTAATAAAATATTATCACCTTACATCAAATGAAACCCTATTTTAATCTGGATGAATGCAATGCAAAAAATAAATGAAAGAGGTATAGCCATCTCAATTGATGGAGCGGTTGGCCTGTAGTATAAGTAAATGATGGGCAGAGGTTGTCTGAGAAAGGTGATAAAGGGAAAGGTTGGGACCCTCTATATATGGGTAAAATTTAAAGACTTACAAACTTCACTAGTGTAATGGACCATATCGGTCGTATCAACCATTGTTCCACCAAGGAGAGGTAGAATTAGTAACTCTATAAAGTTCTTATGCACTCCACAACTAGGTATATAGATTTATTTAGGAAGGAAATTGGGCGAGGTCTCAATTGGATTTTTGGCCATAAAGGATAAGTCTGACATATATATTTTGCGATGTAGAGTGTCGGCAGAAGGTACATCTAGCCCGAACAATGACTAGCTCATAACCAAATGGGTGCCGAGTGAGAGTGAGAGACCGCCTTGAGCCAACGATTATGACTAGCCGAGTGGAGCTATAATATACTGAGATAGAGTTAAAGGTTTTGTACTCTGGTTTGGGCATTGCATTTAAGGAAATGCAAAGATCCATGCGATACAAGAATCATGGTGACTATGGGTAAAGTGGTACAAGCCTATGCAGTACTATATAAATTATGAATTCATGCCTGTCTCCTGGACTAGAGGCGACAGGAACCAATAGAGGTTTTATCTGATTATACGAGTACTCAGTATATTTCCAAATTAAAAGACAAAATTCTTTCCCAACCTAAAAATATTTATTGTCAATGTGAAAGAAATGAAAGAGGTATAGCAATCTGAACTGATGGAGCAGTTGACTTATAGTATAAGTAAATGGTGGGCAGAGGGTGTCTGAGGAAGGTGATAAAGGGAAAGGTTGCGACAATATATACTACTGGTAATAGAATTAGAACTTAAATGATGTGCTTTGCCATTTTTAGCAATCACAAGAAAATGATCAATAATGTACCCTAGCATTACTCAAGACTAAGACTAACAAGTAACAATGTTACTAACATTACTAACAATCTAACATTACTCGGCTCTGACTGGACAGTGGACAGTCTGGTGTCTAGATGTTGTGGTGTTCATTTGATGAAATGAATGAGTGATTGGATACATATTAATATTATTTGTGGCCATTATTTACACCTACAAGCCCTAGCTCAGTTGGTAGAGCAGAGGTCTTTCAAGCCTATGGTTGTGGGTTCAAATCCTCCTTGGCGCATGCTGCTACTAAGGGCATCTGTAGTGTATGAAAAGAGGAGGTCTTAAGCCACCTTAAGGTCAACCTTATACATTATAGGGGTGACCTTAAGCAGACCCTAAACCAAAAAAGCTTAAGGCTGGTCCTCAAGCTAAAGACCTGGCCACAAGTATTAAAATATAATTTTTCTTTATCTGCCAAGTGGGACCGTCTTAAGGCCCCTTGGGTTATATACACTATAGAGTTGGTCTTAAGGTTTAGATGGGACCCACCTTAAGACCCTTTGGGTTATATACACTACAGATGCCCTAATATAGTACGTGGTTTTTAGCCGGTTTTAACAAAAAACGAATAGCAAAAAAAAAAAAAAACCAAGATCGAAATCCTCTAGACACCAAGCCAAACCGCATCTCGTGAGAATCAGCCGAAGGAGGAGTAGTAGGATGCATCAGTCTATCCATCTCTTGTTGGCATTTGCTCCTCTATCAGGGTGAAGGCTATCTCTCTCCACGGGGATCGGGGGCAGGGGCCCATTAAGCTAGCAGAGCAGGGATGAGGGTCGTCATCTATGAGCCTCACGAGACCCTATAAAAATAAAAAAAAATTTAGAAATAGACTATAGTTATTTAATATAAGAGATTGTATTCTTTTCTTGTATATTTAAATTAAAACTTAAATCTATAAATTAGAATATATATTTTTGAAGTTATATTTTGAATAAAGTATGTCTAAATAATTATAAAGTAATAAACAAAATCATATTATTATTATTTTAAAATAGTTTTAACGTATTTTTTTTAATTCATGTGAGACCATCGTGCAAGTCAGATCTCAAAGAGTAGTAAGTCCACGGTCCTGCCCAATTCAGTACCGTGACACCCTCCACGAACATGCGCCCGCCCGAATAGAGTAGGGTAGAGGTTGGGGCAGAAGAACGGAACGGAACGGAACGGAACTGTCTCGCCCTACGAGTACGCGACCCTCTGAGCTCTCAGGCAGGCAGGCGCCATCGGATTGGTCGTCGTCCCCACTCCTTCCTCTCAGGCGCAAACGCAGACACGGCGGACGGGCACCACCAATCGGGAACCCGATTCCCACCCACCCCCACCCAAGTACTAACTCCGCTTCCCTCGCAATCCCATCCCGTTCATGCGTGCGCGGGGTTGGTTGGGTGCGGGATTTGAGTTGAGTTGAGCGCGGAATCGGAGCGGCGGCGGACGGCGGGATGGAGAGCTACCTGGAGGAGAGCTTCGGGGCCGTCAAGGCCAAGAACTCCTCGGAGGAGGCGCTGCGGCGGTGGCGCAAGCTCTGCAGCGTCGTCAAGAACCCCAAGCGGCGGTTCCGCTTCACCGCCAACCTCGACAAGCGCGGCGAGGCGCAGGCCATCAGGCACGCCAACCACGTACGTGCGCCCTTCCTTGTCCCTCTCCTCCTCCGCCGACGCTGCTTCTTGGGATCCACTGCTGCTTCTCCTGCTCAATTCCGCGGGAGTGCTGGAAGGAGGGAGTGGATCCAGAGGTTTGCGATGGCATCTGCGGCGGTTATGGGATCTGGAGCCGGGTATAGTTCGCGCGTCCGGAGTTTGTAGGGTTTACGCCGGGTGAGATCACACCAGTGCGCTACATCAGCGGAGCTCAGGAGGGCACGGGGTTGCATGTCGTGGAGTGTGAGAGGGGGTTTCCCAGTGAATTACCAATTTTTTGGGTGTCTGGTTGGAGCATTTGTGGAGTTGGAGCTAGGGTTTGTGGGAGCAGTGGAGGGGAGCATAGTGTCAATTGTGATTGTATGGATGATTGTTGTTGAGCTAGGAGAGACCATTGGTACTTACCTATTTTGACGCCCCCTTGCTACAAGGTGCCATCTTTGCACTGTGTGTTAGTAGCACAAACCCTGGTTTAGCAAACCCATTTTTCGATATTGCGAGTGCCTGCTTTTAAATCCTTTTTAGAAGCGTCACAGTAGCATAAGCATTCCATCAGTCCATTACTTGGTATGCCATAAACCTTCCGTAGTTTTCTTAACTCCACAGCACAGCCACATAGCTTCGCACTCCCAAATGGATCATTAAGGGGTTATGCTAGTGTTGATGCCCTCTTCTTCTCTATGCTTGCGTTAAGAGGTTACTGAAATTCATACTATGGATGTGTGACAGGAGAAGCTGCGGGTTGCTGTGCTGGTGTCGAAAGCTGCACTTCAGTTTATACATGGTAATAATTGATTGTTTCGTATTATGCCTTCATCTTTTTGCTGTAGCTTTCAGCATTCCCAGTATAGTATCTAAGCATTCTTCTGGCAAACACCACATACTCAGGCCTTTCACTTCGAAGTGAGTATGTTGTCCCTGAAGAAGTCAAGGCTGCAGGGTTTCAGATTTGCGCTGATGAACTGGGGTCCATCGTTGAGCGCCATGATAGTAAAAAGTTGATCACCCATGGTGGAGTTGCTGGAATAGCTGACAAGCTTGCAACATCGCCGACAGATGGGCTAAGTACAGCTGAGGACAGCATTAAGCGCAGGCAAGACATATATGGAATAAACAAATTCACAGAAAGTGAGGTCCGCAGTTTCTGGGTGTTTGTGTGGGAAGCACTTCAAGATACAACTCTTATAATTCTTGCTGTCTGTGCCTTTGTATCGTTGGTTGTTGGCATTGCTATGGAAGGATGGCCAAAGGTGCTCATGATGGTCTCGGAATTGTTGCAAGTATCCTGTTGGTTGTGTTTGTTACTGCTACAAGTGACTATCGGCAGTCGCTGCAATTCAAGGACCTGGACAAGGAGAAAAGGAAAATTCAAGTACAAGTTACAAGGAATGGTTTTAGACAAAGACTATCGATATATGATATTCTTCCTGGAGATGTTGTTCATCTAGCAATTGGAGATCAGGTTCCTGCAGATGGGCTCTTCATTTCTGGTTTCTCTCTATTGATTGATGAATCCAGCCTTACAGGTGAGAGTGAACCTGTTGTTGTAAATGAAGATAACCCTTTTCTTTTGTCGGGGACCAAAGTCCAAGATGGGTCATGCAAAATGCTGGTTACAACAGTTGGAATGCGAACCGAATGGGGAAAACTTATGGCTACACTCAGCGAAGGCGGTGATGATGAAACCCCACTGCAGGTCAAGCTTAATGGAGTTGCAACTATTATAGGCAAGGTTGGTCTATTTTTTGCGGTCATAACTTTCATTGTCCTGTCTCAAGGGTTAATCAGCAAGAAGTACGATGAGGGGTTGCTTTTAAGCTGGTCAGGAGATGATGCACTGGAGATGTTGGAGCATTTTGCTATTGCAGTTACTATTGTTGTTGTTGCTGTTCCTGAGGGATTGCCCTTAGCAGTCACGTTGAGCCTTGCATTTGCAATGAAGAAAATGATGAATGACAAGGCACTGGTTCGCCACTTAGCTGCATGTGAAACTATGGGCTCAGCTACTACCATCTGCAGCGACAAGACCGGAACATTGACAACCAATCATATGACTGTTGTCAAGGCCTGCATTTGTGGAAACATCAAGGAAGTTAACACTCCTCAGAATGCATCTAAGTTGCGTTCTGAACTTCCAGAAATTGCTGTCAAAACTCTTCTGGAGTCTATATTTAACAATACAGGTGGTGAGGTTGTGATTAACCAAGATGGAAAATATCAGATCCTGGGTACCCCAACAGAAACAGCTTTATTGGAGTTCGCATTGTCACTAGGTGGAAATTTTACGGCAAAGCGTGATGAAACTAAGATTGTGAAAGTGGAACCTTTTAATTCAACAAAAAAGAGGATGTGTGTGATTCTTGAGCTTCCTGGAGGAGGATGCCGTGCACATTGTAAAGGTGCTTCAGAAATAGTCTTGGCTGCCTGTGACAAGTTCATAGATGAGACAGGTGGCGTTAGTCCTCTTGATAAAACAACTGCCGACAAGCTCAGTGGTATCATTGAAAGTTTTGCTAGTGAAGCTCTTAGGACATTGTGCCTTGCTTATAGGGAAATGGAAGAAGGCTTTGCCGTTGAAGAGCAAATACCGCTGCAAGGGTACACATGCATTGGTATTGTAGGTATCAAAGATCCTGTTCGCCCAGGTGTGAGGGAGTCTGTTGCAACTTGCCGCTCTGCTGGGATTATGGTGAGGATGGTCACAGGTGACAACATAAATACGGCAAAGGCAATTGCTCGTGAATGTGGTATACTCACTGAAGATGGTCTGGCTATTGAGGGACCGGAGTTCAGAGAGAAAAGTCTTGAAGAACTCCTTAAGCTGATTCCAAACATCCAGGTTTGCTGTGTATATAATATATAATTCACTTTTAAAAGTTTACCATCTATCTACATGTCTCATCTCCTGGTAATTCTGTGTATTAAAGGTAATGGCCCGATCATCACCGCTTGACAAGCATACACTTGTAAAGCATTTGCGTACAACGTTCAATGAAGTTGTCGCTGCCACTGGTGATGGCACAAATGATGCTCCTGCTCTACGTGAAGCAGATATTGGACTTGCAATGGGCATTGCCGGGACTGAGGTGAGAATGCTATATCACTAAAGAGACCAAACCAATATGTGTTATTAATTAGCTAGCAGATATATCATGACGCATCATACTATGTAAGACATGCAATTACACTATTTATTGAGCCTTACCGGACCTGAATATTTCTAATCCGATATCACATCTTGCTGTTCTTGTTCATACCATCCAGTAGTCCTAACGCAAGCTTATTCAGGTAGCCAAAGAGAGTGCAGATGTCATCATTATGGACGACAACTTCTCTACAATTGTTACTGTTGCCAAATGGGGCCGCTCTGTTTACATTAACATTCAAAAGTTTGTGCAATTTCAGCTGACTGTTAATGTTGTGGCGTTACTAGTTAACTTCTCCTCAGCTTGCTTTACAGGTATATACCTCCTAGCCTTGATGAGACTGTTAACTTCAGATATCCCTGTCTGACTATTTACACTTGCAATGCCAGGAAATGCACCACTGACAGCTGTTCAACTTCTTTGGGTCAACATGATCATGGACACCCTTGGCGCTCTTGCGTTAGCCACCGAACCACCTAATGATCACTTGATGAAGAGACAACCAGTAGGAAGAACAGGGAAATTCATCACAAATGTAATGTGGAGGAACATTTTGGGGCAGTCTTTCTACCAATTTGTTGTTATGTGGTATCTCCAGACGCAAGGGAAAAACATGTTTGGGCTTGGAGGCTCTGATGCTGATATTGTACTAAATACAATTATTTTCAACTCATTTGTATTCTGCCAGGTATATCCACTGCAAATCCTTTCTTTTCTGCTAGCGATATGTTTTCTAGGAGCCTAGGAGATAACCTGAAACTGACAGAAAGCAAAAGAGAGCAAGCCATTTCCTTTCATGTAGATGAAAGACCAGAAAATGATGGCATGGGGATGGGAGATTATTTATTCTTTCTAAAGACTTAAATTTTCTCCCAAAAGCGGGTAGAATTAAACAACGGTTATTCTATTCCTTGGAGACAAATTTTCTAGTTTTGTGGGATTAGCAAATGCACCCACATTTTTTTATGCTTCACATCTTACACTAAGGTAATTTCACTCTTTTCTATTGCAAGCTATCATGATTTCGAAAAACCCTATGCCAGAACTTTAAAAGTGTATAATGCAGTAGCCTAATACTCTAATATAGTTAGGTAATTAAACAGAGGTAGTAGAGGGTTAGTATGAATTTGTTCGAAGTATGGGGCCTAGTTCAACATGCAGACCTGTTCTGTCAAAGGTCCAAAATAGGATTTTACTTCTTTTAGCTGCCAGCTTGGACTATTACTGATATGTGTTATATGATGCTTCAGGTGTTCAATGAGATAAGCTCCAGGGAGATGGAGAAGATCAACGTGCTCAAGGGCATGCTGAAGAACTACGTCTTCATGGGCGTCCTCAGCAACACGGTCATCGTCCAGTTCATCATGGTCCAGTTCCTCGGTGAGTTTGCCAACACCACGCCCCTCACCAAGCTCCAGTGGCTGGCCAGCGTGCTCCTCGGCCTGGTCGGGATGCCCATCGCCGCCGCCATCAAGCTGATCCCTGTTGGATCCTCGTGATGAAGAGGCTGCCTGCAAGGCTTCAATGCACGCATTCAAACTGGCCATTTCCATATTGTGTGGAGCTGAACTCTATGCAGTGTCTTTTGGAAATGCATGGAGAGCAAGATTGAGAACAGCTGCACTTGACAAGTTTTGTAGCTTTAGCTATGAGAGTGGCACATGGCATCATATTGTAAGAAACATTGTGTTTGGCCTAGGGCTCAGGCTCAGCTAGTTAGTGCAGCAGAATTGCAAGACTTGCTTGGATTGGGATTCAGACTGCAGAAAATTGCTGTGGATCAATGAAACAGAAACCTGATCGTTTCTCCCTTGATTTGTTCTTTGGATGGTTGATTTAAACAGAGTTGAGCACTTGTTAATCAATGGAGAACCATGATATAATATCACGATTTTGGATACGAATAACGGATAAGATACGGCCATTTTCCTCGCATTTACACGTGCTACTCTAAATGCACATTGCATGTGCCATCACAAGATTATGGGGCCGCTCTAAGTGGCTTTGGTTTCTAGAAACTATAAGCCAATTAGAACGCACCTGATTCTTAATTTAGATTTTTTTGTCTTTTTTACTTATTTTTTTGTAGTATCTGTGAAGATATAACAATATTTTTTTATTTCTTATTATTTTTTAATTGAATGATTCAGAAAAAACTAACAACCGCTATATTATAATTTAATCAAAATCTAACGGCTAAAAGCTACGTTGGAGTAGGGCCTATATGTGTCTTGAAGCCTATATATAAACAAGAGATCATGTACTATTCCGTTATGTTAGACCATGTGGTTAGGTCTAGGATATTTTGGTGATGAATAATTGACAATGATTAATTTGTTATGATGAATAATTGGTGATTTTGTTTAGCGTTGTTATGCGAGTTGTGTTGCGTGTGTGCGGATTGATGTTGGTCAAGTTTGGACAAACTTGTGTCGGAAGAATGTTCTTTGGATGATGAATAATTGGTGATTTTGTTTAGCGTTGTTATGCGAGTTGTGTTGCGTGTGTGCGGATTGATGTTGGTCAAGTTTGGACAAACTTGTGTCGGAAGAATGTTCTTTGGTTTTTACATGTGCAGGTTGAGCATGGAGACGATCATGGTCGGTGACGAAGTGGACCGGGACTAGGATGGGGAGATCCGAGGTTCAGACGGTCAAGGAGGTCACGAGATGGTCGGGCTCATGCTTAGGGCGTATGGAGATCAGAGATGGATGATACGTATTGGAACTACGGAGGTGTGATCCGGAGGCTACGACACATGGTGCATGATGCGTGGAGAAGATACATGAGGTGCGGTCCTGGAGACTTCGACACGTGATGAGTTGGAGAAGTTGGAATTTTGGAAAACCCGTGTTAGGAAGGGTTTCGAGTCCCTTATTTGTTAGAATTGGATTAGAATTCGTGGGTTTAGGATAAACCCAGATTTTAGGCCCTAGACTATAAATAGAGGTAGGGTTGGAGGCTAACCCATGGCTTTTGGAGATACTAATTTCGTGTTAGGGTTTAGGGGTGCTAGGAAGGCACTTTGTAGCCACCATGATTCAGAAATAAAAATAGATCTATTCCGAGAAAAAGTCAGTTTCGTTTCGCGTTGTTCAAGAGGACTGCTACGCACGACAGCAGACGCGCAGGTCTTCCATTGGCATCTCGTGCGCGACGTGGCCATCACCGATTCGTGTCAAGCAAGTCAGCGTCACATGAGGAAAAGTGAAGTTATCCATCACATGCATGTGCACAATTTCTTGTTTTCTAATTAAAGTTTGGGAATTTTTAAATTCGCATATATTATCCTTTTTCCTGGTTTTTTGATTCCTATGAATTCTCCATGCATTGATCTATGTCTAGATATTTTTCTTGCTTACATACATGAATCAATTTTTAATTGAAAATCGATTTAAAGATTGAACAAAAACGTGCACTTTTAGCAACCCATTATCTAGTCGCTACAATATTCGCTACAGTAATCGGTACGGTACTGCTACAGTATTCACTTGACTACCTCCCAATGTCACTTCTAGATTTAGCCATAAACTTGCTTACTTGACTTACAGCATATTCCAAATCCGGCCTTGTGCAAACATTACATACATTAAGGAGCCGACTGAACTAGCATAAGAAACATTCGCCATTTCTTTAATTTCCTTATCTAATACAGGACAAAATTCAGAAGAGTTTAAAGTCATGTGCTAATATAGTACTTATTAGTTTGGCCTTGCTCATATCGAACTATTCTAAAACCTTCTGAACGTACTCCCGCTAAGATAACCACAGTTTTCTTGAGCTTCTGTCCCTATGTATTTTCATGTCCAATATTTTTTTGCTACCCTTAAGTCTTTCATATCAAATTCCTGACTTAGCAAAACCTTCAAGCCAATTACATCACTCATGTGCTTTGCAGCAATTAGCATATCATCAACATGCAGTAGCAGAAAAATAAGTGAACCATCTTTAAGCCATTGAACATAAACACAACAGTCATACTCACATCGCCTGTAGCTAATCTTCAATATATAGGAGTTAAAACGTTTGTGCCACTGCCTTGGTAACTGTTACAACCCATACAATTTCTCTTACTTGCAAATTAGGTGTTGATATTTTGGTTCAGTGAATCCTTTTGGCTGCTCCATGTATATTTGCTCATTAAGATCACCATGCAAGAACACCGTTTTTATATCCATTTGTTCCAAGTGCAAAAACTATCCTAATATAAGTATACCTCATAACCAGGGAGAATACCTCATCATAATCAATCCCCTTCTTTTGTGAATACCCTTTTGCAACTAACCGAGCCTTGAATTTTTTCCCTTCTTTTTCTGATGCTGTTGGCTTTCTCTTGTAGACCCACGTGCACCCAATTGCTTTTGTTCCTACGGGAAGACGTGCTAGCTCCTAAGTTCGATTCTTCTATAAAGACTTCATCTCATCTGTCATTGCAATCATCTATCTATCTTTTTCCTGGCTTGTAATTGTCTCTTGAAAACTAGTTGGATCATTAGTACTAACAAGAAGAGCAAACCAAACATAGTCTTCATACCCAAATCTCTCTGGAGCTTTCACATTAGTGCATCTCCTTCTATCTCTTGCCAATTGAAAATTCAGCAAATTATCTGAAGAGGAACCTCATGTAGTGGAACTCCCGTTCTGAGTCTTTGAACAATGTTTCAATTCCATTTGCACTATATCTGAACCTGCAATATCTGTGCCACCTCCTCTTTATTCTATTGTAGCATTGATTTATCATCAAAGACAACATCTTTACTTATCACCACCTTCTTTGATGTTGGACCCCAAAGCTTGTACACTTTAACACCTTTCTTGTAGCCTAGAAAAATGCACTTGTTTGACTTTGCATCAAGCTTTGATCTTTCATCACTTGGTATATGCATATAGGCTAGACAACCAAAAATTCTTATAATAGTATAATCAACTGAATTACCAGTCCATTCCTCCTCTACAACCTTACCACCTAGAGATGTCCATAGTGATCTATTTATGAGATAGCACGTCATGTTCATAGCCTCTACCCAGAAACATTTAGGAAGTCCTGTATTCAGCCTTAAGCATCTTGCCCTTTCACATATAGTCTTGGTCATCCTTTTAGCCATATCGTTTTGCTGTGGTGTCTTGTGCACTATGTAATGTCATTGAATCCCCTACTCCTCACAATATTTATGAAGCTGTGAATCAGTATACTTAGTAACATTATCAGATCTCGTATACTTTACCTTCTTGCCTAATTGATTTTCCATCTTAGCTTTCCACACCTTGAACTTGGTAGACACTTTTGATTTTTGTTTCATGAAATACACCCAAACCTTGTGGGAAAATCATCAGTAAAAGTAATAAAATATTGAGCTCCACCTATTGACAACTTTCTAGTAGGCCCCTACACATCAGAGTGTATAATGAAGAATGCTTTCATTTTCATGCTTGCCACTTAAGAAGTTAACCTTAAATTGTTTTTTAAGAACACAAAACTTACATTAACCCAATTCACAACTTGTAATTCCTACTAATAGATTTCTCTTATGCAATTTTTCATCCTACGAACATTAATATGATCCAACCGCATATGCTAAAGTTTTTCTATATCATCATGTGCCTCCACTGAATTAACTCCACCTACAGTAGTGCTTCCTAGCAATGTGTATATATTTCCAGCAGCCTTTCTACCCTTCACCATAGTCAATGCAGCCTTACAAATTTTCATGGTTTCCTTATTCTTATTAGCTTTATAAGACCACTATCATGTAAGACGCCTAAAGAAATTATATTCTTTTGCAACCTTGGTACGTGCCTAGCATCACACATTATTCTAACAGTACCATTATACATCTTAATTTCAACATCACCTATCCCGACAATACTATGGCATGTATCATCACCAAGGTAAACGGAACCAAAATTACTTGACCTGTATGAGGTGAACCAATCCCTGTCAGGTGTGATGTGGTACGAACACCCTGAATCAAGAATCCACATATCTATTAGCTGACTATTTGAAACCGAGAGAACATCTACATCGTTGTTGTCCGAGTCATCTTTCCGAGCCACATTCACAGTTTTCCCATCACGCTTTCTACTATTATGTTATTTCAAGTTTGGGTAATTTATCTTATAATGCACCATCTCCTTGCACTTGTAACATTGTAACACTCGGTATTCTTTCTGCTCCTTAACTTTGATCTAGATTTACGCTTTCCAAATTTCTCCTTTTCTTGCTTTCTTTCACGGTTGTCCTTTATGTACAAACTATCACCATGAGAACTCTACACTATGTCCTGCCTTCTTTGATTATGCACCAGCAAAGTCGCAGTGATGTCGTCAACCTTGATAGTATCTTTTTTATACATCAAAGTGGGGACCAAGTGTTCATAGGAAGGTGGTAGTGAATATAGCATAACTATAGCCTTGTCTTCATCCTCAATCTTCACCTCCAAATGCCCTAGGTCGGTGATCACCTGATTAAAGGTATTGACATGCTACAAGATTAGAACCCTCCTGCATCTTTAGCCTCCATAGCTTCTACTTAAGATACAACATATTTGTGAGTGATTTGGATATAAACTGAGTTTGCAACTTATCCCAAATTTCCTTCAGTGATGTCATATCCATCACATGACACATGACTAGATCCGAAAGACACAGTCGTATGATCGTGGCTGCTTGCTCCTTCAAGTCATCCCAATCATCGTCCTCCATACCCTTCGACTTTGCTTCACACAGCCCATTGGAACATCTCTGCTGCGCCAACAGATCCTTCACCCTCGTCTGCCAAAATCTGAAATTCCTTGTTTCGTCAAACTTCACCACTTTGAACTGAGCACCCGACGCTGCCATCTCAACAGAGCTCTAATATCAATTGTTGAAATCGGCTATGGCCCTAGCACAAGAGAAGAATCACAGCAAGTACAAGAGCACACAAGAGACATAAAGATTTGTTTATGAGGTTCAGCAATGTCTACGTCCCCAGGAATCGTATCACGATGGCTCTATCCGTATGAGAAGTTTCTTATCATCATTAGGATTACAAGAGATCGGCGGTATATATTTATACCTCGAATACATCTCATCTCAGACACCTAGTCCGTACCATGGGGGCCTTCACTCCCTGCACCCCTAGCCCACAATAATCCATAACCTGATACAAACTATGTTTCCTTCCCTTGTAGGGCTCTATCCGAAAAACCGACACTCCACTTTTCCAAATAGCCCCTTCCTTTGCATATATGTGCCATACACAACACATGTGTTAAGGGTGTCGCACACGTGTGTGCGTGGGTGATACGAGTGCGATGTGTGTTGAGTATGTACATGTACTTTGTACTCACAAAAAACGATACCTAGGAGGAAGTACTAGGTATCTTTTCATTTTGAAGAAAAAAGACACCCAAATTCAAGTAGAAGAGGATCCACACCACGCACCAGGTTAGCTAGGCAGAATTCCTTTATTTCATATTTCATATTAGTACCCCTAGGGCCTGCATGCCATGTGCTTTGAGAACAGATGGTATACAACGGACTATCTCCTGAATTCTTTTGGGAAATTTTCATGTTCACTAGTTTGGTGCTAGCTCAAACCACAATAATTTTTGAGTTTTCACAAGAATGATGATGTCCACTATATATATCCCCTGATTTGTTCAGGCGGGAAACGTGCATGAATTAGTGCAACAATCTGGCACCATTTAGTAATGACCACAAGTGAAATTAACGAGCTGCTAGCTTTTGAATAATCTGATCAAAGCATGCATATCAGGGAAAACATTTTCGGTTTAGAAAAATTTTCAGACCCCTCTGAGAAATCTAAAATTCAGAAATTTCAAAAATTTCAGATATTTTTCATTAAATTTTGATCGAAATATTCAATCATACCATTCGAATTCAATAACAATTCAATAAATACGTATAATTTCGGCACCACCTCCCCTCCCGCAACCGGCGCTGCCTCCCCTTCCTGCAGCCCGTGCCGCCTCCCCATCCCGTTGTCCGTGCCGATTGGCTTTCTGTGGGGGATGGCATTAGGTCATCAGCTTTATGTTGGATGGGTTAGAGGTGGGCCAAAATTTTTTGTAGTGGGCTGAAATTTTCAAAATGAGTTTTTTGTGGATGCACCGAGAAAACTGAAAATCGCAAATTTTGCCCAGTCCCTAATGCATATCCCCATCCAAATTGCAGTAGCTAGTACAAAACACAAACACAAGAGTACAAGATTCATACCAAATTAATTAACTAGTCTCAGGCCAGTACTTGAACACAAAAACTAACCAAATCTAGAGGTCGATCCTGCGAATCGATCCATCATTACCAACTTATTTCTCCTGAAGCCAGGTACTAGTAGATAGCATGTCATGGCCGAGACATGGACTGGTCGTAGCTAGCTTAGCTAGGCGGTGGCCACCTTCTTGCCGAACAGCAGATCGGCGTACGGAAGGAAGTGGCACACCGGCAGGCCGCCGGGCTGGGTGCGCAGTATCTTGAAGGCCGGATGACCCGGGTTCCAGCTGGTGGTGTCGAGGTGGCACAGCGCGACCATGGCGATCGCCGCGCCACCCTCACCGGGGCCGCGGATGGACATCACGTACGCCATGGACCGCCGCCCCGTCTCGTGGCACTGGTAGACGGCGTACGGGTAGGGCTCGCTGTGGCAGGCCACGAAGCGGGAGCCGTTGAGCTGGCTGACCGCCTGGACCGTGTACTCCTGGCGCGGCAGGCCGGCGCGGGGGAGCGCCGATGCTGCCGCCTGCACGCGGCGGGTGCCCAGCATGCGCATGGCGGCCCGCACGACGCCCTCCAGGGACGTGGCGCAGGCCTTCTGCTCGCCGGCGAGCGGCGGCTCCTGGCACCCGCGCACGGTGCTGCTCACCTGGGCCGCCTCGGCGGAGTCCGGCGCGATCTTGAGCGTGGCGAGGATGTCCGCCAGCTGCTGCTGGCGGTGGTTGCCGGAGGAGGTGGCGAAGGCGATCTTGTCGGCGACGCCAAGCGGTAGGATAGCCGCCGCCGCTGACGGCGGGAAGGAAACCGTCATGGTGCTGCCCACGCGCACCGCCGCCTGGTGGAAGAAGATACCTGTCGCCGCCGTCATGGAATGACAATCGAACGAGTACTGTAGGCACCAGTTGGGCGAAATGGAGGTGGCGGCGGAGTACCGCTCCACAAGCGGCGAGTGATCAGTGCCTGCATGCGGGGCCCAGTACCAATTAGAAATCGTAGCCGTCAATTAGTCGTTCATGCATGCATGCATGCGTTCGCATACCTGCACGACCCCTTCGGCGTCTGGTCCTTTTCTCAAGGCTTACAGTATTAGCTTTTTCGTCCTGTTCTAAAAGCAACTTCAGTAGGACTCTTACTTGAGTCTTCATCCTACTTTTAAGGGTCAAGGGGTAAAAAACTCACTTCAGCAGGACCCCTACTTGAGCCCTCAAAAGTAGGGAGCCCTCAAATCTCCCCTTCGAGCCCTCATTCCCGGGGTGCGGAGGAGCCCTACTTTGAGGGCTCAGTAGGGTCCCTTTGGAGTGAGTTTTTGCCCTCTGCCTCAAAAGTAGGATGATGATGAGGTGGGTCCTATGTGTCATCCTCTAAGAATGAATTTGAGGGTTCTGTTTTGAGGGCTCCTGCTGGAGTGTAGCACAAAAAACAGAGTCCTCAAAAATAGGGAGAGCTCTCAAATAAAAAGTAGGGGCCCTGTTTTGAGAGCTACTGCTGAAGTTGCTCTAAAATACGAGAGGCGCATGCAGATCGATTTTTAGTATTTTTTTTACCCATGCTTAGTTCGTTCTTTGTCTAAGTAATTATGAGATGGTAAGTTAGTAATAGCAAACCCGTAATTATTTTTTAGGGATAAAACTCATAGTAATTAGTTCTCTTATCCAATAGTTATAAATCTAAATGATAGTTTAAAAAAACATCTAGATGATATTTATTAACACCCTAAATACGTACCCTTTTGTACAAGGTCCGCGATAGCCTCTGGCATCGGCGTGCCTGGGAGGGCCTCCTCCCAGAACCGCGCAGCCGGAGTGGGGTGGCCATGCACCGGAGCGGCGGCGGCGCCGACGCCGGCGGCGGCTACCAGGATCGCAAAGAGTAGCGCGGTTGGGCGATGCATGCCTTAATTTGTGTTTAGGTGCTGCTGCTACGTACTGAGGAGGAGGATGAGGGGAGTGCCGGAGCCTAGCTCGTCCAGTATTTGTAGCTCTTCCTTCGTGTAGCCCCACGGTCGAACCCTAGAGACACCAACCGACAGCCCTTGCCTAGCAGCTTCATGGCCCTCATCTGCATGTGTGATCCATGCGGCCTAGTGGACTAGTGGTGATCTCCTACTTGCACCTCGGGAAGCGTGCCCTCCATACCACTGCAGCCAGCCATCTCTGCCACTGTTGCGTGGCATGTATGTACCGTAGCGTCCAGGAAACACGCCTCCAGTAAAAGAGAGCTCTCAGCTAGCTGATAGCAGGCTGCTTAGGAGGGAGTTGCATGTTGCATTCCACGCATACACTGGTACATGCATGCGTTATTATGGAAAAGAAGGGACCAACTTGTAATTGGTACAACAACCATAGCGGTCTGATCTATAGTTGTCAATTCTATTTCAGAAAATTTCGGTTTAGCTTTTAGAATGGAATACGTCGGTTCTAATTCATTCCAATATACCGTTCAGAAGTATTTTATATATATATATATATATATATATATATATATATATATATATATATATATATATATATATATATATATATATATATATATATATATATGTTTTTAGAAATTACTAAATAATCATTCAGTACTTACATGTAGCCTTTGGAAAGAGTAATAAATAAAATGTGCATTAGCTTCAGTAGTGCAAACAGATCAAGATGTTATTTTTTAAGCCATGGACCCCACTTCAATTCTTATCTCAATGGAAAGGAGCACTGGCAGCCACAGAATTATTTTTATAAATAATCTATTTTTTATTCGAAATAACAGAAATATATTTATGCCAATATTTGTTTTTACAAAATAGGCTCCAGTCGTCTAACCGTCGGACAACTGGAGCCTATTACCTAATGGCTAGGAGACAGGTAAGCAATCTGCTGGCCGTTGGGAGAATTGATTGCAGTTGCCGAACGGTCGGGCGACTGTGGTGCTGTATTTTAAATTTTGTATATAGAGTAGATAGTTAATTTAGTGTTAGATTGAGTAGAAAATTGTAGATGTAGACAAAAATAATTCAACTTTGGTATAGAAAATTTAGTGATTATAGTTTTTAGAAATTTAGCAACTGTAGTAGTATGTAGTTGTGTAAAAATTAGTGAACATAGTTGTACAAAATTAGAATCGTTAGTAAATTGGCATGCGTACAAAATTATAGTTATACAAAATTCAGTCAATGTAACTGGTACAAAATTCAGCTGAAGGGAAAAATACGTTTACCACTATAATTGGTATATAGGTATTTAAATCGATACGCCATGGAAATTGTCGAAACAATAGAAATTATTTGCAGTAGGGGACAATTTAAATAGCGAGAAGAGACCGTCGTCGGTCTACCGATAGGAAGTTAATGTTACGAGGTTAGTGTAGTTGGTTACGACAGGCGAACGATCGGTGAAATGTGAATTACAGTATATCAGTATTTTTGTAGTGTGCGATACGATCTAACTAGTTGCAAAATTGAAAATATATCAACAATGCTGATACCCACTACACTGAGAGTGCACTATAGTGTTGGAACTGTTCGTGAAGGTCCGAATGGTGTGGATTTGAGCGGTTTTGGGCAAGTGACTCTGGTACACTCGGATGACGAGAATGCTCAAATTGCAGATGTGATGCATTGGCTTACCCGTTGTTTTTCATTGGACTCCGAGGTGTGCAACGTTCGTCATACAAGGGCTTTGGAGCCGGTCTCCCACGAACATTAGATTGGAGTTGAAAACATTGATACACACTATTGCGTGGAAGGGGTTTGTGCAAATGTGTCGACGCCGTTAATACGAATGCATGATGCTTATGCAACCATGCCCACTAGAAGCTGTGTAAGGTCGTGTGACCGGCCATCGTCCGGGAGGTGCAAGCAGTTCGGACGGCCCGCATGTTGGCGAAGAGAATGAAGATAGTCATGACAAGATCGATGCGGTATATAGAAGAGAGGGTGAATGAACACGTCATGATAAAAATATAAGACAAGCTAATGGAGAGAGCCCATGAAGTACAGCCCTTGTCTAGCAGCTTCGTCGCCCTCATCTGCATGTGTGTCCATGGGGCCTAGTGGTGATCAGCGCTCGGAAATGGATTCCAACTTGCACCTCGGGAAACGCGCCCTCGGTACCACTGCAGCCACGCCTCCAGTAAAACAGATCTCTTAGCTAGCTGATTGCAGGATGTATAGGAGGAAGTTGCATGTTGCATTCCACGCATGCACTGGTACATGCATGCAGTATTATGGAAAAGAAAGGACCAACTTGTTGGCACAACCATAGCGGTCTGATCCATTTCAGAAAATTTCGCTTTGTCTTTTAGCATGGAATATGTCGGTTATGATCCATTCCAATATACCGTTCAGAAGTATAATATGACAACCATAGCTTATTTTTTTACTATTCCTAAATTTCGTCTTTTTTTGATTTTTTAGATTGTTTTTGAACTTTTTTTACAGTTCTTTTTTCCGTATTCGTTTACATTACATGTGCTGGGCTAACTCGTTTTTTCTATTTTTAAATTTTTTTAAAATTTAATTATGCCAAATAAACCACCATCAGCTATAGTGTAATTTCAGCCAGGTACAGCGAAATAAACCATAAACCACATCCCAACCGAGCACCACCTAAGCCATAGACCCCACTTCAATTCTTATCTCGATGCAAAGGAGCACTATCAGCCACAAGTGCTACTGCATTGTGTTCTGACTTCTGAGCTGAGCTTGAGTAGTGGTGGTCCCTACTGACTGTAAACTACCTTGTTCAGCAATTAAAGGCCATGTTTTTTTCAGCTTTTGGTTTCAGCTTTTGATTTTTCTACAGTAACTAGCTTTTAAACGGAATGTCTTTCTTTTCAAGATGGGGTCTACTAGTTAATTGTAATACATACTGTACCAACTTCATTTATATCAGCAAAAACTGCACGTGAGTTTCTGTTACTCTGTAATCTCTCGCACGAACAACTCAAAAGTCACAAACAACAGCCAAAAGCTATATGCCTCAGCCAAAAAAACAGGCCCAACGAAGCCCGCAATTGAGTAGTGGTCGTTCGGTACTGGAATGAGCGAAAGCCTGGAATGGCTGGAAGTGACCAGAATCAAGACCAGTATGGGATAGTGTGATAGCGTCTATTGTGCCATTCTCCTTGCTAGGACAGAGTATTTTGGTCATTCCGGCCGGAACGGAATTGATCAGTATGCTTTGATCTATCCGAACGCAGCTTCCCTGTTCCCTTCTCCTTATCCCCCTCGTGTTCCCCTCAACGTAGCAAAGATCCAGAGCATTCTCCCTGTCCCCCTTGTGTCCCCTAGTGCTCTGGATCTTCGCCACGTCGATGGGAACACAAGGGGGACAGGAAAAAAGGAACAGGGAAGCTACGTTCGGTCTATCCTGATGGCCGCGGCAACAACAACTCTATGATATATAGTTTTCTTTCTTTCTATTTTTTTGGGTTCTTTTTCTGTTTAGATAAACACTGATTGGTTCCACGTATTCGTCAACTACAACAAAAGAAGAATTAAGGTGATGACTTCTCCAGAATATAAAAACATCCTGATAGAAGTACTATTTATGTTTATGAAAAAAAGCGCAGGACCGATGCCGCCAATCAGAGAAGCGAATGATTTTTGAAACTTTTCTCTAAGGTATTCAAAAATCTTCACTCAAATGACTATAATAGTCACTAAGCTCAGATCACACCAATACGGCTATGCAAACCAAACCTTGAAACAATAGCTAACAAAATTAGCTTCTTTCACAATCTTAGTCATACTGCTATTGATGGGTCGGTTTGGCTGCTGGTTGGTCTGACCACCGGCTTGTGACCAGTCACACTGGTTGGCCAGTCGAACTACAAATCTGGAGCTGGTTCAACCAGTCCTCTATTCCCAGATGTCAACACTCTCGGGACAAAAGCTCAAATATCAAAAACTTACTCAAATCCCATCCTAACACTTTTAAGTTTTACATGAGACTTGTTTAAGACAATAGAAACTAAACCAATAAAAAACACAAAGATCTTAGGCTCGAGTTCACCAAATTGAAGAGAATCGCATCTTGTTGACAAGACACCAAAAACCCTACTTCTCAAATTACTTCTTGCTCGTAAGGATCTAAGACATGAGGTCTTCCAGATCTATTCTTACATATCCTAGCAAGATAATCCAAGCAAGAGTTGTGCTAGAACTCCCACAAACTTGAAATCACAAATCTGGCTCAAGAACAAGAGAAACTAAGCAAGAACACAAGAAAAACACGAGATATGACTTTGATCTAATTCAGAGGACAATGAAATTTACATGCTTATGAATGATTACAAGGTGCAGCCAAACTATTACTTTTTTCTCTCAAGATTTCTCATCACAACCATGTAAGCTGACAAAGTAGTAGAGGAAAACTAAACCTACAATCCTTGAGACTACCACCTCCTCTCCTCCCCTCTATATAATCTGCACATCCCTTAATGGGTCCAACCTAATAAGCTTATCGGGGAACCCGTCAACCCCACTAATACGGGTTTTACACACTCATGCATGCTTTTCAAAGCGTTTACAAGACTTAATCTGCTAACTCTTTATGATTGATCCATATGATAATTCTAGCTCTTCTTGACCTAAACCACTTTTTCTTTGTGCCTCTCCACACCGAAGCTTTTATCAAGGTACCAACCCGGTATTTAGCCAACTATCAAAATACCCTTGACGAAGCTTTTAGGCATCTTTTCTTGACTCCGTCTTCATCTTCAGCTCAAAATATCTCCACATGCTTTGACACGTAGCCCATAGTATACAATGACTAGCCGTCATGACTTCACGCATTCAAACTCCCTCAAACCGTCTCTACAAGCATCGGGCTCATCACTTGGCGCACCACATGCACCAACTCGCCTCTTCATGATCCTTGCCTTCTCTGTGCTTCTATTTAAACCACATAGCCTTATCTAGACTTGCATGACCGCTCCAGACCTCATCTCCCCCATCTAGTCTCCGTCCATTACCGCTGACCACTACGTCCTCCAAGCAACCTGCACATCTAAAGACCAAGTAACCATATCGAGTACAAGTTCTATACACTTAATTTATGTTAGTCAAAATCATACATCATGCAATGCAACACAATCCCTCATGGCTCGCAAGCCATGAGTCGACCTCAACCCAACTCAGCACAACTCACCCTGACTTTGGCCGTAGCTACTGATATGACTGCCCTCCTCACACCGATCAAACCGGCTCAGTCACTGGCTAGTCTGACTGGCCACCTGGTGTGACCGCATTTTCAATTCCGGTCACACCAACCAAGTCCTCCCATCCAACTACTAACCATGGTCGGTCCGACTGCACTTGTCCAAACTCGCAAAACATGCTCTCTATAAAACATGCTCATACTGTCCTTGCGGTCTGACCACCCCAAACATCGGTCACACCGAGCCACGATAAAACCACCATTTTAGGCAGGCTCGACCGCTTTTTCCGGTGGTCTCCGACCGGGCCAACCGCTAGCATTAGCAGTAAATCTGAATTTTTTTGGTACTATTGTAAAATTTAAATTCAACTCAATCAAAATAACAATTGTTAATCATAAATATATTTTAAATCTAGTACATGGTCTCTCGAGAAGTACCTATCTTTTCTTTTATCAGATACAGATGGATCATGGACTAGGCAGGGCTACTACTGGAGGATCTGGACCACACCGTTCCATCCATGCAGATCGAATTCAATAAGCAAGCCATTAATTCAATCTCTTAATAAGGGAATTACTTGTTTGTTCCGAACGGAACAGCTAATTGGTTCATGCATGGATGGATGCATGCATGCAGACGGTGGCGCTGGTCGGCGAGACCGGCAGCGGGAAGTTGACGATCACCGTGCTGCTGGAGAGGTTCTACAACCATGGCGAGGTCACGCTCGATGGCGTGAGCCTCAGGAGCTTGAAGGTGAGCTGGCTGAGGCAGCAGATGGGGCTGGTGGGGCAGGAGCCCGTCCTCCTCGACGACACCATCCGGGCGAACATAGCGTACGGCGCGGCCCGCGGCCGAGGCGGCGGGCGCGCACATTCCTCCGTGCCCGGCGGGTATGGCTCGCGGATCGGGGTGCGTCTCTCCGGCGGGCAGAAGCAGCGGGTGGCGATCGCGAGGGTGGTGCTGAGGGACCCCAAGGTATCACTTTGTTGTTGCCCTCGTTGCTGGGCTGGCTTGTTTACTGGGCTAGGAAGCGGATGCTCGTTTAGTGGATCCAAGGCTTGAGTCGGCACGCTCGTTTAATCTGTGTGCAGTGGCTCCCGGGACGAGGGAGGATGGTGTAAACATTACACAATCATGTCAATCAAACACTACCTTAGCGGATAAAAATGTAACCAAAGATGACAACATAAGAGTGTAGGACCGAAATGGCAACAGAGGGGGGTTAATGGTGCCTTCAAAAACTCCCCAAGTATTCTCACCAACTTCTTCTCCAATAGCTACAGAAGCTTACTATGTAGTCGAACGACTCCCTGCTGTGACCGAAGCAGTTTCAGAGCAGTCGAGACTTCACAGTGAAATGTCGATCGACAAAAGAAAGAACATAGTAACGACCAAAGACAGAGAGAGAGCGCACGACCGGCAAGACTCAAAAGCGAATAACATTAAAGTCCTGAGACAAATAGCCAAGAGACTCTAAACATGACTGTGCTCTAACAATAAGGCATGGTCGAAAAAGAACAGAGTAACTTGAGACGCACAACCATTTGCACAAGGACCCGATCGAAATCTCTACTCTCGGGAAGAACCTAACCAAATGGTCTTGAGTATGGATCCCAGTTCAGAGCAGAAGAAAGCAAGGTAACTCAAGCAAAGAACTTGCTCAGATCAAGAAAGCCAGAGCACAAATGAGAACCATCATCTCAGACATACATGGGAAAGGATAAAGCAGAGAAAGCACAAACAAAACAATCAAACAATTCACAGAACAAAAACTCAACATAGAGGAAGAGAGATGAATGGTTGATAATGGATGTTTCTACAGCCACTCCAACTGGGAGATACATGAGCACACTTGCTCCATCCCGAGAACCCACACACTCACAAATAAACAAGGAAGAACAGAGCAACTCGGGGATCAGAATCTCACCGAGCACCTGAGCTCTACCCTCTCTATTTATAGCCTTCTGCTACCAGGGGGAACCCGTAAACCCCCACCTAACACCGGGTTTTACCACTCGCTTTATCCACTAGCGAAAACAAGCTTCCAGTGCTTTACCCGTTAAACCCAATGGCTCCACTGCTTTGCTCGTTAGTGCCAACAACTCCTGTGCATTGGCAGAGACACGACTTCCTTTGCGACTTTCGCATTTCTCCAAAATGCCACTCCGCTGCCTTCCGGAAGCTTCCTCCCGCTTGCCAATCACGCTTGCAACCACCTCACAGACCTCGTCGTCTTTGGCATCTCCCGGCCGCTCACGACCTCAGTACCCCCGTGCCTAGTCTCGACCATCCATACCTCACCACGACTAGTCTCAAAGTGCTGCAAACCATCACAGACAAGCAAACATTCATAGCATCGCACAACACAATGTGTACAAACATCTGCATTAGAGAAACAGAGCTTAAATCATAAACCACAAAGTCGAAACTGCATTCCGACCAATCGAAATGATGAACCATCCAATGCACGAGGTCTATGACTTCACCACAAAGCCATACGACCGATTCCCAGCTCAACCGATCGATCCTACAGGTCAAACAACCGGTTTCAAGGTGTCTACGACCATGTTCACAATTTTCGGACACTTCCGACCGCTTACGACCTCAGCCGACCACAGCCGACCACGCTCCGAGCGCTTCCGACCAAGTCCGAGCGCTTCCGACCGCAACCAAGTGCATTCAGACCCTTCCGTTCACAACCAAGGGCGTTCGGACCGAGCTGATCGCAACCGAGTGCGTTCGGACCGAGCCGATCACAACCGACCGCATCCCAAGCCTGTCCGACCACTTACGACCGCCCCACAACGTGGTCGAAGTCCGTCGACTTCCCACGTGGTCGCAGTCGAGGTCCGCCGACTATCAACTGCAGCGATCGAAACCTCGACCTCCAACTTCCTCTTGCGCTAACGTGGTCGTAAGGCGCCGACTCCTCAACGTGGTCGTTCACTCGAGCACCAACTTCTAACCATAGTAGTCGTAGCTTCAACTTACGACCTCAGACCGCGGGCAACGTGGTCGTAACAGGCTTCAACCACAGCCAACGTGGTCGAATAGCCTTCCGACCATGGCCAAACCGATCGTAAACTTCTCGGATGGCCTTCGACCACGCCCAATGTGGTCGTAAACAGTTCTGGTGGCCTTCGACCATGGCTAAAATGGTCGTAAACGACTCTGAGAGCTTTCGACCACGGCTAACAAGGTGGTAGAGATCTTTTAACCACTCAAAAAAAAAGGAGCTACGACTTTGCAAAAAACGCCCAAACCAAACTCAATCTTTCCAAACCGAAAGTCAATTACTCATCACAAACATGTGGTCACCTCCACATAGTCTCTCAAAGAGAGATAAATAGTGCTTTAATTTTTTTTCAAAGTATTATCTAATCTTTACTTTAATAGCTATAACAATCTATGAACATCAAGAGTAAATAATAAATCAACAACTACTAAATTAGCAAAGAAAAATTAGTGTGGTCAAACAAGACCGGAGTGGTCGAAAAAGACCAATGCGGTCGAACAAGATCGGTGTGGTTGAAGACTAGTATGGTGGAAGACCAATGTGGTCGAATAAGACCAGTATGGTCGAAGATCAGCATTGTCGAAGACGAATGTGGTCGAAATAAGACCAGAGTAGTTGAAGACCAGTGTGTAGTCGAAGACCAATGTGATCGGAGACCAGTGAGTGGTCGAAATAAGATCAGAGCGGTCGATGACCAGTGAGCGGTCGAAAACCAATGTGGTCAAGATAAGACAAGAGTGGTCGACAACCAGTGAGTGATCGAAAATAAATGTGGTTGAAGACCAGTGAAATCAGGGGATGAACAAAAATTTCAGTACTATTTCACAAACAAAAAATCCATATAACTTTTGATTTGTAGATCTAAATGATATAAAAATTTACAGAGATCTTCTATAGGATACTATGAACATATTCCACGAAACAATCATGAAAAACATCATCAAAGTTGAGACCTTTTCAATTTTAAGATAGATTACACTAAAACTGATCAAAAACCTAAAACAGTGAATACGACTTGCTTGTGAATGGATGATGGCTATGATGGCTCTAGATCTATTTCCACATATCACAGCAAGTTACAACACCAACGAAATCAAGTCAAAAACCCTCAGATCAAGAAATCTCTTGAAAGATCAAAAATATGCAAAAACCAAGTTTCTTGATGAACTTGCTACTAAAGTACCTAGATAGGTATAGATTGATTTCTTGAGATTACCTCCATCTCATATATATTCTTGGCATAGCAAGATCAAGAAGAGGGATGAGAGGAGAGGAAAACCAACCAAATCAAGAGCAAATCAATCAAGACAAAAAATAGCCACGGAGATGATCAAAAATTGATTCTATTGCTGCATGAGGTGAAAAGTTTTACAGCCACTCCAACATAGAGGACAGATAGCACACCAATCACTGTACTCTCAAACCCTAACACTAAACATGAAAGTACAAGAGAGATAGGTTGGATGGTTAACCACATATCTCCATTCCAACCCCCTTTTATAGATGGGCTAGCCAGTCATATCTAATCCCTTAGTGGATACTATCCGCTTAGCATAATGGGAAAAATCCGTTAACCCAACACGCACAGGTTTTACTCACACATGTTCGCTTATGCATACTTTTCAAAGTGCATAGGCCCGAATCCATCAAATCCTTAACATTTATTCATCTTGATCAAACCAGCTATACCTTGACCTAAAAGCTCTCCCAAGCACCACTCACGCATCGCGATTTTAATCCAAGGTAGTTTTCGGTATTTTGGCCAAACTCCTAAAATACCCTTTCTTGACCCAGTCATCACTATCCTTTGCAAGCAATCGTCATGCTTGCCACGTGTAGGTGCACCACTACATTGTCACATGTTGCCAAGTCTTTCCTGTCCTGGTTCTATCAAACCATAGCTCACTTAGACCTCCAGGCTACATGATGCTATCCTACCATTCGAACTCGTCTTCAACATTTGTAACATCCTGAAAATTTGAATCTGAAAATATAAAGTTTTTGGAATTATTTTTGCAAGGTGTTTCATTTGAATTTGGAGTTTATGGTATTTTTCTGAACATTTGTTAAGGTTCCAAAGTTTAAAAGGAACAAGAAGAAAACAAACATGTTTAAACAATAGAGAATTAAAATTTAAAATAAGAATCTGAAAAGATGATCCATAAAAGGAAGGGAGAAATTTGACTTAAACCATAAGATGCCATCTTGAAAATAATAACAAGAATAAAGTTAGGAGCAAGCATATGGATACCAACATACGTGAATATATATGTAAATATATACATATATATGTATATCAAAATTTTGCACATGCAAGGATTAATCCAGTGATAAGGAGATATAAATATGTAAAATTAAATAAGCCAGACAAAATAACAATATATGTATATATATATATACTTGTACACATGTAAAAAAAAACAATGAAATAATAATTTTTTTTTAAAAAAAGAGAGAGATTGGGGTCCAGTAAACAATGCCCAACCCCGCTTCCTTCTCGGCCGGGGCCCGGTTGCAGCGCCTCCCCTCCCTCTCTTTCCTCCCTTCTTTCTCTCCCCGAGCGCCGCGCCACTTCTCTTCTCCTCTCGCGCGCCAAGACTTTTCCTCCCGTGGCGCCCATGCAATAGCTCCGCCCACTGTCTTCCCGTCGCGCCCCGGTTTCTCATGTGCGCCACCGTTTCAGCCTCCCCGTGGCCATAAGAAGCTCCTCCGCGCCCTTCTTCCTCCTCTTTCCCTCCATTCCCCTTCCGCCCGCAAGCTGCCGCCGCCGCCATTCCCACTGCAGCTCCCTCCCGGCGCACCTCGCCCGATTCCTTGGGTAAGCACCACCAAGTCACCGCGAAGCCTTCCCACCGTCACCGGGCCTCCCAACGCCGGTAGCTCGCCGGCGATGTGAGCTCCTGCGCCACCACCGCCATCGCCGCGGCTCGCCGGCCCTCCTCGGCCCGTAGACCACCTAGGTAAGTTCCCGGGGTCCACTCGCTCACGCGATCCTTATTTTGCTCCTCTCCCTTCCGCACCGGCGCCCGTTCGCCTCCGCCTCGGCCGTTGAACCCCACCGCACCCATTTCGCGGCGCTCGGCCAAATCTCTGCCGCCTCTAGCTTTCCCACCGCTATCGCCCCATTTTGGCGATCGCTACGCCTTGCGCCGCCGCGCGCCCACCGCCGCGTGCGCGCCTCGCTTCCTACGCCGGCCCCGCTTTGCTTTGCTCTTCTCGCAATATTTCCCCGCCTACATCGGGTAATACCGGTGCTCGGTTGGCGAGCAGCGCTAGCGCTTCGTTCGGCGCTGCGTTCGATCCTCCCTCGCATAATTAGCGAGGTTTAATCTTTTTGCAGAGCGACACACGATTAGGAAAAAAATTAGGATAAACTGTGGAAGCTAATAAAATTTAAATAAGGCTTTAGAGAGTTTATGTATGATTTAGATTGGGACTAGTTATCATGATAAATAATTAGTGTGACTTTAATATTTAAATTTTAAATCTAATTATCTACTAAGGGCATAAATGAGATTATATGGAGACTTTAGTTCATGATTAATTAATACGGTTTGAATAATTGTCGAAAGATTAAATACTGAATTAAAGACATAGATAAAAAATGCCTTTGGTTAAAATATCCAAGTTTAAATAAAGATTACCCTTGCATGAAATTAAAATGTAAGCTTTAACCTTTATCCTGCCGTCATTTCAACAAATTCCCTTTTGTAGATTTAATTAATAGCTATGTCAAAACATGAACCCATGATAGGTGAATAGAATTTAAATTGAAATCAACGCTAAGCCTAATAATAATCGAGCTATAGACAAAATGGTAGTAGTGCCATTAATTAAATCCTAACTATTAATTAAAGGCTTAGTAGGGATGTTGTTAGGTGTATGCTCTCCTGGAATGACAACTTAGCAAATGAAATTTGATTAATCAATGAAGCCTAAAACCTTGCATATTAGTAAATGTTATAAAATTAATCTCTGTAAAGTTTAAACCATAAACCCTTGTCTTTATACCCTAGCAGTTAGGAGAATCCTTTTGGCTATTAAATAATGTGAACATTAGTAAACAAACCTTTAGGCCATGATGTTCAAATTGAAATAGAGGTGCCTTGTATACAACTTGACTTAGTAGATTTAGTTAATAATGGTACAAAAGTAAGAATCGGCATTTGGATTATCATCCCACATAGAATGACTATGGTTAGATACTCAAAACTTAATAAAGATTGCACTTCATTATAATGTATGCACTAGAATTTAACATACTGTCGCTAAACAAATCTCCATAGTATATTTGATTAAGTAGCTATATTAATATATAACCTCATGCGACAAGCTTTGCTAGATAAATAAATTAAAAATAAAGCTAAGTTTAATAATAGCAAAGGTGCAAATAAAATGATAATGGTACCTCTAATTAAATCTTAACACTAGCTTTGAGTACATAATAGTATTAAGCATAATTGTATATATAACAAGTTAGGACGCATATGAGTGGATCCTAATTCAACTTAAATTCAGCCTAGCTATGAATGAAGGTACACAAAATATGATAATGGGATTATTAGAGATTTAAATTCTAATTAGTTACCATATAAGAATAAATAATGAGCCCTTGCTATTTATCTTAATCTAATTAATAAGTAAAAGCCTATATCAAAGATTATTCAAAAAACTTAATAAAGATGTCCAAATGTTATAATACCTTCGACTAAAAGATTTATAGAATAAGTACAGATCTCATTCATCAATCCAGTTGCCTTTACCATAACCTAAGTTACAGAAATGCATACCCTAGAGATAAAATTTGTACACTAAACTCCTACACCGAATCGTAGGTATAACCTAACTCATGGAACTTTCTTGATAAATACAAAATAATAAAAGAACTTATTAATAAAGAGGTCAAGCCTCGCTTTTCCCAATCGGCCATGTCCGCCACATTCCTTTTCCAAAAGCGGATAATTCTGTAGGTACATCTTCATTTTGATCCTCGTATTTCTAAAATTTTCCCTCACGGTAAAGCATTCGGACAACTCGTCCTTCTGCTCAAACCACTATGCTACATGCTTACAACACATCCACCTAAATCATCCTTCTATTCTCCAACCATAATAAATGCGTAATTTAAGGTAAATCGGTATTTAAAATGATTGGATTTATTTGGATCTCTTGAGTTATTTGTTTTGGATCTCTTGAGTTATTTGTTTTTATTTGGATTCAGTCATTTAGCACGTAGTTAGAAACTGGAGTCCTGAAGCATCAAGGGATCAAGCAAGATTACAGTGAAGAGAAGAAAAAGATCCGAAGCTCAAGAGAAAGCATCAAGTGAGCTCAAGTCCGCGGTAAACCGCGCCAGGCGAGTCAATACTTTGATCATGTTGAACCTACATTTTATGCAAATTACTTTTGTTTAAATTATCAAAATGCATGCTGTTATGTTATGTGCAAAAATATGTTGATTTAAAAAGTTTAGCTATATGCCCACTGTTCAACTTGGCTAAGTATTACACCCCTCTTTGGTATATTGCACATGTGAGCCTTGTCGCCTAGTGGAAAACTTTATAATGAATAACTTTCGAAAATAAGTCCTTAATTATATGCCATGCTTAGCATTGATTAGGAACCCGGGGCAAGAAATTGTCCCAAGCATCACTTTTAATCCTGAGAAAAATTGGTTGGGCAGTCATGGTGGTAATGACTGATGTATGTTGGATATGGTTATTTTATATTCCCAAAAACCTCAAAATGCTTATTTATCTGGGCGGATGGTTCGGGGTATGGTGCAGGATGCACGAGTGTGGTTTGTGGTAGAACCGCCAGATACTATTAAGGACTGAATCTTGTCATGACCTCCTGTGTCAAACAGTGCAACCACAAGTCTGTAAAATACAACTTGGCTAAGTAGACTTATCGAAACCCCGGACTCATCTCACTGGTAGTGGATTGATGGGGCTACGCTATGGCAAGGGGGCCTGAAGGGACACCAGTGGAGGGTGAAGTTTCCCAGCTTTCCTAATGTTGCGGGAAGTAGAAGCCCGGCTGCGTTAGTGTCTGGGGGAAACATCCCGCGCACAGATGGGACCCACCGCAAGTGGGCGGCTACCCATAAGGTGAATGAGAAAAAGGGGCTAGATACTTTGAAAAGTCACCGTGATGGTCCGCTCAACCACATGGCTAAGGAATCATGTGGGCAACGAGTTGATTGTCTCTTGTGGTGAAAGTGTACAAACTCTGCAGAGTCAAAACTATTCGAATAGCCGTGCCCACGGTCAAGGGCGGACATGGGAACTTAACTAGATATAGTTCTATTTCAAAAACTTTGTGGGTGGGAATGGAAATGTGAAGGGCGAAGGACTGTCCTGGTTTGGAATTGTCCTGGGTGTCGTCCCAGTGGTAAGTTAAGCGTTTATAACGCTGAAAGATAAGCATATGGTGCAGGTGCCATATATGGTGAACGAAAAATCTGTATCAGTATTAATGATATTGCATTCTTTCACACAATATGATTTGGTTCAAACTGCTAAGTCTCGGAGATTTCTATATATCATATTTCAAATGCGCTTTATGGCAAATAAAATAACTCGAGCCTTCCTTTGATGAGCCATGCATACTATATATTTGCATTCGTGTATTGGCTCGCGAGCACGGGTCGGAGTGCTCATTCTCGCTTTGCGACGAAATTCGAATCGGGAATCAAATCACCTCGCCAAAGAACAAGATTGGACAAGTGGCGAGAAGATGAAGATGTCAAGGGCTAGGTCGCGAACCTCCGCTTGGTCGCTGTGGGCATGTCTGAAGGTCCCACTGTGTGCCGTTCATTTCTTTGCAGTTTATTGATTTCGCCTAATCGGCCCATGAGTAAGTTTATTGCTATATTTACGCTTCCGCATGATATGTATTTTGATATTCATTCTCAGAATCGTGAGCACTATCTACCGATCCAGGAATAGTGCGGCTAAACACGATGATTCGGATTATAAAATCTGGTCCGCGGGCATGGTATCGAGCATATCGATTGCAGTCGTGACCTAGTTAGCTCAGTCGTTAGTCTATGACTAGAATTATTTTCTCGGTATCTATTTTCACAAAACTAAGTGGTATTGCTCAATCTCAACTCTCTTAGATGATTCCCTCGTCTATATGCTACCCTAGCCATTTTACTTCAAGTTCTCTTACCCAAGTTCAAAGCGATAAAAATCCAAAGACTCTCTTGTAATTTTCTATGAAAACCCACTCTAGGCTAAGAATCATGATGTTGAACCTTGAAGCTTAATCTCAACAATTATTCTATTTTTGGAGGAAACAATAATGTGAATATGGATAAATGTATTCGTGGAGCGTAAATGAATAGAAGGCCTAGGTAGCTGAATTAAATGGCTCTTGGAGAAATAGCAACATTGATAAATTGTAAAATTCCTGGAAGATGTTTATAATAATGGAATAATAGGAGATAATCGATAGTTGAAGGATTAACTAAAATTTTTAGAAATTGGAGATACGATCACAACCATAGGAGTATAGACCTGATTAATAATATCACTCTTGGAGGATGTATGTAATAATGAAACAAAATGGAGATTGCAAATATTTAGGTTGATCTCTAGAGGAGCAACTTATGGATTTGGATCAATAATACCAGATTGAATAATTAGGAAGTCTTGATAAAAAAACTAGATATCCATTGGATTAAAGGGGTGATCAAGTTGGCAAATAATAGATTGCGATTATGTGGACATAGTGAAATATGAGAATAGAATTATAAATCTATGGTGGAAGCGAGGATTTATGTGAAGATTAGATACCCACAGAGATTAATGAAATTGAAAAGACACGATAGGAAGTGTATGATCGGTGGATTGAATAAATAAGGATACCCGCGTTTGGAGTTTGAGACGGCAATAATATTGTGACTAAACGCTGGAGGAAGATAGCCTAAGAGCGAATTGCAAAATGAAAGTTGAATGATCAAGGTGTTGGATTTTTGGCCTTATGTATGAAGATTTAAGATCATACGGAGTGAATCAAATCATTGATGAATCTTGGAGAGATTAGTATACCTATACAAAAAAGGGTATTGTAAGGTTTTATACTTTCAAAACAATTACAAGAATGAGTACAATTACCCCCAATACTTTCCTCTCCTTTCTATGGATTTTAAGAGAAATTTTTATTCACCTTCTCATACCCTTGCTCCAAAATTTAAGATTAGGATAGTCGAAGATGGTCATGAAGATAAGGTGGTCTCGTTTTAAGCAGACTATGCGGATAAACCTTATGCCTACTTATGTGTGCTTCCCAGAGTAGACGCTGCATCTTTGTCGCAAGATTTTCGTTGGGCCCTGTGGCACCGCCTTCTTGCCCTCGGCATCCTATTTTGCATCACGGGAAAAGCTTGTTTTTAAAAAGTTTGTGTGTTTTTGTATCACCCCACTTGCGTGGTATACTTTCTTAAGAATTTAAATGTGCTTGGAACCTCTTATCTCTACGATTTAATACTTACCTCATGTCGTTTCCACCTTTTCGCTAAAAACCTCACAGTCTGCAGCAAGAGATAGCAGATAATCAAGTCAACACACTTAAAGCTCAGAAGTGGAAAGAGGCAACATCTCTGAAAAAGATAACAACTAAGAAGCCTTAGCCTGCAAGAGGATCAAGGCTCAAGTCTCTATTCCACAATAGACTCACTATTCCAGTCATCGTCAAGGCATCGTCAATGGCCAAGAATAAGGCTAGAAGCAAGAAGCAGGAACCAATGATTTTTACTCGCTATGGTCCCTACCACTCGTCCAAGTATTCGCTCAGATCCACTCCACAAAGACTACTAAGAACGAGTCGCCACAAGATAGGCAACCGTACCACTACATTAGGCGGACCCCGAAAGAATACTATCTGCTTTTATTGCGGAGAAAAAGGACATGATGTTCGTAGGTGCCCTGAGAAAAGGAATCTAGAAGGATTAGCCGGGGATGCTATCACCACCAATCAAGGCCCTCAGAGGAAGCCAGGCCATGGGTTCAACTGTTTCAAATGCAGTGACCCAGGACATTATGTGAGAGACTGCCCTCAACAGAAATCGAACAAGCAAATAATGGATGCCGTCACCATTAGCTCCAACTTTGCCAAAGGAAACCCTATCGACTGCAAAGAACAACAAGCTGCTACTAAAAAAGTGCTGCCACCCGACCAAGAAACTTCATTAAATAACATATGCATAGAATGTGGAAAAGCAGGACTCGTTATGCCCGGAGTTAGAAAGGATGACTAAAGTCAGATGTCATTTATTTTAAGGGGGGTAGCAAGAATAGACAAGAATGTTGGAGAGCTACTATGATGTATAATTACTTTTGGAAGTACTGGTATGATGTGTGACTACCTTGGAGATGCAATGATTCTGCATTAGATCTAATCGAACTAAACCAAGAGAAATTTGCAAGGCCATTACGACAAGCAGACCTATTGCTAGCCAATATAACCCCACCTGCTTCTTTCTACTCTACCGGAATCTCGGGGTCGAGATTAATTTAAGGGGGGTAGGTTTGTAACATCCTGAAAATTTGAATCTGAAAATATAAAGTTTTTGGAATTATTTTTGCAAGGTGTTTCATTTGAATTTGGAGTTTATGGTATTTTTCTGAACATTTGTTAAGGTTCCAAAGTTTAAAAGGAACAAGAAGAAAACAAACATGTTTAAACAATAGAGAATTAAAATTTAAAATAAGAATCAAAAGATGATCCATAAAAGGAAGGGAGAAATTTGACTTAAACCATAAGATGCCATCTTGAAAATAATAACAAGAATAACGTTAGGAGCAAGCATATGGATACCAACATACGTGAATATATATGTAAATATATACATATATATGTATATCAAAATTTTGCACATGCAAGGATTAATCCAGTGATAAGGAGATATAAATATGTAAAATTAAATAAGCCAAAAAATAACAATATATGTATATATATATATACTTGTACACATGTAAAAAAACAATGAAATAATAATTTTTTTAAAAAGAGAGATTGGGGTCGACCAGCCAAACAAATGCCCAACCCCGCTTCCTTCTCGGCCGGGGCCCGGTTGCAGCGCCTCCCTCCTCTCTTTCCTCCCTTCTTTCTCTCCCCGAGCGCCCGCGCCACTTCTCTTCTCCCCTCGCGCGCCAAAGACTTTTCCTCCCGTGGCGCCCATGCAATAGCTCCGCCACTGTCTTCCCGCCGCGCCCGGTTTCTCATGTGCGCCCACCGTTTCGCAGCCTCCCCGTGGCCATAAGAAGCTCCTCCGCGCCTTCTTCCTCCTCTTTCCTCCATTCCCCTTCCGCCCGCAAGCCGCCGCCGCCGCCATTCCCACTGCAGCTCCTCCCGGCGCACCTGCCCGATTCCTTGGAGTAGAAGCACCACCAAGTCACCGCGGCCTTCCCACCGTCACCGGGCCTCCCAACGCCGGTAGCTCGCCGGCGATGTGAGCTCCCTGCGCCACCACCGCCATCGCCGCCGGCTCGCTCGCCCTCCTCGGCCCCGTAGACCACCTAGGTAAGTTCCCGGGTCCACTCCGCTCACGCGATCCTTATTTTGCTCCTCTCCTTCCGGCACCGGCGCCCGTTCGCCTCCGCCTCGGCCGTTGAACCCCACCGACCCATTTCGCGGCGCTCGGCCAAATCTCTGCCGCCTCTAGCTTTCCCACCCGCTATACGCCCCATTTTGGCAGTCGCTAACGCCCCTTGCGCCGCCCCTCGCCGGCCACACGCCGCCGCGCGCTGCCCTCGCTTCCTCGCCGGGCCTCTTTTGCTTTGCTCTTCTCGCAATATTTCCCGCCTACATCGGTAATACCGGTGCTCGGTTGGCGAGCAGCGCTAGCGCTGTTTCGGCGCTGCGTTCGATCCTCCTCCTCGCAGAATTAGCAGTAGGTTTAATCTTTTTGCAGAGCGACACACAGTTAGGAAAAAAATTAGGGATAAACTGTGGAAGCTAATAAAATTTAAATAAGGCTTTAGAGAGTTTATGTATGATTTAGATTGGGACTAGTTATCATGATAAATAATTAGTGTGACTTTAATATTTAAATTTTAAATCTAATTATCTACTAAGGGCATAAATGAGATTATATGGAGACTTTAGTTCATGATTAATTAATACGGTTTGAATAATTGTCTGAAAGATTAAATACTGAATTAAAGACATAGATAAAAAAAATGCCTTTGGTTAAAATATCCAAGTTTAAATAAAGATTACCCTTGCATGAAATTAAAATGTAAGCTTTAACCTTTATCCTGCCGTCATTTCAACAAATTCCCTTTTGTAGATTTAATTAATAGCTATGTCAAAACATGAACCCATGATAGGTGAATAGAATTTAAATTGAAATCAACGCTAAGCCTAATAATAATCGAGCTATAGACAAAATGGTAGTAGTGCCATTAATTAAATCCTAACTATTAATTAAAGGCTTAGTAGGGATGTTGTTAGGTGTATGCTCTCCTGGAATGACAACTTAGCAAATGAAATTTGATTAATCAATGAAGCCTAAAACCTTGCATATTAGTAAATGTTATAAAATTAATCTCTGTAAGTTTAAACCATAAACCCTTGTCTTTATACCCTAGCAGTTAGGAGAATCCTTTTGGCTATTAAATAATGTGAACATTAGTAAACAAACCTTTAGGCCATGATGTTCAAATTGAAATAGAGGCTGCCTTGTATACAACTTGACTTAGTAGATTTAGTTAATAATGGTACAAAAGTAAGAATCGGCATTTGGATTATCATCCCACATAGAATGACTATGGTTAGATACTCAAAACTTAATAAAGATTGCACTTCATTATAATGTATGCACTAGAATTTAACATACCGTCGCTAAACAAATCTCCATAGTATATTTGATTAAGTAGCTATATTAATATATAACCTGCATGCGACAAGCTTTGCTAGATAAATAAATTAAAAATAAAGCTAAGTTTAATAATAGCAAAGGTGCAAATAAAATGATAATGGTACCTCTAATTAAATCTTAACACTAGCTTTGAGTACATAATAGTATTAAGCATAATTGTATATATAACAAGTTAGGACGCATATGAGTGGATCCTAATTCAACTTAAATTCAGCCTAGCTATGAATGAAGGTACACAAAATATGATAATGGGATTATTAGAGATTTAAATTCTAATTAGTTACCATATAAGAATAAATAATGAGCCCTTGCTATTTATCTTAATCTAATTAATAAGTAAAAGCCTATATCAAAGATTATTCAAAAAACTTAATAAAGATGTCCAAATGTTATAATACCTTCGACTAAAAGATTTATAGAATAAGTACGGATCTCATTCATCAATCCAGTTGCCTTTACCATAACCTAAGTTACAGGAAATGCATACCCTAGAGATAAAATTTGTACACTAAACTCCTACACCGAATCGTAGGTATAACCTAACTCATGGAACTTTCTTGATAAATACAAAATAATAAAAGAACTTATTAATAAAGAGGTCAAGCCTCGCTTTTCCCCAATCGGCCATGTCTGGCCACATTCCTTTTTCCAAAAGCAGATAATTACTGTAGGTACATCTTCATTTTTGATCCCTCGTATTTCTAAAATTTTCCCTCACGGTAAAGCATTCAGACAACTCGTCCTTCTGCTCAAACCCAGCTACCGCTGTGCTTACAACACATCCACCTAAATCATCCTTCTATTCTCCAACCATAATAAATGCGTAATTTAAGGTAAATCGGTATTTAAAATGATTGGATTTATTTGGATCTCTTGAGTTATTTGTTTTGGATCTCTTGAGTTATTTGTTTTTATTTGGATTCAGTCATTTAGCACGTAGTTAGAAACTGGAGTCCTGAAGCATCAAGGGATCAAGCAAGATTACGAGTGAAGAGAAGAAAAGATCCAAGCTCAAGAGAAAGCATCAAGTGAGCTCAAGTCCATGATAAACTGCGCCAAAGTAGTCAATACTTTGATCATGTTGAACCTACATTTTATGCAAATTACTTTTGTTTAAATTATCAAAATGCATGCTGTTATGTTATGTGCAAAAATATGTTGATTTAAAAAGTTTAGCTATATGCCCACTGCTCAACTTGGCTAAGTATTACACCCTCTTTGGTATATTGCACATGTGAGCCTTGTCGCCTAGTGGAAAACTTTATAATGAATAACTTTCAAAATAAGTCCTTAATTATATGCCATGCTTAGCATTGATTAGGAACCCGGGCAAGAAATTGTCCCAAGCATCACTTTTAATCTCGAGAAAATTGGTTGGGCGATCATGGTGGTAATGATCGATGTATGTTGGATATGGTTATTTTATATTCCCAAAACCTCAAAATGCTTATTTATCCAAGCGGATGGTTCGGGGTATGGTGCGGGGATGCACGAGAGTGTGGTTTGTGGTAGAACCGCCTGGATACTATTAAGGACTGAATCTTGTCATGACCTCTGTGTCAAATAAAGGCAACCACAAGTCTGTAAAATACAACTTGGCTAAGTAGACTTATCGAAACCCCGGACTCATCTCACTGGTAGTGGATTGATGGGGCTACGCTATGGCAAGGGGGCCTGAAGGGACACCAGTGGAGGGTGAAGTTTCCCAGCTTTCCTAATGTTGCGGGAAGTAGAAGCCCGGCTGCGTTAGTGTCTGGGGGAAACATCCCGCGCACAGATGGGACCCACCGCAAGTGGGCGGCTACCCATAAGGTGAATGAGAAAAAGGGGCTAGATACTTTGAAAAGTCACTGTGATGGTCTGCTCAACCACATGGCTAAGGAATCATGTGGGGCAACGAGTTGATTGTCTCTTGTGGTGAAAGTGTACAAACTCTGCAGAGTCAAAACTATTCGAATAGCCGTGCCCACGGTCAAGGGCGGACATGGGAACTTAACTAGATATAGTTCTATTTCAAAAACTTTGTGGTGGGAATGGAAATGTGAAGGGCGAAGGACTGTCCTGGTTTGGAATTGTCCTGGGTGTCGTCCCAGTGGTAAGTTAAGCGTTTATAACGCTGAAAGATAAGCATATGGTGCAGGTGCCATATATGGTGAACGAAAAATCTGTATCAGTATTAATGATATTGCATTCTTTCACACAATATGATTTGGTTCAAACCGCTAAGTCTCGGGAGATTTCTATATATCATATTTCAAATGCGCTTTATGGCAAATAAAATAACTCGAGCCTTCCTTTGATGAGCCATGCATACTATATATTTGCATTCTGTATTGGCTCGCGAGCACGGGTCGGAGTGCTCATTCTCGCTTTATGATTTAAATTCAGAATCAGAATCAAATCACCTCGCTTCAAAGAACAAGATTGGACAAGCCGGCGAGAGAAGATGAAGATGTCAAGGGCTAGGTCGCGAACCTCCGCTTGGTCTGCTGTGGGCATGTCCTGAAGGTCCCACCGTGTGCTTCGCCACGCCGCAGCTTTATTGATTTCGCCTAATCGCCCATGAGTAAGTTTATTGCTATATTTACGCTTCCGCATGATATGTATTTTGATATTCATTACTGTAACTGTGAGCACTATCTACTGATCCAGGGAATAGTGCGGCTAAACACAGTAGATTCTGGATTATAAAATCTGGGTCTGACAACATTTCCTGTATTTCTCGTGCTATGCTTGAGCTGGCCACCTCACTCAACATCCTTGATCATTCTGTGCCTCAGCTTCTCCCTGTGCATAGCCCCGATACTCATCATTGACCACAATTGACTCCAAACGACCCTGCACATCCAAAGACAAAGAAATCGTCAAGCACAAGTTTTTCACAACTTGACTCACGTTAGTCTAAACATGTATCATGTAACCTTAATGCAATGACCTATGTCATCGCAACTCAATCCATGACTCCAATCCTAAAAATCCTCAATTTCTGCCCAAGCAGTACTACCACTCCCATCAAGCTGTTACTACCATTTTTTTTTGTAAAATTTAGAAACCAATCTAGACAAAGTGCGATCTTTGCAAAATCACTTGACCGCTCCAAAAATTTTCAATGGTTCATCACAGCAATAGGCTTGAGCTTCTCACATGGTCTCTCAATCTCCCCTTGATGAACCCATTGATAATTTTTCAGAAATGCAAATAAGAGGTGGTTTTAGACCAAAAAAAAAGAAGAAGAATTTTGCAAAGCAAGGCTCAAAATGTTCACAAGATGAATGCAATGACTGAAAATGACCTTATAAGGTAGAAATGGAGTGAAGCTACTGAAAATGACCAGGTTTCCAGAAAAAGCTTTAAATCCACCAAATGAGTCAAGAACCCTCACTCTAGGTCTATATGAAAGAACAATTATTCGATTTGACCTTGGTCATAGTGAGAAGATATCAAAAGCACCAACTTAGCAGAATTTTGCACAAAACTCCAAATCATACTCTAAATATGTATTTTTACCAATCTTTCTCCCCTTTCGACAATGGAGTCATCAAGATGCATAGAAGAAGATAAAGTATGAATAAAATAAAGTGGCTATATTTTATTTATTTATAGCATTAGGAGACATGAAAATTATCCAACGTGATTCTACAAGTATTACACCAATCCATATTATGTGAAAGAGCTATCTAAATCATGGCAAACCATATATAGTAAAGCTAAAGCTAAAAAAGCAACAATCCAAAATTTAAATGGATTTTTAACATATCAAGTCGCTCAAGGTCACAGTTTAGCCAAAGGTATCCAAAAATGAGCCAAGCCATGTCAATAGACAAAATAAAACCAAGAAGCTACAACTGAGTCAATTTAGAGTGCTACAAGTTTAAGGTTGTAATAAGCAGATGATACTACTTGTAATTAAGCAAATTTAGCATTTTCTAAAATTCATTTTTCATATATTTTCTATTTTCTTAGCCATGTGCTAGATCTCAAGCCTATGCGACCACCCCAAGTAAGAGGCTTAAAGAAGTGGTCTTGGTCATCCGAAACTCTCTCTGAGTTTATGCCTAGAGCAATGGCAAGCCGTCTCACAAGAAAGAATTGGTGAGACCAGTTTTTTCACAGAAAAGAGATCATTTTGTAATTTATTGACTTAGTTCAAGAACAGAGAGTTAATAGTAACCCAGGCTTCAATAAAGAACTAGCATAGCTCAATCTAAAGCTCAAATTAAGTTTGAGATTTAACTTAGCTTATTTGACATAGCATGAATCATAAGAGGATCACTACAGGAAAACTAGTCATAAGATCCGATAAGACATGATTTAATTCAAGTTTTTTACATTTAATAGAGCTAGCATGGCAAAAGGTAAGCTACACATAGAAGGACATGATAAATTTTGCAAGCTAGCACAAGACATGGCAAGATGTAAAGTAAGATATCATGTCACATAAGAATAATAGTCAAAGCTCAATGTATTTATATTACAATGCACTTTTTTGAATTTAAAATACAATATGATGCAATAAATATCATAGCTCCCCCTCAACAAGTGAGTTAATTTCAGAAATATTTTAGTTCAAGTTAAGTTATGTCAACATTAAGCTTAAGAGAATCTCAAATAAACTCCCCTTGAACCAAAACAATAAGCGAGAGAGAGAAGAAGCTTGGGAAAATAAAAAATGGCAGTCCTTAAAATATAGACAAGATAGCAAGATCACTATGCCGTAGACTTGCTCTTATCTACCCCATATGATTCTAGGATTATTAGTTGATCATCTAAACACAATGGAGTAAACACATTCTCTATCTACCTAGGGGCCCAAACCCTGCTAGACCTAAAAGAAGTGAGTGAAATCAACCGATTGAGAAGAGAAGCAACTAATAAGCTGCATCATAAGGTCACAAGATTAGAGGATGAAATCTAAATCACATAGTATGATACCAACTCTGGTCTGTGCTAGGAAGACTAACCTAAAAGCATCCATAAGCCTGATGCAAAAACAAGTAAATGAGCATATGATACAGAAAATTCATGATACTTCCCCTTAGATTATGCCGTAAGGACAAACCACCCCAAATTCTCCCCGCAAAGCCATGAACCTCGAGCTATCTAAATGAGCTAACTGGTGGTCACTCTCAACAAACTGAAGCATTATGTCACCCTTCTCCACATAGTCTCTAAGAAAATGATACCGAATATCTATGTGTTTGGTCCTAGAGGGTTGCACTAGGTTCTTAGCAATGTTAATGGCAAAAGTGTTATCACAGAAAAGTAGAACACTAACTATGGCTAACCCAAATTCCCACAAGCCCGAGACCATCCAAAGCACCTGACTACAGCAACTAGCGGCTACAACATACTCGGCCTCTGCGGTGGATTGTGCAACACTCGACTGCTTTCTAGATGACCATGAAACAAGAGAAGTACTAATGAATTGGTGAGTGCTAGAAGTGCTCTCACTATCTATCCTACAGCCAGCAAAGTTTGCGTTAAAGTAGGCTCTAAGAGAAATACAAGAAGTAGAAGAGTATCACATACCATAGTCTAGAGTAACTCGAAGGTACCTGAAAATGTGCTTCACCGTCTAACGGTGAGAGTGCGAGGAGAAATATGAAATTGAGCGCATAGACATACAACAAAGTGTATGTTCACCCTCAAGGCAATGCGGTACAGGAGGGAGCTAATCATGCTGCGGTACTCCTTCTGATCTACAGGCTCGCTATCCTCATCAGGATCAAGTGTAGTTGAGGTCGCCATCGAAGTCAACACTAGCTTGCCATCACACATGTCAAAGTATCTCAGGAGGTCTCGAGTGTACTTTTCTTGGTGCAAGAAGGTACTCTCCCAATTCTACTTGATCTAGAAGCTGAGGAAGAAGCTCAATTCGCCCATCATGCTCATCTAGAAAAACAAGAGCACGAGAAGAGCCACCAAAGATAATGTCATCTGCATATATCTGGATGAGTAGAAAGTCATTGTCATGCCTATGAATGAACAAGGTCTTATCTACCTTACCCATCTCAATCCTATGACTCAAAAGAAAGGACTTAACCCTTTCATACCAAGCTCTAAAGGCTTGCTTAAGTCCATAAAAGATTTTGAAAATCTTGAAGACATGGTTTAGATATTTGGGGTTCTCAAAACTTAAAGGTTGTTTATCATAAATCTCTTCATCAATATAACCATTGAGGAAGACACTATTGACATCCATCTGGTATAGCTTAACGCCCTTAGACGCTGCGAATGCAAACAAAATCCTAACAACCTCTAGCCTAACTATAGGGGCGAAGATCTCAAAATATAATCTCTCAACCTAGGAGAAACCTTGAGCTATCAGTTTAGCTTTGTTTTGAACGACTACCACATTCTTACTTTGCTTGTTCTTAAAAACCCACTTGGTTCCTATGACATTATGACCACTAGAGCTCAACAAGCAACCGATCTTATTCCTCTCAAAGTTCTCTAACTCTACATGCATGGCATTAACCCAAGACACATCAGACAGAGCATGATCAATATCTTTGGGCTCAAATGTGGCGACAAAAGCAGAGTGCAGACATAAATAAGATAAGCCAGATTTTGAGCATGTGACACACTCAAAGAGATTACCTATGATCTACTCAGAAGGATGACAACGCTAAATGTGTCGAGGGTCCTGAATGTGATGAAGAAGTGACCTCTACGTCATAAGTTGTGGAGGTAGGAGCAGAGTCACAAGCTTCAGAAGAGCTAGAAAGTAAGACCTAATCTCCTTGAGGTGCAGTGGTAGAAGCAGGCACCTCAGGAATAGATGGGACTGGATCATGCAAGGAACCTTCATCTCCATCATCCTCATTATCTACAAAGATTGTCTCAAACTGCATAATTGGACCTTAGATATCGAGCGTAGTACTAAGACTAGCCTAATTGAAAGTAACCTCATAGATCTCTATTATCCTACTCATCTCGCAGTTCTAGACCCATTAACCCCGCGAAGAAGTTGAGTAAACAAGAAAGACACCATCAGATGAGAGAGACTCGAACTTATCTAGGTTCCCAAACTTCAGAATAAAACACTTGCAACTAATAAGACATTGGGCTTTCACCCATACCTCAAGTCATAAGAAGTGTGATGCAAATGTGCTCTACGAAAAGCTCTGTTCGAAACATGGTAAGCGATAGCTATAGCCTTAGCCCAAAACTTAGTGTACCATACTCATCTAACATCGTCCTAGCCATCTCAACCAATGTACAGTTCTTCCTCTCCACAACGTTATTTTATTGAGGAACGTATGGAGAAGAGAACTAATGCTCTCAAAGTAGGAGCTTTTGAACTCTGTACCATTGTCACTGCGAATCGCTCGTAAAGCATCAGGGAGCTCAACAGACAACCTACTAAACAAACCCTAAAAATGACTAAAAGTCTCATCCTTTGAGGCTAAGAAAAACAATCAAGAGAGCTTCGAGAAGTTATCAACCACAACAAAAACGTACCATTTCCCACCAGCCGACTGTACTCCAGCTGGACCAATAGTGTCCATATGAAGAAGTTTTCCTAGTGCATTGGTCATAGTCACAATGATTGGAGGGTGAGCAGCAGTAACTATTTTACCATGCCAACAAGGAGCACAAACTAAATCTTTAACCATCTTGGGCTTAGGTAGACCATGAACGAGATTGTGGCTACTAACACGGGTCAAATGATCAAACCCAATGTGACCAAGTCACCTATGCCAAAAGGAGATATCATGAGACTAAAAACTAACTAGGCACCGGAGAGAATCACCAGAAAACTCGACAAAATTGCCACGAAAGATCCTCCCAAATCTAGAAATCTCGCAAACTAGACTTCCCGAAGAATCAATGATTTTACAACTATTTTTCTTAAAACTTACCTCGAAATTGTCATCGGTAAGCTAAGAAACAGATAAAAAATATTATCACAACTTACTCACTAAGACAACATTCTTAAGAATGAAAGAATCATTAATGTGCACAATACTTTTAGCGACGACTCGACGTGACGAAGCGTCTCCAAAGGTGATCGTCTCATCACCTAGAGCTCAGACTAGCGAAAAGAACCAACGTAAATCTCCGGTCATATAACGAGAACAACCGGAGTTAACAAGCCAAGCATCTCCATTCCCAGCCCGACGAAAGTGAATTAGTGAGAAGTAAACATTAGTGGGTCAGTACTAGGTTAAATAAGAGCAGATCTAGGAACCCAATACTGAGCCAGGCGACGAACAGAAGATCTAGTCAAAGAACCAGAAGATTGACCTTTAGCAACAATACGCAACTCACCTCTCACATAATTAGAAGGTCTAAAAACAGAACCCAAACCTCTACTTGGTGTATACTGATCACGCCGTAGATAGCTACCTTGATAGGAAAAATAAGGTCTATCCTTAGGATAGTGGAAACCCTAACTAGAAGCAACTTGATGACCAAAACTAGAAGAAGTCTAAAAACTAAGTCATCAACGTTGCCTAAAACCAATTAAGTCAGGAGAGCAACTTACAACTCTAAACCTCGTATCAGTCTTAGGAGCACTCCGAGTCTGGGGCTGACCTTGAATACCCCTAAGAGCTCAAACACGGTCTCAACATGTGATCTTGGCACGCCTGAAGTAGAACTCAACTAAGTGTCCATACTTCTAACAGAAGGTGCAATGATACTTTGCCCTCTAAGAGGTTCAAGCAGCAGGAGGCACAACCTTACTATCAAAAATCTCCTAGATAAAGCCCGTAGACTTAAACACTATCTTCTTAGACTCGGGCACAATATCAATCACACCTCCTACTACAGCTCTAACCACTGCAGGTGAATATTTCCTCACATCCTCTAGAAAAATCATATCCTGGACTTTTATTGAACTTGAAAATCTTAAATTTGTCTAGAATAAGATTGAGCCTTTTCTTGCCTCCAACAAATCTTTCAAAAGTGTTCATGAGGTACTCACACTCCTAAAAAGGGAAGCACAAGAAGAACATGGGGAAGAAGAAGATGAAGACTAGTGTGCAGTCGAAGACCAATACGGTCGAGATAAAACCAGAGTGGTCAACAACTAGTGAGTGGTCAAAAATCAATGTCGTCAAAGACCAGTGAAATCAGGGGATGAATAGAAATTTCAGCACTTTCACGAACGAAAAATCCATATAACTTTTGATTCGTAGATTCAAATGATATGAAAATTTGCAAGGATCTTCTCTAGGATACCATGAACCTATTCCAAGAAACAATTGTGAAAAACATCAGTAAAGTTGATACCTTTTTCAGTTTTAAGACAGATTGCACCAAAACCGATCAAAAACCTAAAATGATGAATATAACTTGCTCGTAGGTGGATGATGGCTAAGATAGTTCTATATGTATTTTCACATGTCACAACAAGTTACAACACCGATGAAATCAAGCCAAAAACTCTCAGATTAAGAAATCACTTGAAAGATCAAAAAGATGCAAAAATCGAGTTTCTTGATGAATTGCTACCAAAAATGCCTAGATGGATGGAGATTGATTTTATGAGATTATCTCCATCTCTTATACGTCCTTGGCACAATAAGATCAAGATGAAAGATGAGAGGAGATGAAAAACTAATCAAATCTAGAGCAAATCAATCAAAACAAGAAATAGTCATGAAGATGGTCAAATGTTGATTCTTTTGCTACTTGAGAAGGAAAGTTTTACAACCACTTTATCTTGGAGGACAAAAAGCACAACAAGAACTCTACTCTCAAACCCTAACCCTAAACTTGAAAGCACAAGAGAGATGGGTTGGAAGGTTAACCACATGTCTCTATTCCAACCCCCTTTTATAGATGGGCTAGCCAACCACATCTAACCCCTTAGTGGATACTATCTACTTAGCACAATGGAAAAACCTGTTAACTCCACACATACATGTTTTACTCACACATGTTCACTTATGCACGCTTTTCAAAGCGCATAAGCCCGAATCCGTCAAATTATTAACCTTGATCCTTCTCGATCAAACCAGCTACAACTTGACCTAAACCGCTCTCGCAAGTGCCACAAACTCACCGTGGTTTTGACCCAAGGTAATTTCCGGTATTTTGGTCAAACTCCTAAAATACCCTTTCTTGATCCGGTCATCACCATCCTTTGCAAGTAATCGTCATACTTGCTACGTGTAGGTACACCACTAGCTTGCCACGCATTGCCAAGTCTTTTCTATCCTGATTTCACTGAACCACAACTCACTTGGACCGTCCAAGCCACATGGTGCAATCTCACTATTCGAACTCGCTTTCAACATTTCCGTCTTTCTCAAGCCATGTTTGATCTCATCATCTCCCTCGGCATATTTGATCATTCTAGTCCTCAGCTCCTTCCTGTGCATAGCCCCAATTCTCACCGTTGACCACGGTTGATTCGAAGCAATTCTGCATATCCAAAGATAAAGAAATCATTTTCAGGCACAAGTTCTTCACAACTTGACCCATATTAGTCAAAATATGCATCATATACCTTAATACAATGACCCAGGTCACCCCAACACCCAAACTTAATCCATAACTCAAATTCTAAAATTCTCAATTTCTGCACAAAACAGTACTACCACTCCCATCAGGCCGGTACTATCTTTTTTCTTGAAAACTTTAGAAACCAATCTAGAAAAAGTGTAATATTTGCAAAATCGCTTGACCGCTTCACAACCGCTCCACAAAACTTATGGGCCTGTTCTTTTCGGCTGCGGCTTATGGCTTTTGGCTGAAATTTTTGAATTTTGGCTGTTTACGGTACAGATTACGGAGAGACAGATACTCACTTGTGATTTTGGCTGGTATAGATATTGGGCTTTTAACGTGTAGATCGTTTAACTTGTAGACCCCGTCTTAAGAAAATACTTCCGTTTGAAAGTGAGGTACTGTAGCAAAAGGCAATAGCCGCCAGCTTTTGACTTAAAGAACATGCCCTATATTAGTTTATTACAGCAATAATCTAGATCTTTTTATATGATCCTTCAAAAAACGGCATGTCGCGCGGCGCTGTCAATTGCACAGCCAACAACGACATGCGCTTGTCTATAACCAACCTCAACAAAACCAAACTTGTAAACATCAATCGATTTTCTCTCGCTTGTTGCGGTGCTAAGCTTCCTTGCTGCCTCGTTCCTTGCTCTTGCACTTGTCCCTTGCTCTTGCTTGGCCACTACTAGCGGCAGGGCAAGTGCGAGATTTTATGCCATATCCCCTTTCTGGGAGACATCACATTCTGAGAGACCATGTGGAGGTCATCCCGTGTATGATGAGTAATTGACATCGGTTTATGAGAGTCGAGTTTGGTTTGGGTGGTTCGGACCTTGACGTTGCGTGGTGCAATCGGACTTGGTCAAACTTGGTCGTATGGGATTAGGATGTCTACTCTTTGATTCGATAGGTTTGGACTTCATTTTTGGTAAGTATGATGGTATTTACGCTTTCATGTATCGAGCGGTGCTATTTGAAGTGTTTCTTGTCTGTGTGGCTGCAGGACGTCGAGGCGGAGCCGTGGTGAGACACGAGATGACCGGACTAGGCGTAGGCGGTATCGAGGTCAGAACGGTCGGGATGTGTCGAAGACGGTGGAGGCTCGAGGTGGTTGCGAGGCTTGGACGACAAGGAGCGCAGAAGCTTCCCGGAAGGTGCAGAAGGGGCGAACCAGTAAATTCGCAAGGCTGCACAAGCTGGAGCGGGGCTCCGTTGGATTTAGCGGGCGTAACAGGGTGGAGACTCGTTAGCCAAGGGCTATATATATGAGGTGGTGGCTGCATGTCCACTAAGGCATTCCAAGGGTTTCTAGGATTTGCTTTAGTCAAAATGAGCTTTAGAGAGTTGTTTTGGCTTTAGGCTTTAGTTGGTGAGGCTCTTTAGTGGTTGAGAGCAGGGAGAGGGCAGAGGCTCTGCATCTCCTTCGATGGCCTCTTGAGTGTGTTCTTGAGTGAGGATGTAGGGAGTTCCTTCAATCCAAGCATGTATGGGGAAGTAGAGAGTGTGTGAGTTGAGAACCTTCATGTAATCATTTCTCTACTTGCAATCGTGGTATGGGGACTCATATGTATTCCTTGCTTTGATGGAATGAAGAATCTGAAGTTTGTTTTGTGTTCGAGCTCCTGTCTGTTCTTCGTTCATGTTTTGTCCAATTTCTTGATTTTCTGAGTTTTAAGTTGGTTCTTGTTGGGAAGGCCCAAAATGGGTTGCTCTGTGATGGGGTTATGATTTTAGACTATTTGGTTAGCTAGAATCCCAGAGACAAGTTTTTAATTTCAGATTTTGCATTTGGGCTTCCTCGCATTTTTCTTTCTAGGGTTTTGTAGCAAATCTTGATTCCCTATGCAAGAAGGCATGAAACTTGGCATGTAGAATCCAGAGGCTATTAGTTAGCTATCTGCAAAATCTCATAGGCAAAGGTCTTGTGAATCAAGAGCAGTTTGAATTTTTGTGCTCTCTCTGAAGTTGTTCATGCACTTCTAGGGTTTTAGTGCAGTCCTTGATTCCCTTTGTTTGATGGCTTGAAATTTGGCTTGTAGCATGGTTGTCACGGCGGAATCGGCGACCACGGCGAGTGAGGTACGCCTGGACGCCTAGGCGACGCCGCGGCGACGCCTAGGCGACGCCATGCGAGTGCCATATAACCTCCGGTTTTATACGGTCCGTCTCACATACCCTCTTTATCTCATACGGTCACACTCACATACCTCCGTCTCGTGTATAAAACTGTCCTCCCGAGTCGACCTCTCAGTTCTCTCGACTTGACCTCTCTGCTCCCGTCTCTCTCTCCCGTCTCTCTGCCTCTCCCAACTTCTCCGCCTCTCCCGTCTCCCCGCCGCCTCCTCCCGCGTCCGCCTCCTCTCCCCGCCGCCGCCTCCCGCGTCCGCCTCCTCTCCCCTCCGCCGCCTCCCGCGTCCGCGTCCGCCTCCTCTCCCCGCCGCCTCCAGCTCCCCACGCCCGATCTCCTAACCCTAGCCGGCGTCAACGGCGGGATCAGGCGAGGCGAGGAGCCACGGCGGGATCAGGCGAGGCGAGCAGCCACGGCGTCCTCCTCCGGCCGCCAGGACGCCTAGGCGACGCCGTGACAACCATGGCTTGTAGAGTCCTTTGGCTATTGCTAACATATCTACAAAGTCTTATTTCCAAAGGATTAAGGATGGAGGAGTATTTTGAGTTTTAGTCCAGCTCTCTGTATCTTTCAGATTTTTGGACATAATCTGCAATTTGTGGTTTTGAGTTGGATTTCTTTGATCCTCTAGACTCCTTGGGCTATTACAGTCATTTCTATACTATTTTGAGCCAAGGGGATCAAGGAGAAGCCCCAAATTGCTTTGGTTTTCAAAGTCTGGAATTTCTACATTTCTGTTGTTCATTTTTCGGGATCTGTTGTTGTCTGAATTTAGAGGTAAGGTTTAAAGAATCGATATTCAATCCCCTTCTGTCGTCATTTCGGTCCATCACATTCACCACCGTTCATCTGAAGGCCAGCCGACGGTTTCACACGCGCGGCGGCACTGCTCTTGGGCTAGCTGTTTTAGTTTCTCTACGTCGAGGAAATTAAGCCAAACATCTCTATCAATTTAATTCCCGTCCACTTTGCTTTGTAATAGCGTTGTGTTAAATGAACATTGTTCAACAGTTACCACTGGTACGTAAGTATCGATCGATCCGACGCATGGATCTGGCAAGGTTAGCTGTTGCAGCTCCAGAATTAGTATGAATGTTTCATTGGCCTAATTATTGCGTCCACGTATCGTCGCATTCAGTGGCGGAGTCAGGATTTAGTTATATCCTAGGCTCAGTGATGGAATGATCTAACATATCTGAGTTGGATCATAAAAATGTTACTCAGGCTAAACTGAATTTACCCAGACTGATTAGATATTTTTCCACACTTTAGATTGAAATTTATCCTTCTCGGGTGTGGCTCCACCCCTGATCGCATTTGTGATGATGTGTGATGGGTGTGGCTCCGCCCCTGATCGCATTTGTAATGATGTGTGATGGAGGTAAAGAGATGCATGGAGTCCATTCGGGAGGAAATCATGGTGACCACCTGGGCCACGGAATGGCCCATGGGCCTATGCGCTTCTGGTGGACAAGATGCTCACACAAACAACAGAAAAGAGTTTCTCAAAAAAAAAAAAACAACAGAAAAGAGAGAGAGAACGCAACTGAACTGACAAACAAACAAGTACATTAGTAGACAGCACAGAAACTCTTTCCTCGCGGCTATATTACATATAATTCGATCTTGAAGTTTATGGTACATTCCAGAGCACAGACTTTGCATCACGTATGTAGTGGTGCATTTTTAGTTATATCTGTACTAGTTACGTACTTGTGCATTACAACAGAATTTATTAAATGTATAGAGAATTATGTTGTAGAAGAGAGTTGTTTTGATCGATTAGAAAGTGGACAATGGTGAGAAGTTGAAGGAATAAAACGGTTAGAGAAGAATAGACGTACAATCACCAATTCATTTTTTTTATAATTTATACCTGTATACATTGGATATGCAATTAGACGAGGGAGAATTGTGGTGACGTGGCATTCTCCTCTAAGGGTATGGACTCTACAAACTATTTGTGTATGCAGTGATACATTTTTCGACATATTTACGCCCATCGGATATGCAATTGGACGACCGGGAGAATTGCGGTGACGTGGCATTCTCCTATCTCGTTATCTGCACTCAACTTTAGTACACAGATATCTACGCTGCTGCATAATCCAATGCAAGGGAGTATAGACATGCGATGTGCGCTGTCGCAGGACGCCTAAGAAGCGACGCCTTTTCCAGAATGAACATCGCAAAAGTTGACACACAGATCACTTCCTACACAAGCATGCACATTATGTACTACCACTAGTAATAGCACACAAGATGCCATGGGACACGACTAGACACTAGCTAGCACTTCACCAACAGTTGGTAGCCTGTGCTCTTCTTGTATCTGTCATCTCTGTGCAGTCTGTAGTCTGTACCCTGCCAAAGAATTCCAAGAAGCTACCTGTACAGCTTGTAACTTCAGAAGAACGAGCAGTTGGAACAGCCAGTGATCAGCAGGTCAGGTGAATTAAGTAAAGGCGATTGTTAATTAGCTTGATGCTGATCATGCATTGGGTCGCCGGCGCAAGAACCGAGGCAAGCAATGCAGGAGAAGGGTGATGCTGATGCCATTGCCATGCCTCTGATGGAGTAGGACTGGCTGTCCCCGATCTCGAGGTTGACCAGCCAGCCAGCAGCCCGGCAAGCGCACGGGCTCATGATGCTCGAGTGCGAACAAGCACCAAATGGCCAAAAAAAAGACACATACATGCATGTATGTGCTACTGCATGCAGGCTTGCTACTTGATCAACTTGATTAGTTCTACATGTGCTCATCTCACTTGGTTAACTACCAGCTTTTTGTTGTTTAACTTAGCCTCCTCTCTGCTTTCGTGTGACTTTTCTCTTTACTATTTAATTTGCTCTCTTGTCTAGCCTCAATGTTCAGACTAACTCACCTTTTTGCAGTCTGGTGATTGCTGTATGATGCTGAAAATGCTCAGATTAATTAATCCTCGACAGTTAGTTCGAATGACATCAAGGATGTTGCTTATTGTGCCTAGCACTACAATTTGGTCAGAGAGATTATAATTCCAAGGCCCTTGGAGCTTAGAGTAGTGTTTCCATGCCGTACCGATATAAAATCATAGATCTCAAAACAATATAGTTAGTACTGGAGTAATGGGTGGATGCAAATGAAGTCCGTAATGTGCTATAAAATTTATGTCCTACTTTCAGTGAGAACATCGGAGCACTTCCCTCGACTAAAACTGGCCAAGATGAAATGTACATGAAAAGGAACTTACAAATTCTACACACCGTAAGACCATATGATAGTTGTACATATTGTTAATGATAAATAATTAACATTTGATTTTATTAGAATTTATGTTTGTAAAAGTTTCGGTCCAGCTCAAGTGATTTTGGATAGCGTTCGTGTGGTTTTAATCATGCTCGAGTGGTTTCAGTCGGGTCCGAGTGATTTTGATTTCTCCGTGTGGTTTTGGTCTGTTCCGAGTGGTTTTAGTCGAGTCCAAGTGGTTTTGATTGCTCCGAGTGGTTTTGGTCTGCTTTGAGTGGTTTTAGTTGGGTCTGAGTGGTTTTGATTGCTCCAAGTGGTTTTGGTTTGTTCCGAGTGGTTTTGGTCGGGTCCGTATAGTATCGGACGGTATTTGAGTAGTTTTGGAGTATTGGACGGCATTCGAGTGGCAGCGGAGTACCGGATGGTGTTCGAGTGGCATCGAAGTATTGGATGATAGTCCGATCGGTTTCGTGATGGCTGGTCCGATCGGCCTTGTGGTGGCTGGTTCGATCGGCATTGTGATGGATGGTCCTATTGGCATGTACGAACGACATATTTCAACCACTGCAAATTTCGATCATGACAAACTTCGAGCACGTCTGACTTCGATCAAGTCAGACTTCGACCATGTCCGGCTTCGACCACAGTATTCGACTATGATATTTCGACCACATCAGACTTCAACCATAGTAGCTTTCGACTATGACAGACTTCGACCACGGCAGCCTTCGACTGTAGCGTTTCGACAACGACAGGCTAGGGTGAGAATGAGACCACACACACCACATTTCCCCATCTCTGCATGCATAATACAAGATTTTCCCAGCTACACACATGAGACAGCTCATCACATTCACCAGCAGTGCCAGCATGAAAAACCAAAACAAGCAATAGAAAACAAAAACATATGCGTCTCTTTGACCAGATCAGGAACTGTGTGCGCCCCTCTATGTTGCTAATGCGTGTTGTGTGATGCATGGGAAGATATCTTTGTGTTGGCTTCTTTGTCTTTGTGCAGGCTTGCTTGTGATCTTTAGACCACCACCCCAGCAAATTACTTGCAGTGCAGTGCAGTGCTGCATGTGAGCTACCTAGGGCCACACCCTGCCATTGATGCAAGCAGAAGCAGGCCATCTTTGGCTCAGGCTTTCAGTTGAGACTCACAGCTGTACACATTCCAATCCCCTCTTCCTTTGTAAGGCTTCTCTTTCCGTGTGTACCATTTACATCAAGTGAGGTTATCATACTGGTACATATAAACATAGGGCCTGCTCTTTTCAGCTGCGGCTTATGATTTTTAGTTGAAATTTTTGAATTTTAGCTGTTTGCGATAGAGATTATGGAGAGGGAGATACTCGTTTGCGATTTTTGTTGATACAGATGTTAGGCTTTTAACATGTACTACAATTAACTTGTAGATGATGTCTTGAGAAAATACTCTATTTAAAAGTTAGATATTATAGCAAAAATTAAAAATCACTAGCTTCGAAGGAAAAGAACAGACCCATAATGCGAGTCGGAAGTTGGAAGCGAGAAATGTTAAGACTGTTTGGAACACGGGAAGCCTATAACTTGATGTTTCTTTTATATGAAATCCCTGCATAGCTGACTTTTTTATTCTGTTTATAGCACTTGTTCTGAAAAAAAAAATGGTGCTTTGCTAGGGCCAGGCAGCCGGCCAGTCAGTGAGGTGCCCACTCACTGCTAGGTGGTAGTCCTTTTAACCAACAAAAAACTCCAAGCCTGGTTTTGACTGCATTGGTGACTGAGAAGCTATGCAGTTTTTTAAAATCCTTTCGGGATTCTGATCTCTACTTATCCAACAACGAGTCATGAGCAATCTAGATTCAGAAGGAAGGCAGGCAATAGTATATTCTCTGTACACTTTAGATGTAAGTTACCGGCCAGTTGTACGTCGATTGGTTGAGAATCTGTCGTTTCTGCTGTCCGGTGGACAAGCGGCAGCGTTCGTAAGGCGACACACGATACTACCATCAGCGATAGACGTCTGCCGCCCTTTTACTAGACAACAGGTAGCCTGCCGTCCGGTGGGGGATGGTAGGCTTACCTGCCGTCCAGTGACAGGACGGCAAGTAATTAAGCTTTGTTTAGTGTTTGTTTGAATTTTTAAATGTGCCAAATGAACTAAAAAATTACAAAAATTTATGTACAGCCTTCCGACATAACGCACCTCGCAGTGTAATCCTTGGGTAATTTTATCCATTGTGAATGTTGCTCAAAAATTCATATAATTTTGATATTTTTACGAGTTTTTACATATAGTAAACAAGCTCTAAAAACTATGAAATTTTATGTTAAGCATTCCAATACAGTAATAGTTATTATGTAATTGTTTTAGAAATTTTAAGGCCAGAGGACTTCAAGTTCCCCACTATCAAGCTGTACAAGGGTGACACGAACCCCATGGAGTTCGTTCGCGTGTACGAGATCGCCATCGAGGCTGCCGGTGGGGATGACTCCACTAAGGCGAAGGGGCTGCCGCCCGCTCTGCAGAGAGTAGCACTATCCTGGTTCTTTACCATAGAGCCGAACTCCATCTACGCGTGGGAGCAAATACGTGACCACCTATACAATAATTTCCAGGGAAATTACATCAAACATGTTGACGCAGATCAACTTTTCACCATCAAGTAGAAACCCTCAAAAAGGCTTCGAGAGTACTTCAAACGCTTTGCTAAGATTTGTTGCCAAGTCAAGGACGTCAACGAGACCATGATCATCAATGCAGCGATCCAAGGCCTTCACCTGGGGCCACTGGCCAAATACAATGCGTGTAAGCCAATAAAGACGGTTGCTAAGCTCTTCGACAAGATGGAAGAGTATGCAAAGACAGAAGAAGACGCACAACAGTGCAGAGGTGATACCTCCGACACCAAGCAGGCGCAGGACTCCCCGAAGGACTCTTCCCAGCGCAACGCAGGACTCCTCGAAGGACACCTCCAAGCGCAAGCAGGACTCGCCGAAGGACAACTCCAATCGCACGCAGCGTAAATCCCAAAAGGCCCGGTATTTCTTCGATATCGAAGGCAGCTCTGACGATAGCGCCCCGCTGGTCGAGGATGGGGTCGCAGAGGTCGCGAGCGTGGGCAAGGATGGGGCCGGGACGACGGAGCCTGTGGTGAAGGGGAGCGCCAGCAACACGGGTTGTGGTGCGAGGTGCATGGCCGCGGCGACCACCTCACGCGGACATGCTCCACCATCGCGATGTTTCGCCCAAGCGTCACCAGGGACAAAGCCATTGAAGCAGGGACCCTAGCGGTGGCCCACGTGTAACAGCCACCCAAAGGCTTTTTGCGGATATAGGCCCCGGAGGGAGGCCAACGCCACATCATAAACGTCATATTCGGAGGCTCCTCGCTAGAATTTTCATCTGCACGGTAGCAGAAAGCCTACGCTCGTCGGCTACATCATGTGGTGGCGTATCCTGCCCAGGCGCCGCCGATCTGGGCGCAAAATGACATCACCTTCACCGTTGCCGATGCAGATAGAGTTGACTTTGTTGGTGATATGCCCTAGAGGCAACATGGAGATGTTGAATATATCACATACTATGTTTAGGATACATTGCTTTGTTCCTTGAAATAGACATTATCATTATTGATCAATGAGTATGTGACTTATTCATGAGACTCTTAATGCCAAAATGTTGCTATTTCTAAATGATCCCTGATCATATATCATATGAGGAACAAATATGATTCAAAGATCAGCATATGTATTGATTGATGATCATGTCTCATGGATCATGGTATGGAGATACCAAATCAATAATATGGACATGTGTTAGTGAACATATGTTGGATAGACCCGCCATGAGACACCGCAGAGATTCCATGTGTCATTAGTTGGTCTCAAGTAGTGTTTATGTAGAATCCTTAGACTTGAGATCATCATGGTTCCCAATATGCGTAGTAGCCTATTTTGGGACTACTAACCACTACTCCAGAATCGGGTAGTCATAAAAGTAGTCTTCGGGTTTGCTATGAAACATGTAGTGGGATGTGAATGATCAAGATAGAATTTGCCCTCCTTATGGGAGAGATATCTCGGGCCTCGATGTAATGGATTATGAAAGTGCATGGCCATGCCAATGTGATTGAGGAGTCAATCACAAGTTTATAATCTATCACGGAATCGAGAGTGATTGAGCTATTAAGAGGATGACACAGTCTCGCTTGAGCTTAATATATATCGTGAGGCAAAGGGATTCGTACATGAGAACATTACGAGTTCAAACCGATATGATCTTTACGTATACTTTGGGGTTAATATGTCTTGCTAGAGGCCGCTATTAATGTGGTGACCGGAAGGTGTTTCCGGTCGCGACCAAGTATACGTGAACCTGCTGTGGTCGCACACTTAACGGGTTGGAACACTAATTCGAATGTGATTCGGATGTGGGCTCAATTCGGATAGAGATCCGGATAGACTCCTATTGGGCCTCGGTCCACGAGGCCCAAGTGAGGAGGTCTATATATTTGGAGGCGGGGCTGAGGATGTACGCTGCTCTCCCGAGCAAAACCCTAGCCGCCACCTCGAGCCAAACCCTAGCCGCTCGCGAGTCTTTGGTACACTCGCGATCGGCGTTCCACCCCGGACGTGTGGATACCGGTGGAGGCGCTCGTTGCGGCGTTGATCGGCATCAACAAACTACGATTGGATCTGCTCGTGGTGTGGTTGATCGCGTGGAGGAGACGATCTGTCGGGACGATCGGCTACTTCCACTACTACCTCGACGCGCGTGGTTGGATCGGCTTCTCCAACTCTTCTTCATTGCGCTGCGCTGTCTAGTGGTAACGATCTATGATCCCTCCTTAGCATGATGTCCTGGTGTGCGCGGTAGAAATTTTTTATTTTCTGCTATCGTAGCCTACGCGCGTTCCTTCAGACTTTCCTCACCACGATCCCCTAGTCGATGGGGGCAGTTCCGTCGATATTTTATTCATGACAGCCTTCGACCAAATGGGAATTCCCCGAAGTAGGTTAGGTCCCCCAGGAATCCCACTTCGGGGCTTTGGGGGTCAACCGTTGAAAGCCCTGGGCCAGATACGGTTGCAAGTATCTTTTGGGTAAGGCGACAATGCGAGAAGTGAGGACGTCACCTTCGATGTTGTCGACCTCCCGTACCCATACAATGCCATCTTGGGACGTCTGACCCTCAATGCCTTTGGAGCAGTCCTGCACCATAGCTTTCTCTGCATGAAACTTCTGGGCTTGCACGGCATCGTCATCATGTTCAGGGACCAAGACCTCGCTTACCAGATAGAGCTTGGCACCCGAGGCCCCCACCGGAAGGTGCACGTACTCACTAACACCCTCGGAGAAGGCACGCCCTCCGCCCCGGGGTGGACGCCCAACCCAGTCCGGACGGCGGAGTCAAGAGAGTTCCCTTGCATACCACCGACCAGCAAGTGTCCATCGGCGAGGACCTTTCTCTAGAGGTCGAGTAGGACCTACTCCGAGTGCTTTGGGACAATGCGAACGTCTTCGCATGGTCGCCAACTGACATAAAGGGTGTGGACCACGTCATCATCGAGCACACCCTCGCAGTCTGCCCTGACACCAAGCCAGTCAAGCAGAGGCTCCCGCGCATGTCTCTCGAGTGCCAATAGGCGGCAAAAGCAGAGGTAGCGAAGTTACTCCAGTCCGGGGTCATCCACGAAGTTCATCATCTGGACTGGCTCGCGAATCCGGTGCTGGTGAAGAAGGCCAATGGCGCATGGCTCATGTGCATTGACTTCACTACCCGCAACAAGGCATGTCCAAAGGACAACTACCCGCTGCCTCACATAGATCAACGGGTGGATGCCACGGCGGGGTGTGAGCTTATGAGCTTCCTTGATGCATATTCCGGTTACCATCAGATTCATATGGCCAAGAATGATGAGGTCAAGATGAGCTTCATAACACCGGTAGAGACGTACTGCTTCGTCAAAATGCCCTTCGGCCTCAAGAACGCAAGAGCCACCTTTACACGCCTTGTCGCTCTCGCCCTCACCTCCCAACTCGGAAGGAATGTCGAAGCTTACGTTGACGATGTTGTCATCAAAACCAGACAACTTGCCTCCCACAGCTAAGACCTCTAGAAAACCTTCGACAACCTTTAGCGGGCGGGCATTAAGCTGAACCCGGACAAATGCGTCTTCGGCGTGCAAGCTGGGAAGCTTCTAGGCTTCTTAGTGTCCAGGTGAGGAATCCAGGTGAACCCCGACAAAGGTGACGCAATCCTTTCCATGGAGCCGCCCAAGACGACAAGGTAGGTCCAAGGCTCACTGGTCGCATGGCCATGTTGAGCCGCTTCCTATCCAGGGCGGCCGAGCAAGGCCTCCCGTTCTTCAAACCCTTCACGGATGCAATAGGTTCCATTGGGATGATGACTGCGCGAAGGCTTTCGACGAACTTATGAAGCACCTCGCAAGCCTTCCCACTCTAGTCGCCCCAGCACCAGAGGCTCCGTTGCTGTTGTACCTCACCACCACAGCAACAGTAATCAGCGCAGTTCTCGTTCTGGAGGAGGGCTCCCTTCAGCAACCCGTGTACTTCATATTCAAAGCCCTTCAGGGCACCAAGACACGGTACACCGAGTTGGAGAAATTGGCCTACGCTCTTGTCCTGGCCTCAAGGAAGCTTCGGCATTACTTCCTCGCACATCATATCACCGTGCCTTCTTCACTTTCCCTGGTGGAGATGCTGCATAACAAGGAGTCCACGGGTCGCATCAGCAAGTGGGCGGTTGAGCTCGTGCCCTTCTCTTTGACATACGCCTCGCGCATGGCCATTAAGTCTTAGGTCCTTGCGGATTTCCTCGCCAAGTGGACCCCACCAGCTCAGCCGCAGGCACAGCCGCCAGCAGACCCGATGTGGACCCTTCACACCAACAGAGCCTACGGCCCCCCTAGCGCTGCGGTGGGCGTAGTGATCATTACAACAGAGGGACATCGCCTGCTGTACTTGGCATGTCTCGGGTTCCTGGCAACAAATAACACAGCCGAGTATGAAGTGTTACTCTTCAACCTTGCCAAGCTCAAGGCCTTAGGCACGCGGAGTATAAATAAGACACGCAGAGGCGACCCTCCGCGTGCACACTTCAGAGCATAAATAAGGCACACGGAGGTGACCCTCCGCGTGCTCTCTTCGGAGTATAAATAAGACACGCCGAGGGAAGCCTCGGCGTGAACTCTTCGGAGTATAAATAAGACACACCGAGGGAAGCCTCCAAGTGCACTCTTCAGAGTATAAATAAGACACGCAGAGGCAAGCCTCAGCATGCACTTTTTGGAGTATAAATAAGACACGTTGAGGGAAGCCTCGGCGTGCACTCTTCGGAGTATAAATAAGACAAGTCGAGCAAAGCCTCGGCGTGCACTCTTTGGAGTATAAATAAGACACGTGGAGGCGAGCGTCCGCATGCACTCTTTGGAGTATAAATAAGACACGCCGAGGGAAGCCTCGGCGTGCACTTTTCGAAGTATAAATAAGACATGCCGAGGGAAGCCTCCACGTGCACTCTTCGGAGTATAAATAAGACACGCGGAGGCGAGCCTCTGCATGCACTCTTCAGAGTATAAATAAGACATGCCAAGGAAAGCCTCGGCGTGCACTCTTTGGAGTATAAATAAGACACGTTGAGGGAAGCCTCGGCATGCACTCTTCGGAGTATAAATAAGACACACGGAGGCAAGCCTCCGCGTGCACTCTTCGGAGTATAAATAAGACACGTGGATGCAAGCCTTCACGTGCACTCTTTGGAGTATAAATAAGGCGCGTCGAGGGGAAGCCTCTGCGTGCACTCTTTGGAGTATAAATAAGACACGCCGAGGGAATTCTTTGCATGCACTCTTCGGAGTATAAATAAGACACATGGAGGCGAGCCTCCGCGTGCACTCTTTGGAGTATAAATAAGACATGTGGAGGTGAGCCTTCGCGTACACTCTTCGGAGTATAAATAAGGCACGCTGAGGGAAGCCTCCGCGTGCACTCTTCGAAGTATAAATAAGACACGCCGACAGAAGCCTCCGTGTGCACTCTTCGGAGTAAATAACGACATGCGGGTATCCTTTGGATCACACGATGCAGAGCAAGCCTATCGTGTACGCCCAGCACAAAAGTCCCGCTGCTAGCTTCGCTGCCACAACTTCGAAGGGTTAGGGATGGAGCGCTCGCACGTCTACTTTATCTGGCTGCCAGCTCTGTAGCCACCACTTCGAAGGGTTAGGGACAGAGCACTCGTGCGTCTACTTTATCTGGCCGCTAGCTCCATCGCCGCCACTTCGAAGGGTTAGGGATGGAGTGCTCGCATGTCTAGTTCATCTAGTTGCCAACTCCGCCACTACTACTTCGAAGGGTTAGGGAGCTTTCGCGCCTACTTGTCTGGTGGCTAGCTCCACTGCCGCCACTTCGAAGGGTTAGGGACGAAACTCGCACACCTACTTGTCTAGTGGCCAGCTCCGCTGTTGCTACTTCGCATGGTTAGGGATGGAGTGCGCGTGTCTACTTTATCGCAAGATGAACGGGCCCGTGTCAACCCTTCGTCCCTGCCCTACTTCGCACATATTGCGTTTCAGGTGCCGGAGGGTACAACCCGTGGCACTCGCTGCGCACCCAAACTCCTACTTATCGATGATCTTTCCGAGCACTTCTCGTCATGCCAAGTGTTATCGGAAAGTGAACACATTCACAATAGGGATACGGGGCACAAATTATTTGCCTTGGGCAATACTTCAATAAAATGCACGAAGGATAGCGTTTACAAGTACATTTATTCGAACTTGTTCGGAGGCACTACTCGTCCGATTTCTCATCTACTTTAATGCACTCTCGCGCTGAGGCCTCCCCTGTCAAACGTTGCTCCCTCCAAAAATGTAGAGAATCCTCCGCCTAGCCCCAATGTCGAAGGCGCCACCGAACCAAAATTTTTTAAACTAGCAAGCAGCCCCTATCAAGCACCTTCTTGCCACAAGCACCAAATATGAGAACAAGACTTAAAAAAATTTTATTGCATTGCCGAAAAGGCAGGGCCATGTAGCGTCATTTTACATAACATAGACACGGGGTACATAGCAGGCTACATGTGCTAGCGTGGGACTTCGGCATCACACCTGCGGATTGACACCGTGCCTAAAGCCGACAGCGCCACCTTCGTCACACTGTGGGACTTCATCAAGCCAGGCCCCAAGGTCGCTGCCACCTTGCAGGCTCCGCCTCATGGCTACCTTTACCGCGGCTTCACCGATGTAGTCCCAGATGCGCTGGTGGAAGGCACTTGTGGAATGACGGACTGCATGCACCGCGCCAGACATAACCCCGCTTCCAGCATGCAACTCCACCTGCAGGGTAGCCAGCTCGCCAACGTGTAGGCAGCCCCGGTGGTGGAGAAGGCCGAGGACGATGCGGGTCGTCACCAGCGAGCGTGGTTGCCGAAGGAGCATGCAGCACTTAGTGTGAGGGATGAAGCCTCCCCGATCCTCTGGAGGGTGCTCGACAAGTCCTCGGGCCCGAAGGTGTGAGGTGGCACCATGACGGCAAGATCGGAGAGTGCTCTCTCCAAAGCTTCTATCAAGCTCCACGCCGCCACCGAGGCGTCGCCCAGCGCCCAGTTCTTCTCCCTGATTGCCGCAGTCAGCCGGGCCTTCTCCTCTTCTAGCACGGCGATCTACTGTAGCAGGCCCTCGCGCTCTTCGGAGGCCAGGCATTGAGTCCGCTCCACCAGCGCCTGCGCATCAGCGATCGCCTTCGCACCCTCGATCTCGAGAAAGCAGATGCACTCATCCTTTGAGGCGCAGGCAGCGTGGGCATCTTCGGCGGACTGTCGTGCGACGGCAACCTCTGACTCCGCGGCGTGGAGTTGATCCTCTAGGCCACCTCATTCATGCGCGCTGGCCGCCTGTAAAGCGTGGGCAAGGCCAAGGACCTGTATAACACAGCAATTAGCGACATCCCTACAAAGGCAAACACAATCGAAGAGTGGGTGCAGGTACCTTCATCTCCGTGGCTTCCAAAGCGCTTTGCAAGAGCTCCGGTTCGCATGACAACAGCGTTCACTAGTCTAAACCAGTGTCCGCGCAGTCTGCAACCCCTTGCAAAGCTCACAGCGCCTCTGGTCAAGGGACGAAGTCTGCCACTATCAGGCGTTGAGCCTCCATGCTGATGGCTTCCACGGGGGCGGACATCGAAGACACGTCTAGGGCAAGTACGCCAGACCCCCGCGGCCACTCCCATCGCTGGAGCCCTGTGCGCGCCTCGGAGATCGCGTGCCCACTGATGCTGATGACAGTGCCAGCGAGCAAATCGGAGAAAGTCTTGCGAAGTCACGAGAAGAGAAGGAGTTGTTTTTACCTGCATCGCAAAGGGGTGAAGATCATCAAGAAGCCACACATGTGTCCGTAGGAGGGGCAAACGCGGGGGCATCGCCAGCATCCCATGCGGCAGACTCCACTTCGGGTCCCGCAGCTTCCGCCTCGGAGTTCGACTCCTCCGAGAGGGCCACCACTGCCACTTGGAAGCGTTCGCTCACCCCCGCAGGCAAAGTTACACGAGCACGCTTTGCGCTCGGCGCCTCGTCGGCTCCCACAGCCGGCGTAGGCAACGAAGCTTTGCATTCGACGACATCCTCGTCAGGTCCATGGTGGCCATCGCCCACGTCGCTCATGGGCCCCTTGTCACTGGTCATGCCACAGTCTGCCTCCGCCTCTAGGTCGGAGTTGGCGTACTCCGCCAGGTTGAAGCCAATAACCATCGTGGCCTCAACCTCGGCAGGTCCTTCAGGAAGAGCGGCCTCCGAGCTTGGTGGTCGGGCCCTTCAGCGAGGAGGAGAGGCCTCCCTCTTGTCGTCGCCATCCCGAGTGCAAGTCCGACCAATGGTTGACATGGCACGCTCCGGCACAGGGATGCCGAGAGCTTCGCACACGCGGTTTATCCGCCCAACGTTCGTCGTCACCGCCTCCCAAAGACTGTGCTCCCTGGCCACATACAGCCTAAGGAACACTATAGCGGCACGCTCCGCATCCTCAAGGAGGAGTTTTGCCAATAGAAAGAGTTAAAACTACAACCTACAGAGTGGTCACTTCGTGCGCAACAAGTGTGATCGAAGACTCACTTAGATCGGCGGGCCTCGGCAACGAAGCCACTGTCGGATGAATGTCGTTGTCATGGACGGGGCTAGGTTGGATATGCCACTGCTGGGCAAGCGGGACCATGCCATACATCAAGTACTCCTCTGCGAGGTCCTGCATATTGAGCCGGAGGGCGATCCCTACCAGCCTCCGCGCCCGTTGCTCGTCGTCGCAGTCGAGGGCCACCAAAGGGGAGGTGTTGAACTCCATTGGGCGACCTGTCCACCTCAAGCTACTGCCGCTTGCCACGTGGTGGTAGAACCACCGCCGCATCCAATACGACTCCTACTTTGTCCAAGTCGAGTTCACAGGGAACAGCTTCGTGCATGTCGACTGCAGCTCAAAGTTGACGTTCTCGAAGTTCGAGTACTCCCCTCCATCCAGCTTCTTTGGATGGCATTGTGCGTCATGGAGGAACGCGAATAGAGGGGTGCTAGGGCACACCGTCTCCGTTCACGATGTCCAGCAGTAAACTACCAGGCGCACCAGGGCGTTCGGAGTCAGGTGCACTAGCTCCAACCCGTAGGCCCTCAGCACCTCGCCGACGAACATGGCAGAGGGGAATCGGAGTCCATCTTCGAGATACGCAATGAAGACCATAGCCTCCGACTCTGTGGGGTGTGGCTCCGTCTCATCAACGGAGGGTAGACGAACTGCATTGCGGTCCGAAAGCTTCCCCTCGCGCAGAAGAGACCTGATGGTCTCCTCGGTCACCAGGCCCTGCCCCAGTACGTTCGAGCAGACACCATTGAGCTTCCTCGCCATGCTCCAGCGCTTGTTCTCCAGTGAGGGGTCGTGCTCCACCAGCTCATACTCCATCTCCGTCGCCGACGAACTATGTCGGCTAGAAGAGCCATCGCGGCTCGATGACGCGCCACCGCTTGGTCGGCGAGAGTGATCATCACCTCGAGCCATTTCCGCTACAGTTGTCCACACAGTACACGGCGACAGTCAACGGCGGGCTTCCGGCTCAGCCTCTCACGGAACCGTCTACCGAATGGGGGCCAGCGAGAGGAAGAAGTGTGGCGGCGAACGATGGCGACAAGCGGTGTATACGGCAGTGGTATGCACGGGAGCAGTGGGGGGAAAGCGGTGTTGTCGCAACTAGTCAAGGGCGAGGGATAGCGACGCGACGACAACCGCACTTTTAAAGCCTGTTCGGCTACTCCACGATCGGGAAGCCCAACCGGCGGAAACTGACACCGCACGACCTCCCAACCGCGCCCACACACGTGTCCCACGACGCCGCGAATGGCCGCACGACCACGGTGAAACTCCCAACTGGCAGCGCACAACACACCAGGAGCACACCGCCGCGTGCCCCACTATGCACGAAGGGCCAATAAGACTTCGGTCAGACGACATTGCCATTTTGGCCTATGCAGCCCAACCCGGAACAAATCACAGGCCGCAGGGACGGAGGGGGCCAAAGGGTTCGGCGACATGGTTTTGGCCCGTGAGAAACCCTTTACCATGAGAGCCTCCTGTAGTAGGGGTTGCCCCCACCTGAGCCCATCCGATCTGTTAGAGAATTGTAAGACCCAGTATGATACATGTAATGACATATGTACCCTCATAGAAGACATATGACTGTAAAGGCAAGATTATAATTGTGTCTGAAGGAGATATATATGCCCTGATCATGGAGAAGAGGCAAGCATTGTTCATCCATCTCAACCACTCTATTACTCTCCTACTTTACTGTTTAGTCAGTAGCCACAACAATATCTTTTAGTGAAACCTGATCAGATTCATGAAGTGGTTGGATCAACTAGATTCGGATCACAAAATATAACAAAACATTATAAGCACTAGGTTACTATGTGGTACTACCTGATTTAGATTTTACGTTGGATCAAGATTGGAATGGTCCTATAGGGCTTGAGGATCCTAATGAACAAGCATAGATAGTCGCACTGGCAGAAGCAAAGGATAGTGTAGGCCAACCTAGGTCATGGCCACCTTTGCATTTCTCGGATCTCTTAACATAAAATAGTAGTTATTTAAGCATATGTATTGTTTGGTCCAATAGATTGCTACTGATGGCCACCCCTTAGTATCGGCTCTGTTGTTTTGGGTTGTAGCTAATAACTTTTGACTATAACTGATAGTTTTTGTCTATATTTTTCGAGGCAACAATGGAAGGCAAAGACACCTACTAGACAATACACACGGTTTAGGTTCGAAAAGCCGTTTGGAGAATTCGCTTTATAGAACCGCTATATTTATTTCAATTTTTGGAGAAGCCAAAAACCTAAAAAAACAGAGACATCAGCTCAAGCTCTGTCACTGCGTATTGCTAAGCTACTACCATATTCCAACCCATGATAGGATCCTAATGAACCGCCATAGATAGGCGTATTGGCAAAGCTCCTGCCACATTGCAAACCATGAAGTCTAACTTGTCAGCTCCATTGGGAATACATGGAAGGGTTAAGACGCTTTTCGAAGACAAAACATCATTTTTCTAGATATTTAAGAATTTTATAGCTTAGGGGCTTATTTGCACCTAGCTACCTATACTCATAGCAAGCGATAGGAAATGATAAAATTCATGTTCATAGATACTTCGACATATTTTTATTAAATGGAACTTACTTTCGATCAGGCCTACGATATGGACTCCCCAGATGCTCTAAACCCAGTTGCTCTCGATCTTGGGACCGTGCATGGTCTACCGCTGAACTATTCAAATGTGGCAATAGGTGCTTTTGTCCAACTGAACCAGCCAAACATACCTAAAACCTTTCATTTTGTACTAGTTTGAGTTCCATCTTCCATGCACTAGCCTAACTGAATGGAGAGAGGGAAAAAGCACTGTTTGAGAATAGCAACATTTGGGCCATGCAACAGTGCAAAGAAAGAATCCGTTCCCTTTTTATAGCGGGAGATTTGATGATTTGCCCTATCTTTCTCTGTCACTCGATAAAATGCCCTTTGATGTTTCACTGGGTGAGACATCACTTGCCATTTCAATGAAAGATAAGGTAAATCATCAATTCATTCTTTTATAGCACAAAACTAAGCAACGAGGCCACATGAATGAGAGAAAAAGAAAGAAGGGCTGGTTGCAATGCATTGGTGCGGCAGGGCAGCAGGCATGCAGGGATGGTGATGCCTCAGAAAGTCACTCCATTGCCCACGGGGTATTGTCATTGCCTGAGTGCATGCATTGCAGGGGCAGGAGGGAGAGAGAAAAGGCTCTTTTTACCAGCTGTAAGGCAGAGTGTGCAATGCAAGACCTGCATTAGTTAGTGGATGAAGCCAGAAGACCAGCATTAGGGTTTAGGGGTTAAGGGAGGCAGTGCATGTAAAGATACCGTCATTATTGTATCCAAGAAAGTAATGATATTTTGGGGCGTGTTTGTTCCCTTTTGTGAAAGAGTACCGTGGCACACTTGTAACCTCTGGTAGTTCTTACATTGACTAGTACTAATAGCATAAGCGCGGCGCCACGCCACGCTAGCTATCATGTGATCGAAATAAAAGAGATGATAATTCGTAAGAGGGGATCATCTGAAAAAGTGAGAACCCGTATGTATTTCCGGAAAAAAATGAAGAGTTTTTCCGCATAAAATCAAAGATCCGTATGTAATTTTTGAAAAAATGCGGGTGCTATTCTGCAAAAGGAGGGTCTTCATAGAAATGTGAACGATCTATACGTAATTTCGGAGAAGCAGAGGGGGTTTTGGGGAAAATGTGAGGTTTTTTGCAAGAACCAAGGACCTGAACATTATTTTGCAAAATTTGGAGGTCTTATTTGTAAAAATGTTGACGTGGAGGGCTCCTCGGGGCACTTCCCCCGGGTTTAATGGCGAAGCACTAGTGGTGAAGACACATGCCAAGAATTAATGAAGTTAGTGTTTGTCAGAGTGCCTTCGTTGAAGAAGAACATGGGATTAATGGTTGTTTATCTTTTAAGGCAACTTGGTCGTCATGCAAGTAGTGAGTGAATCTACTGAATTCACAAGTGCTAAATATAATTTTTATTAGAGTAAATTTTACAAAACTACACTAACTCTAATAAAGTTATCACAAAACTATATTTTTAAACATCAATTTCATAGAACCACACTTCTATATAACGTTCCATAAACCACACTTTTAAGCAATGCCATCGTATGCAATGTACATGATATCACGGGCTCACCCATTAGACTAACAAGGTTATCCAATTTCATGCCACTTCAGCATGTTGTATCCCGCTTTGTGTCTAGCCTCCTGCCTCTCTCCCTGTGCGCATCTCCCAGACTCAACCGATGGCTTCCATGAGGAGTCCATGCCCTTTGGTTAGCTAGCCCCCACCACAACATACAATCATATTGAACCGGTTATTATCCACCTTGGCAATACCTTTACGCTAGCAAATGAATACGAGGTGACCTTGTTAGTTTAACAAGTAGATTGAATACGAGGTGATCTTGTTAGTTTAACAAGTAGATTGGGATGTCACATCCGTTGCATATGATGATATTGCTTACAAGTATGATTTTATGAAATATTTTCCATAAGTAAATGTGGTTCTGTGAAACTCATGCTTAAAAGTGTGATTTTATAATAGTTTTGTCAAAGGTAACGTGGTTTTGCGAAATTTACTCTTTTATAAGATTCTTATAGTAATCATCTCATCCCAAAACCTTAGTCTATCAAGGAATGATAGGTATTCTACGAATCTAAATACGCTTCATTATCAAGTTTATGCATTTGCCAAGAATACTTATTTTAGGAAGCATTAACTATATCATTTGCTGAAACAAAAATGTTCACACGCCACAACTTCTTTTAGATTACTCCTTAAGAACTTGCATCAACATGACCTTTACTTTCTAACACTGGCCTTTTGTTTGGCTCTTCAATTGAACCTTCCTTTGTGGTGTGCTCCACTAAGTGCAAGAAATATCAAGCTCAACTAATTCTCCCCCCAACTAATACACTGGTTAAAAGTCACGTCCCCATTGCTAATCTTTAGGCAATTATTGATACAAAGTACTAATCTCCTGTATCTTGTACACTAATACCATCCCTATGCAACACTTGTCGCTCTTCCAACAGCACACAGTGATGCATGCTTTCCCTCAACATGCACAATTATTACCAAAAGGATAGTGTACTTATCAATCATGGTTGACAAGAGCTTTCTTTACAGATCATCTCTTCTTTTATATATACTGTGGAATGCGATGAAACCCAACCCAAAACAATGGCATGTTCTTGTTTGCTCACTAATAATGGAAGCACTGTGGCAGTTGGGATTGCCCTAATTCATCACAAGGTGTGCCTTTGTGGAATCAAGCAAGTGATAAGCTGGTTGCAATGTAACAGGAAAAAAAGTTGCCTTGGATTCTCCCAGTCAAAAGGGAGAGGAAGAGGGGAAAAAACGTTGTCTCAGAACTGAATGAATGGCACTGAAAGTTCGCAGCTCCAGCAGAACTGATCAAGAAAGCCACAGGGCACACATAGGCATTCATACACAAAATGCAATCTGATTCCATTTCTCAAGAACAGAAGAATAGGTTACGGAAGTTACAACCACTCCACAAGGTTTGTTACAAACAAATGTAACCCATACAAGTCAGGTGCAGTGCAGCTGAGTGAAACACCACTCCCCACTGATCACACATCCACTTGCAGAAAAAAAAAATGGCTCTATAAACAATGGCTAAACCCTCAACCTTCAGTGTTACTACTTGTTTTGCAACTTCTCTGCCTGATTCAGCAGCTTCTCACCACCTGCAGTGCAATGCAATACAATGCAACGTGGCATCCACAATGGCATCACATCAAATAGTAAACTCTGGAGTAAAGTTCACAGGAAATGTTCACCATTTGGGCACTGGCATTGGGGCTCAACTCAAGCTCTCCTCTCCGTAGGAAAGCTCGGCCCTTTTGTTTGTTCATTTTCCTCCTCACAAACCAAACCAATCCAATCCAACAGCCTTGCCAATGCCAGCCATGGCAATGGCTTAAAGAACATAATTTTTTTTGGAAACATGTAAGTGAAAAGAAAAAAAGGAGGAGAAGAAGGGGGAAAAAAGGAAGATCCAAACCAAGCACCCCCCAGACATCTGGCTAAAAATTGTGTCCCCCCCGGTGGTGCTAGCTTCTCAACGGATGCCCGGCAGCTCCAGCCTGATCCGCTTATTCCTCGCTGCCACCGCCTCCGCGAAGGCGGCGGTGTCAGTAACATCATCAACAAGAACGGAATCATATGTACTAGTGGCAACTTCGTTGGAGCCTGAACATGGCAATGATCTCTTGTTGCTCCTGTTCAAGTCCCCAACCATCATACTGTAGCAGGCATGTACATGCTCCTGATCAGGAAACAAACCACACCAATTAGTATACCAAAGTTGATCACATTAATATGAGCAAAATGCTCAGTTCATCCAAATAGAACATAATATGATCAAAATGCTAATAAGTATGAATCTATGCAAGCAAGTGACTAACCTTCTCAATGAGAGAAGATGGGGATAGATTGGTCATCTTGGACTCCAATGCTTCTTTGGTCAGTAAAGCTCCGTAGGATGCAGCCAATATTGCAGCTGCAGTCACAGTGGATGGCCTGTAGTCCAGCACACTACCAGCTGCACAAACACAGCAAAAATCAATCAGAGCAATGCAAGAAAGATCACCGGACGTTAGAAAAGGAAAAAAAAGAAGTGATTTTGATGTGTAGAGTGTAGACAGACAAATAGGAACCTTCAGCTGTGGCAAAGATGAAACCGATGGCCTTGAGGGCGACACGAGCGGCGTCATGGCCGCCGCCGTCGTGCCGGTGGAGCCGGGAAGAGAAGCAAGGGAGGTAGTCGAAGGGCGTGACGGCGCCCATGCGCCAGCCGAGCGTGGACAGCACGAGCAGCTCCATCCGGCGGATGGAGGCCAAGCAGAACTCGTAGCCACTGCCGGCGTCGAACTCCGACAGAGCCGGCGCGTGGTACTCCTCCATCTTGGCCGCGACGGACACGCAGGCGATTGACAGCAGCCGCGCCGCCCACGGCATCGCCGCCCTCTGGACACCCAATGCACGCACACAACCACATCATCCGCTCGTTCCCATGAAACAGAGAGGCTAAAAAAGGCGTGATTTTTACGGTGGTGTGATTACATCGACGCGTCGCCGGAGGCAGAAGCGGTCGAAGTAGGCGATCGCCAGGTACGCCGTGCGGTGGCCGAACCCAAAGCATCCCCGCGTCTGCAAATGCAATCGAATGCCATTCTAATGGCGTGAGTGATCGGTCGATCCTTGCATCAAGAAACTAATCGAGAGAGAAGCATGTGTTCTAGCTATGTATGGTGTGCTCAGTGCTCACTTCAAGGATCCATTTGACGGCGGCGAGCCGCTCTTGCCGGAACCAGTCCTCGGAGGCGGCGGACGAGTAGTCGCCGTCGCCGCCGTCAGCGTCGGCGTCGGCGCCGGAGTCGGAAGAGGAGCAGAAGCTGGTCTCCTTGGAGACCAGCTGCTCCATGTACTCATTTTCGTCATCCTCATCGTCGACGGTGGAGCCGGTGTAGAACAAGAAGAGCTCCCCGTCGTCGATGACGCCGCCCCCAAGATCGGCGCCGTCTTCCTGGCAAGTTAGCGAGAAGGCCCGGTCCTCTGCTTCCCCCATCGGCACCCTCTTGCTTCGCCTCTCGTTACTACTGTATCAGTTAGTTACAGTGCCACCGATGCATCAAGCAAGAACTGTGAGAGAGGCGCGTGCTCTGATGGCACGGTGGTCGGCGGCGGCGGCCGGAGTGGGAGAGTGGGAGTGGGGGCGAGAGTGAGAAGACAAGAGAGCCTCCTCCCCTCTATTTAAGTGGCTCTCGTTTCATTAAAATTCTTTTCTTTACCGCTCTTTTTCCATTTTTTACATGTGCCATTTGCGTTCTTGGCAGGCTATTGGCAGTTCTGGTGAATTCTTGCCTGTGGTGGTTAAATCCAACTGACACTAGTACACCGGTACGTATGTCTCGGCGTATCTGAAGTGCATCCATGTATTTATGCATCTGTCAAGAATTTAATGGATCATTTGCTCAGCCTAGATAGAGCATTGGTTAACATTATGCATACTGTTAATCATGTATTTATGCATCTGTTAAACAATTTAAGGTGCTTATTTAGGCTCATACTCCTAGATTCTTAATTTCGTCATTTTCTGATTTTTTTTTAGTTTTTTTGCTTTTTCGCATTTTCTTTTTCACGCATTCTTTTGCATTGTCTGTGATGCTATTATATTTTTTATTTTTAAAAATTAGTTACGTTTAAAAAATATCAATAGCTATAGTGTAAAAAACTGTTAAAGTACTAGAAAAGATAGAGGCTTGAGCTTCAAAAGCCCATAAGGGAGTGTTCCTACAATGGAGAAAACGCTACGTTGAATCGATAACTTTGTAGGTTGCAACTGAGCTAAGCTCGGTTAAAAAGGGTTTTGGTTGTACTGCAAAAAGTAAATATGAACAACATTCGGTATACTATATATACAGAAATGATCTAAAAATAGGTATACTAAGCCGTATATATAGAATGTGTGCCCTTCCTGTCACCGTAAAATCGGCTGGCTAGGCAGCATAATCACCCAACCGTGTAATCACTGCTACCAGTTTATCTTTTTTAGAACATTGGTAAACAGTATGCATTATGCATCCATACACTCCATCTGACAAGGCATGCTTGCTCCTAACATTTTTCACACACAACAAAATTGTTTAGTCCCGCCCATTTCAGCTTAAGTTTCTAGCTTTTGGCTTATTTTTCACTATTCTTAAATTTTATCTTTTTTTGGCTTTTTAAGCCTTTTTTGACCGGTTCTTTTTTCTCGTATTCGTTTGTATTATCCGTGACAGCCTAACATATTGTTTTTCTATTTTTAAATTTTAATTACGCTAAATAAGTTACCATCAATTACAATACAATTTTAACCAGCTAAAGTAAAATTTCAGTCATAAACTATTTTTTTTCTCAGCCTAAATGAGGGGCTCATAGATTGTAGCCAAACCCTAGAATCTAATGATCTGGAAAGGAAGGCTGCAAGCTACATATTAAAAAAGGGATTTGGTGAGAGGGTAATCTCAACCTGTCGACCATCTCCAAGCGTGCATCATCTCCCCTAGAATTCTTAATGCAGCCAAGAAAATGTTACATCTCACCTGGTTAGGCCACTAATCCTTGTGGGCCCGGCCAGGGCCCACAATCCATCAGAAAAACATGATCCAAGACACCATGGTATCCACTCAAGAATCATGCAGCTGCTCTATAGCATCTCGTAACATAATGCTGGCTACTAACAAACTTCACAATTAATCTCGACACTTGAATGATTTAACCTTGTGCAAGCAAAATCACAGATTTTTTTTACCATGGAATCAATCTTGCAATATCAATACACATTTTGTTGCTTGTGAACTAGGACAAGCTGCCTGCAAAGTCTATATCGTATTCAGTTATTACTACTGGGGGCTCTGCATACATACATACATACATACATACATACATACATACATACATACATACATACATACATACATACATACATACATACATACATACATACATACATACATACATGTGTTTGTGTGGGGTGTGTGTGAGCTCACATGAGACGAGGTTAGAAATGGCGGACGTAGAACAGAACGCGCAATTCAAGGGCCATTGTCTTGGAGTACCGAAACAGTGCCAGTCCTACACGCATAGTTCCATGCCAAGATGCAATTTAGTAGCAACCAACCCCAATCACTGGCCATTTGAAAAACAAAGGAAAAGTCCAAGATTTGGGCTGAACTCACTAAGATCAAGGAGGCAATGGACCACCGGTCTCTCATCCAGTCATCCTTGTAGCTGCATTAGGTGATTCAGACAAGACGACGAGGGAAGAGTTGCGTCTGAAAAAAAAAAACAAAAGGATGGATGGAGCACAGGTTAGATCGTCAGGATCAGAAATGTCAAGTTTTCAGATGCAGGGCCTCTAGAAAAGATTTAAGTTTCAGATGGGGAAATGAAAACAAACGCAATTCTTGGGAGTTTGATGTCGGACCTGGATTGTTTGACAATTCTTTTTGATGGACTGAAACACCAAAATCTTCAGATATGATATAATAACGCGTTGTTTAAATTGTATCAAGAATCAGATTCACAAATGGAATTTAAAGATGCAAGAGCAACAGGTTCTGAATAAGTTTCACTGAACATGGACAAATGGCATCCATGAAATGGTAATACCTCGGCTCGATCATTTGATCATTTTACTTTTAGCATCAAGACTGTTCATCAGAAATCAATTGCAGCTGCATGATCTGAAGAACACCACAGCAAAAAGAAGTAGAAACTTCTCCAGGAATTGAAAACTTCACAATTGCCATGTTGATCTGCTGTGACCGTCGGTCTTGCATATGGAACCGGCAGTGCGGCACACTGCATTTAAGATTGTACAAGCCATTCTGTCCAACAATTTTCTGCAATAGCAAGTGTACATAGTACAAAGTACGAACATGTCCTCCTATTTGAATTATAAATTTCCTCCGAGGCGATATATCTAGTGTGAAAGGAGACTTGTGTATTAAGGCGTGAAAGGCAGACGTGATCAAATGGGCAGTCCGGTACGACACGGCATAGGTTCAAACACCACACAAGTTCAGATAGGGCATGGTCCGATTAGGCCCAGCATGGCTGGTCCAAATAAATTACTGTACCGACACACATGCGTGCTCTCCAACCTAGACACGGCACGGAGAGAGGTCTGGCCGTGCCAGGCCGGCTCAAGCACACTTAGCCCAATGGGCCACTAATGGCCCATTGAGCATGGTCGTAAGTATTTTATTACCAGTCGTAAGTAATTTTATTATCAATCGTAAATAATTTTATGACCAAATCACTTATCCGCGTTTAGAAGAGTACAGAAACCTTAACATAAGTAATTTTACTATCAACCACAAGAAATTTTACTGCACTACCACATGAGAGTTACTGCACTACTATATGAGAGTTACTGTGTGTGCCGTATCGGGCCAGCCCACTGTGCCGAGGTGCCGGCCCAAGCACGGCACACCTGGTCGGGCCGGGCCAATACGGTTTGTTTACTATTCATGCCACGCCATGCCTGAGCAGATCCAATAATACCGTGCCTCAGGCTGGTACGGTTGGCCCGACTCATTTGGCCAAGTCTAGTGAAAGGCAATCTTAGCATTTAGATCTAACACTTAATGTTCAGATCGAGGTGGGTAGGAGACCCAATCCACTTACAGAATTTTTGTAAAACCCTCTAGACTAAAAATTTATTGCATAAGTGGATTGAGGTCTTCCACCCATCTCATCACATATGCTAGATCCAACCGCCAAGATTGCCTTTCACACCTTAGCACTAAAATCTCCTTTTCACACTAATACGTCCCCTTCTTCGACATGCATTTATGGATTACACCAGCAGATATGTGTCACAAATCAAACAACCCAGGACACATCATATCAAGTTTACCACAGTCCCCTGCATAACCCAGCCTTGAATTCAGGTTCCCAGTCCCACAAGAGAAGAGGGAAGAGAGAGAGAAAGAGACAGGCCATCATCTGTATACCCTAGTATTGCATGCAGCATTCGAGAATCAAGCCACAAGTGTTGACATAATCCTCATCAGTCTTTCAAATTAGTAGGCAAACCTAACGCACATGAGATTATAAGATGGTAAGAGCAGCAACTAGCAAGTAAACTAGAACCAGAGAGTTCTTCCAAGTTGCCCCCACTTTGATGAAGCAAGGCTTCAGAAACTATAGTGATGCCATCTACTATGCCACTTAAGATCTTTCCCCACTCACCAATATTTTCTTTGACCAATGCCTCAAGCTTTTGCATCGAACCACAACAAGATGATAAATAAATGAAGCCTAGGTTTGGTCATGTCAATGTCCCAAGGGCCCTTCTCCCCTCTCACTATTTCAATGAAAACAGGGGACTGTGCCAAGCACTAGGGGACACAATGGGCCTTTGCTTGTGAGAATGAAGTAAGCAAAAGTGGGCATTAGGAGGTTTTGTCCACTAACCCACTAAAGTTACACAGTGGCTAAACTCTACTAGTGCCAAACTTGAGCATGCTAGTTGTAGCATTAGCTTAGCTTAGCCTTTTTTTGAGTCACCAAAACACCAATGATATTATAGTATGAACTATGATATGGAGCTAAGTAGAAGGAGCAATATCTTGTACCCCTATTTGACACCTTCTGTTTCCAGGCCTATTTGGTTTCAGTCTTGCTGCCCAAAGAACAAACAGTTGCTTCTGAATCATCCAAGGAAAGCCTAGCACCGCCTCTGCTGCTCATAGTAGTACACATAGTACCATTGCATTGTAATGGACAACAATACCCCAAGGACAGGTTGATTGGATAGCTCAGGACAGATTCTGTGCCGCCCTTGCTACAAAGATTTTAAAGCAGGAGTTCAAATGCAATTTGAATGGCAATTGCAACTATTATTAGTGACTATATGTGGTTTATTTAGCTTATATAAATCTTCTCCAGCTTGTAAGAGTATAGAAGCATGTTTCATTGAATCGAACCCAAGGATGAGAACAGTGAATATTGGCTGCCGCCGAAAACCGAAAATCCTAGCATGACCGCATCAAGGCTACCTACCCAACTTGCAGTGATTTATGAACAATTTTCGCCGATTCTTAATCGAAATTCCCATTATTCACTCTTAAAGTATGAACAATGAAAAGCATTTAGATCTTTGAAAATTTTGCTAAGTTCTGCCAGAATCCATCAACATCACCTATCAGACGGTAGCCGGTCTGGTATCGGTTTTATAAACCCTGCTGCAACCATCTAAAATGAAAGCCGTGTAGGCCCATGGGAGCTTTAGGTGTGCACTTGTCTTGCCATCATTGATGAAAAGCTGGATAAGTCCTCGCACGTAGGTTAAGATTATCAGCCAAGCTTTATGCCAACCCAATCAGATTAAAGTGGCTAACCAAAGTATAATCTTTTACAAAGTTTAACCCAATAATAAGACAGCTAGCTTCCCGATGTTTGACCGTAATAAGGGTTCAGCAACACCAAGAAGAGCACATGCACATGCATGCAAGCACGCACGCGATGCACTTGTCTTTTGTTTCACAAGAAATGTTCTAATACACATGTGCACTTGTATCCTGGTCAGTAGATGAGATAATGCACCAAAATGCAAAGGGAAAGACAGCCAAAGAATAGTAGAAAAGGACTTCCTGTCTCAGAAAGCAAATATGCAAGAGTAACATGATAATGTAGTAAATAAATGTTGATAAGATAGTTATACAAAGCATAGTGCGAGGGTCCACTACACTATTTTGTAGTGGTCTTACCATTTTTTGCTGCAACTTCTTATATTATATCACATATGTGATATATTATGTGTACAGTTGTTTGCCATTCTGCTTTGGTGATAGGACCAAGGACCAAGATGCGGCATTTATCTGTACAGAGTTAATTCCAAAATTTTCCTTTATGGCATATGGCAAATGGAAGAATCAAGTACAACGGTGTAATAGATTATAACTGTTAGAGATATATGTATAGTTTGTTATTCCCCATTGTTATGAGGGGTTCTTTGCATATTTACCACCTGTACTTTGTGTATATATATCGCCCATTGGCCTCATATGAATACAAGCGCTATTCATAACATGGTATCGAGCCAAAACTAGGGTTTTGGTTTACCTAGGTTCCGCGCGCGCCGGCCTCACTGCCGCCGCCGCCGCCGCCGACTCCGGCCTCGCCGTTCTGGCCTCGCGCCTCCGCCTCGCCGCCTTCGCTGCTGCTGCGCCCCGCCCGACTCCCACCCGGTCGCCTCGCGGCCTCCGCCGCCCCGCGCCTCGCCGCGTCGCCGCCGGCCTCCCGCTTCGGGTCCTCGGTGCCTCGCCTTCCGCCCGCCTCGGCTCCTCCGCCTCCAGGCGCCGACTGCGTGCCGCCGCCGCCGCCTCGTGCGTGTTGCCGCGGCTGCCGCCATGCGCCGACGCGCTGCGCGTCGTTCGCGCATCTGCCGGGCCGCCGTCACGGTTGCCGCCGTGGCCGCCGGCCGGTCGCCGCCGAGACCCGCCCGAGGCTGCAGACGCGTCGCGGCTCCCACTTGAAGACCTCGCCGTCGGCGACCGCCGTCGCCGACCCGCCGACCGCCCGCCGCCGCCGCCTCCTCTTTGCTTCGGTCGGGTTGGAGAGTTGTGACCGAATCGGTCACAACTAGCTACCGTAATCCGACCGATGGGAAAAAAGCAAAAACGCGTCGTTCTAACCGCCGCGCGTCGGCGCCGCTGTTAGACTTCGTTGCCTTGGTCACCGCGCCGCCCGGCGCCGCCTACCAATGGGCACCGCTTCCCTCCTCGCCGCCGGTGATCTTTGATGGTGTTAATTACACCGACCGTGTCTCACATGCGCATTCACATGCGTGGTCTTCGTCTCGGGCGTCCTCTCGGCGATGTCATCCGCCCGCTTGCCCTATTCTCCGACGGAGCCTACGCTGTTGCATTGCCTCCGATACCGATAAGGCCGCTGCGATGATGACGCTGGCGATGATAAAGCGCCTCGCCTACCAGAGGCTCGATTCCTACACGGATCGTCCGACCGTCTACACTCGGTGGTACGATGACGACGCTTCGCCGCCTTTGTCTTCATCGCCGATGTCGGCCTCGCTTACGAGGTTGTGGGACTCTTCGGCTTTCGGATGTGGACTCATCTTCGCGGCGCTACGAGCCCTCGGTGATGCCCTGCACTGCGTGGTCCGCCAGAGCACTCTCTTCAGCAGGTGATGCTATCGTTGATGCATTTACGCTCGAGTTCTGCATTCGCGTCGGTTGGACTCACTTCGCATCGCCGCCGCCGTACTGTCCGTCTTGCTCGAGGTACGTCTTGACTGCAGCTTTCAGCGGGTTTACGAGTTCCTTACTCGCCGCCCCGAAGTTCGAGCAAAGGCGTGCTCAGCTCCTGCACGCCACCTCGTGTCACTCTCTCGGAGGCTCTTCACGAGATACGCGCAGAGGAGACTCGTTTGAGTGGTGCTTGGTCCGATGCCACTCCTTCGTGCTCGCCGCTCGTCCGCTGCTACATCGCCTCCTCCAGCCGCTACCACAGTGGTGGTGGCCGCCTCGATCTGAGGTGGCCGTCCTCACTGCTCCTATCGCGACAAGGATGGCCACACCGAGTCTCGGTGCTACAAAAGAAGCGGCATCTTTCACGCCGTTCTTCTCGGCACTAGTGCTTCTACGACGACGCGTCGCCTCGACTTCTTCAGCAGCTTCTCTCACCGAGCAGAGATAGCCGACTTCAACGCCTACTTGCCGCTTGTGTTCTCCTCGGCGTGTTCTGCAGTTCGCACATCGACTCTTGAGCAATCGAGAGACCACCTCCTACACAGTCAGTACCTCCCGTGGATTCTTGATTCGGAGCATCTTTTCACATGACTCGATTCTTCCACTGCCTTCTATTACACCTCTTGATTCTCCCGCGGTGTTCTTACTGCGATGGTACATCTCTTTCTCGTCTCAGTCGAGGATCTCTTAGCAACTCATCTTTTCATGTTCCTTCATTGCTCATGTTCCTCGCCTTACCTTGCACTTCTTTCTCTTTGGGCAGATTCGACCTTGGTTATCGAGTTATTCTCGACTCGACTCTTGTTGTGTTCGGGATCGCCACACGGAGCTCGGTTGGTTCGGCCCTCGGCGCGTGACTCACGCGTCTCTGGGAGCTTGACGGCTTCAACTTCTTCCGCTGCCACCACCGCCGCCGCCTCTCCGCTTCGCCGCCGTCTACCGGCTCTTTCCAGCAGTGGCATCACCGTCTTGGCCATCTGTGGATCTCGCCTTGTCGTCCTTAGTTCGTCGTGGTCTTCGGGTCATCTCGGAGACGTGTCTTTAGATTGTCGTGTGTAAGTTAGGTAAATGATTCAGCTTCCTTATCCTCATAGTGAGACTGTGTCTCGGCGTCCTTTGATCTTGTTCATTCGGATGTTTGGGGTCCGCTCCTTCGTTTGAAAGGGGTCATCGTTATTATATTATTTTTATAGATGATTTCTCTCGCCACACTTGGATATATTTCATGTCTTCTCGTAGTGAGGCTTTGCCTATCTATAAACAATTTGCCACTATGATACACACACGCTTCTCCACTCCTATTCGTGTCTTTCGTGGCCGATTCTGGCTGGCGAGTACCTCTCTCCACTGCGCAGCTTCCTTCTTTGGCGGCACTCGCCGCTTTTCTTGTCCCGGTGCTCATGCTCGAATGGTGTCGTGGCGCAAGCATCGTCACCTCCTTGAGACGGCTCGTGCTCGATGATCGCCGCCTCTATTCCACCTCACTTTTGGGCCGAGGTCGTTTCCATCGCCACCTATCTCGTCAACATTCAGCCCTCTTCTGCTCTTAAGGGTGCGATCCTTGTTGAGCGTCTCTGTGGTCTTCTTCCTGACTACTCTGCCCTTCATCTGTTTGGCTGCGTTTGCTATGTTCTCCTCGCCCCTCGAGAACGTACCAAACTGACCGCTCAGTCTGTTGAGTGTGTCTTTACGGAGTACAGCGCAGAGCACAAGGGCTATCGGTGCTGGGATCCTGTTGGTCGTCGGATACGGGTTTCTCGGGATGTGACTTTCGACGAGTCTCGTCCATTCTACCCACGTCCTGCCTCTCCTTCGGCTTCCTCTGTGGAGTCTCTGTCTTTCTTGACCTTTCCAGATACTCCTATATCTGTTTTGCCCTCGTCCACCTGTCCTACTGAGTCTCCACATATTCCCTCTGTGGCCTCTCCGCCGTTGTCGCCACCTGTGTCATCTCCTACGACTCCTCAGGCTCCTCCCACTATCGTCTACACTCGTCGACCTCGTATTGAGGATCTTCCAGATGCGTCATCTTCTTCTGATGTTCCATCTTCTTCTGATGCTCCATCTTCCCCTGATGGGTCATCTTCTCCTCGCTACGCTCTCCGCGATCGCCAGTCGATTCGGCCTCCCGCCTGTTTTGCCTTTGCTTGGGCGCAGCTACTCGTGAGCCTTGTCTCCTCCGGGATGTCATTACTCACCCCGAGTGGCAGCTTGCCATGGCCGAGAGATTGCTGCCTCGAGCGTCTGGTACTTGGGATCTTGTTCCTTTTCCATCTCATTCTCATCCCATCACATGTAAGTGGGTCTATAAGATTAAGACTCGCTCTGATGGCTCTCTTGAGTGTTATAAGGCGCGTCTTGTTGCTCGTGGTTTTCAGCAGCAGCATGGTGTTGACTACGACGAGACTTTTGCTCCTGTGGCCCACATGACCACTGTTCGCACTCTTCTTTCGGTGGCGTCTGCTCGCCATCGGTCTGCTTCTCGCCTTGATGTCAAGAATGCCTTTCTTAATGGCGAGTTGCGTGAGGAGGTCTACATGCACCCGCCACCGGGTATTCTGTTCTCGAGGGCATGGTCTGCCGCCTTCGTCGCTCTCTCTATGGCCTTAAGCAAGCCCCGTGCTTGGTTTGAGCGCTTCTCCTCGTGGTTCTTGGTGCTGGATTTTCAGCTAGTGATCATGATCCTGCGCTCTTTGTCCACACTTCGCCTCGTGGTCGGACTCTTCTTCTCCGTATGTTGATGATATGATCATTACGGAGATGATTCTCGAGTACATTGCCTTTGTTAAGGCTCGTCTTAGTGAGCGATTCCTTATGTCGGATCTTGGTCCTCTTCGTTATTTCCTTGGGATTGAGGTTACTTCCACTCCGGATGGTTTCTTTATGTCCCAAGAGAAATATATTCAGATCTTCTTGATCGCGCCTCTCTCATCGACAACAGATCGTTGAGACTCCCATGGAGCTCAATGTTCACCTCCGACTCTCGATGGCGAGCCTCTTTCCGATCCGACTCGCTATCGTCATCTTGTTGGGAGTCTTGTCTACCTTGTCATTACTCGTCCGAGATATCACTTATCCAGTTCATATTCGAGTCGGTTTGTTTCAGCTCCCACTCAGTTCACTACACCACCTTCTTGAGTTCTGCGATACCTTCGTGGGACTATCTCTCGCCGTCTCTTCTTTCCACGTTCCACCTCGCTCTGACAGGCCTATTCGGATGCTACTTGGGCCAGCGATCCTCCGATCGCGGTCTATCTCTCGCTTCGTGTTTTTCTTGGTGGTTCTCTCATTGCACGGAAGACGAAGAAAGCAGTGCAGTGTCCCGCTCGAGTGCAGAGGTGAGTTGCGAGCTATGGCTCTCTTGACAGCAGAGATTACTTGCTCTGTGGTTACTTGAGGATTTTGGTGTTTCGTCACTACACCGACCCTCTCTTGTCGACAAAGACAGTGCTATCGGTGTGCTCGTGATCCTGTGAAGCATGAGCTCACCAAGCACATTGGAGTTGATGCTTCTTTCATGAGGACTTGTGTGCATGATCGGTGATTGCTCTTCAAGATGTGCCTTGAGCTTGGATAGCGGATTTCTTCACGAAGGCCCGGACTCGAGCACAAAGACAGACTTCTTCCTCTCCAAACTCGGTGTTGTTGATCCACCATGAGTTTGAGGGGGTGTTAGAGATATATGTATAGTTTGTTATTCCCCATTGTTATGAGGGGTTCTTTGCATATTTACCACATGTACTTTGTGTATATATACTGGCCCATTGGCCTCATATGAATACAAGCGCTATTCATAACAATAACCATAAATTTTACACATAACATACTTGCTTCTATAATTTCCTCTCTAACAAGAGTAATAATAATCTTAAAGCAAATGAAGAGGTAGGTAACATCTATCCACCATTCATCTAAATACTATGCAAATCACTATTGAGGAAAGCATAGAAGCACCTCCTTCTCTAAAATCATTGGATAAATTCATTTGGTTACAATCTTTGAAGACATAATGGTTGGTACAGGAGATGAGGCCAATCATAATACTGTAATCACATGGAAGTTGTAAACCTTCAGCTATCCAATGTCTGCTGTCTGATATCAGTGGAAACCTGCTGGCAAGTGATGGTTTGCCTCATCACTATACAAATTTCAGACAGGTTTGAAGAGTAGGGAGGACTTAAAGATACACCAGGAATTGAGTCAAGAATATAATGTAATGTATGGTAATTGTAAGGACATGGAAAAAGTCTGAATAAACCAGAGTCATACTGGATAGAAACACTAATTATCCGAAGCAAGTTTCGCTTATGCCATGGTTTGTGAGGCCCAACTATGAAGGAATCTCTGCTGGCTTTCTGGCACTACAAACAAAATAATATTAACCATATGTGTCAGTATAAAACCAGCAATCAAATGTTACCATATGCAGAAAATTTTGTGACTGCACAAAATTAAATCACAAAATCAAAGATTCTCTTACAATAAGTATGGATTTCAGTCAAACAGTGAGTTCAGTTTCCATCATCATTGTCTTATAGCTGGTAGACTTCTATTTGATCTCTGAAATAAAGGTCATCAACAGTTCACTGAATTAGTGCACTGAAGGATGAACAGGACATGACATGAACTAATGGAGTAACTGCACACATACAAACAAGTGGTCACATTGAATTAAACATTATCCTAACAAAGACCTAACAAGTGGTCACGATGTTTTCATTTGCTAAACTACTGATAGCGTGCACTATAGCTACAAAGACAATAAAGCAGCCCACAAAGAAATTGACATAAACCTCTCCTTAGTGAGCTATGGCTGGCAGATGCAGTGTCCGCTCTCTCAGCTTGGCTGGCAGATGCAGTGTCCGCTCTCTCGGTCCAGAACTTTGGTAGTAGCGAAAAGAAGTGTTCATGCAAGTTTGTACCACTTGGTAGAATCTGGAAATGACAACTTTGACAACAATGAGCAGTATAAAGATCATTTTTCTTCTGAGCCTTGTGCTTTGTGCTTTCCAAATTTTGGAGTTCTGATTCACTGAATGGGCTTCCGCATATCAGACAGAGAACCTCCGAGAAAGTAGACTCATCACTATCAACATTCTGGAACTTGGGACGTAGACGTGACGGCAGGAAATCGTGGCAGCCATTTTCTGAGGACTTGTTAAAAGAGAATGGCTTCAGCTTTTTTGCTGTTCTTACAATGGTATGCTCTCGAGAAGGATTTTCTTCCTGTAAATGGAAATAGTAGTGTGTAAAGATTATGACTTGTGCTGCCCTCCAAGCAATTTCCAAAAGAAACCACTGAACAAGAACATACTTCGAGATTCAGTTCAATTCAGAATGGGGGAATTCAAGGTTGGCATGTGCGTGCCATCCAATGAACAATCTTACTTACCCGTAGTCGTGCAACAAAAGATGCAACTAAGCTGTCGATGCCACTGCAAGGCCTCTCAAGAAGTTGGTGCATCTTTAAACTAAGCAGACAACCAGTTAGAATAAATAACATGGCTAGTACACTTACTAAAAAGTGAATGTTTTCCTCTTACCTATCAAGTTCACAGAGTAGGCTAAGCTCTTGGACCAGGCAATCACGGACTGGGCATAACAGGTACTTCCCACCGTGTATCAACATATTGGACATCAGCTGGTAAAGAATAACCATGTCCATGGAGATAATTAGAAATTCAATCATGCTCTTTAGGTTCTCTTATGCTGTCTTCAAGAACTATCAATCAGTGACCACGTCACCAGAGAAAACAGCATCAGCTATATACCTTCACGGTTGCAGATGGCACATGATATGCTATTGCAGAAGCACATGATCCCAGCATGATCTTGGTGTACCCGTTTTACAGTGCAATCTGAACAATATATCAACATGAAACGGTAACAATGACTTCAGTCACCAAATGAAAAGCATCACCCAATAGAGTGTAAATTTAAGGACCATTTGCAACGAAAGCATGCGCAAGCACCGAAGGAAATCCTCCCTCCCATTGTCATCATCAATCATGCCAACCAGCTCTCTCAAACTGCCTTGCCTGCCTTTCGATTCCACGGAGAACACATCCTCAATGGGAGCAATGTGAATTGCTTTATCAGCAGGTGATAAACTCAACACAATTGACTTGATATCTTCAATTGCCAGCTCAATTTCGTGTTACGGATTTGACGAAAGAACACTCCCATCGACAAACGCCACACCGACGCCGAAGACCGGCAGGCCTTGCGAGTTGCTCGCGTCCCAGCTCTGGATCGCCTTGGACCGCATCTCGTGTATGAATTGCAGAGCCACCCTAGAATATATACGGTGGTGATTATTTGGGCTTTTTTTGTGGCTTATGGCTGAAAAGCACGATGGCGATTGAAAAACACATCAGGTGATGAAGTTTATTTAGCATAATTAAATTTAAAAAAATTAAAAAATATGTTAGCCCATTACGCTATAATACAAACAAATACAGGAAAAAAGAACCGACAAAAAAGCTCAACAAAAAGACAAAAGTTCAGAAAAAGACGAAATTTATAAATAGTGAAAAATTTTAAAGCCAAAGCGATCACAATCATTAACACTTCAGTTCAAACATATCATAACAATAACTTGCAAAGGAAGAAACTTTGAGCAGTAAAAATTGTTAAAAATTGCGGCAAAAGCTTAAAACTATTAGAAATTTAGGCAACTTATGACATAATTTAATCCAGAAATTATCAATTAAAACCATGACAAGAGTTGTGCTAGTACTGTTCATTTTTAGAACACTAAACAAAGCAACTAACTCTATGAACAATCTGTAAAGATCAGGAACAAAATGTCATACCCGAGGCGGGGCGGTGCGGAGGCACCGAGGCGCCGTTCGCTCGATTGACATGAGCAACTGTTTGATGTAGTCGATCTCAGTTGGTGCAGGACGAGGTACGCAGTGCAGTCCCTTGAACGGCCTTCTGGAAGTAGTTGTACTTGCCGTGTAATGGAATGCCGTCAGGAATTAGCCGATCACGTCATGTATAGAAGCGGCGATCGTCTTGAGCACTCCCAAAACTCGATCGCCCGCCTATCCGTGCGGATGTCACGCGCTTGACGTGGTTTCGAGGCTGCTCTCCCAAACACCGTGTGCGTGCAGAGCTGGGACGGGAAAAACTCGGAGGAGCAGCTCAACGAGAGGAGAAGGTGTGTTTTATGTATCTCGCTCTAGGTTCTTGTCGGACGCCCGAGCTTATACTGCGTGCGGAGAAGACGAAGAGACAAGCAGCGTTACCGAGACAAGGAGTAATTGCGAGTAACGGACAGTAACTCTCGCACGATTACTACTTGAAACCGACGGAATCAATTCCGTGCTTCGCTCTTAATGCCTTCATCAATCACCCAAGAAGCAAAACCAACGCTCACGCGCACTATATTGCACGTTAGCATTTAATATGGGCCTTAGGATTTATTTGATTTAATTGAATTAAAATGGACCAAGCCCAAATTAAATCCAACAATCCCCACCAAATTCTAGGGCACATATAAAATACTCTCAATTCTCTGTTATTTGATATACCAGTGTTTCGATGGAGACTGTTAAGTTGAACATCCACTTAGAACAAAGGTTACACTTCTTCACAACTGAACAATGGACTATGCCTTGAATTGACAGTTTTGTGCGAAATAAGTTTCACCTAAGTCATTTACTGATACTAGGCTGCCTAAAGCATCCCCTCTGGTTGGAGCATATAAGTCAAACTCCTTGGCCTTTCATGAGTATCTAGAGATCACCCAAATCTCATAGACTGTGACCAGCAGTCAAACTCATATAGGTGTGTTCCTCATAAGATGTTCTGTAGGACAACATCTCTGCTTCAACAAGCCACTCGGATCACATTAAGGTATAAACCAACCTGCCTTACAGGATAGGAGAGAAGTGCATCTCATACGACATGGACCTTGTTAAGGGTCTCTCCTCACAGTCTACCACTAGCTTGTTTCACCATCCTACTTCACGGGATCTCCGATCACATAGGACAGGTTACCATTATGATAGACTTCACGTGGGTCTCTAGCCCATCTCACTCGATTCATCATCTATCACATTACGTGACAAACCCTTAGTGAATTGATCTGCCAGATTCTTAGACGTATGGACATAGTCCAACGCTATCACTCCGGAGTTTCTCAATTTCTTGACAGATTTCAACCGCCTCTTTATATGCCTTGATGACTTCATGTTGTCCTTAGAACTGTTCACTTTGACAATCACCGTCTGATTATCACAGTTCATAGAAATAGCCGGTATAGGTTTTTCAACCACCGTAAATCCATAAGGAGTTCACGAAGCCATTCACCTCAACGATGGCGTATCCAATGCTTTGTGAGTTACGCTTCCATTGTTGACCTCGTTAAGATGGTGCGCTTGCAAGACTTCCATGAAACAGCGCCACCTCCAAGTGTAAACACATATCCACTTGTGGCATAAATATCATCAGCATCAGATATCCAATTGGAATCACTATAGCCCTCAAGTACCCTTGGATACCTAGCATAGTGAATCCCATAGCTCATAGTACCTTTTAGATAGCGCATCACTCTCTCAAGAGCACGCGGTGATCATCTCCTGATTTGATACAAACCGGCTTAGTTTGCTCACAGAAAACGAGATGTCAGGTCTCGTTGCGCTAGCTACATACATAAGCGAGCCAAGGATTTGGGAGTATTTTAATTGATCCCTTGCTATTTTTCGATTTTTCCTTAATAGCACACTAGGATCATAAGGCGTTGGAGCAGGTTTGCAATCACTATACTCAAAGCGACTCAACACCTTTTCCACATAGTGGGATTGCAGAAGTGTCACCCCACCATTGCCTTCTCTCAGTAGCTTGATATTAAAAATAACATCAGCTACTCCCAAACCCTTCATCTCAAAATTATTGGACAAAAAGTCCTTAATCTCCTTAATCACATTAAGGCTGGTTCCAAAGATCAGTATGTCGTCAACATACAAACACAAGATCACACCTTCACCCCCGCCATAGCGATGGTACACACATTTATCAGCTTCATTCACAACAAAGCCAGCAGACGTTAATGTTCTATCGAACCTCTCATGCCATGCTTAGGCGCTTGCTTCAGGCCATACAAAGACTTCAATAATTTACACACCATGCCTTCTTGACCATTTGCTACAAACCCATCTGGCTGATCCATATAGATCTCCTCCTCTAACTCCCCATTTAGGAAAGGTGTCTTAACGTTCATCGATGAACGAGAAGACCATGAGAGGTCGACAAGGAAAGTAATACTCGAATTGTGGTCAATCGAGCAACAGGTGAATAAGTATCAAAGAAATCTTCGCCTTCTTTCTGGGTGTAACCCTTGGCCACAAGCCTTGCCTTGTAATTTTCCATAGTACCATCAGGCCTAAGCTTTTTCTTGAACACCCATTTGCAACCTACAGGTTTGCACCCGTAAGGACGATCAACAACTTCCCAAGTTCCATTAGACATAATAGAATTCATCTCACTCCGTACTGCTTCCTTCCAAAAGTCAGCATCAGGAGAAGAATATGCACCTTCAATGGTTCTTGGAGTGTCATCCACAAGGTACACAATGTAGTCATCACCAAAAGACTTTGCAGTCCTTTGTCTCTTACTCTTTCGGCGACTCTGATGTCATCCTCCTCGAGATTTTGCACATGGGTTTCCTCAAAGTGTTCTATCGAATATGTTGCTCATGGGGTATTATAGGTTCATGACTAGACGTGCTAGGTATTTCTTTCATAGGAAATTCATTCTAAAAAAATGTAGCATCTCTGGACTCCATAATAGTACCAACATGCATGTCAGGTACTTCAGAGTTTATTATTAAAAACATATATCCCACGCTGTGTATAGCATAACCAAGGAAAACACAATCAACAGTTTTAGGTCCAAGTTTGCGCTTTTTGTTGATTGGCACATTCACCTTGGCCAAGCAACCCCAAGTGCGCAAGTAGGAGAGATTCAATCTTTTCTTTTACCATTCCTCGAATGGTGTAATTTCTTTATTCTTTGTAGGAACTCTATTCAGGACATGACAAGCAGTCAATATAGCCTCACCCCACCATTCCTTAGATAGTCTCGCTGTCTCTAACATGGCATTAACCAACTCAGTTAGAGTGCGATTCTTTCTTTCGGCAATCCCATTTGATTGTGGTGAGTATGGCGGTGTCCTTTCATGAATAATTCCATGTTCCATGCAGAATTCAGAAAATTCATTTGAAAAATACTCTCCACCGCGATCAGATCTTAACCGTTTAATTTTCCTCTCAAGTTGACTTTCTACTTCAGCTTTATAGATCTTAAAATAATTTAACGCTTCATCTTTTGATTTTAGCAAGTACACGTAGCAAAATCTAGTACAATCATCTATAAGTGTCATAAAATATCTTTTGCCACCTTTAGTCAACTCACCGTTCATCTCTCACAGATCAGAATGAACTAGTTCTAATGGTGCCAAGTTCCTTGCCTCTGCTGCCTTGTGAGGCTTGCGAGGTTGCTTAGATTGCACACACACATGGCACCTAGAACCTTTGACTAAAATAAATTTCGGGATTAAATTCAGATTTGCTAGCCGCGTCAAACAGCCAAAATTAACATGACAAAGCCGTGAATGCCAAATATTCGATTCATTCGAATTAGTAACATTGTTTGTAACATTATTACACACATCAGACAAAGATAAGCAGAACAAGCCTCCGCAATCATAACCTTTTCCAACAAATGTCCCATACTTAGAAAGTACACATTTATTCGATTCAAAGACTAATTTAAAACCATCTCTACATAGTAGAGCCGCTAACTAGATTCTTTTTATAGAGGACATGCTGCACATTCTTCAATTGCACGATCTTTCCAGTGAGCTTGAATGACCGTACAAAGGCACCAAGAACACGCGCATGCGATCCGTTCCCCATCGGCAAGGTTCCATCCGCCAACTGGTAAGAAGAAAACAAAAAATATCAGCACACACATGAATATTAGCTCGGTATCCATCCACCACTCGGAGAGAATGACAGATCGAAAAACGATGGGTAAAGAATTACCATACCCGATGTTCTGCATCAGTCTCGCTAACAACCATGTTTGCGCACTTCTTGTCTGCTTAAATTTGTGGTCCGGCACTCACTTGCCCGATGATCCTCGCTCCATAAACAAAGTAGTTCCTTTGTTCTTCTTCTTCTTAAACGTGGTTGTTTGCTTAGTCTTTGGTTTGTTCTCTTGCTTGTTCTTCTTCTTCTTGTTGCGAGAAGCATTGAAGTTTTTCTTCTGCATCAAATTGGCACTAGAAGACTCAACTCCTTTCCCACGAGTGTCTTTCGCCCTCGCCTTGTGCTAGTACTGTTCATTTTTAGAACACTAAGCAGTGCAACTAACTCTATGAACAATCTTGTAAAGATCGGGAACAAAATGTTATACCCGGAGGTGGGTCGGTGCGAGGCACCGGAGCGCCGTTCGCTCGATTGACATGGCGGTGTTCGATGTAGTCGATCTCGGTTGGTGCGGGGCGAGTACGCAGTGCGGTCCCTTGAACGGCCTTCGGAAGTAGTTGTACTTGCGTGTAATGGAATGCCGCCGAATTAGCCAATCACGTCGTGTATAGAAGCGGCGATCGTCTTGAGCACTCCCCAAAACCCGATCGCCCACCTATCCGTGCGATGTCACGACTTGACGTGGTTTGAGGCTGCTCTCCCAAACGCTGTCTGCGCAGGAGCCGGGACGGGAAAAACTCGGAGGAGCAGCTCAACGAGAGGAGAAGGTGTGTTTTCGTATCTCGCTCTAGGCTCTTTTCGGACGCCGAGCTTATACTCATGCGGAGAAGACGAAGAGACAAGTAGCGTTCTTGGGACAGGAGTAATCGCGAGTAACGGACGAGAACTCTCGCACGACGACATTACTTGAAACCGACGGAATCAATTCGTGCTCGCCACTTAATGCCTTCATCAATCACCAAGAAACAAAACCAAACGCTCACGCCCGCACTATATTGCACCTTAGCATTTAATATGGGCCTTAGGATTTATTTGATTTAATTGAATTACAATGGATCAAGCCCAAATTAAATCCAACAAAAACAACATGGAGAAAAAGTGGCAGAAGTGAACCTGGAGGCGGGCCCGCCGGAGAAGGCGAGGAGGACAGAGTCGGTGGGCCGCACCATGGCATTGCTCGTAACGGCGAGCTTGAACTTACCGAACAGGTGGGCACGGAAGCACTCCCCACGCATGCCCACGCCTCTGGCAACCGCGATGACGGCCGCGCCGCCGCCGCACTTGCCACAGAGGCGGCGCCGTCGGCAAAGGACAGGCGACCCAGCTTCTCCGCCGGGGACCCCTCGGCGGCAGATGAGGAGCACCGGGGCCCGCAGCCAGCGCCGCCGTGGTGGGAGGGCTACAAGGTACGGACGGGCGCGTAGGTTTCCCCTCTTGTTATTTTTTGTTTTTTCATTTCATTTCTCCGCATTTTCTAGATGGGCTTTTTGGCCCCGATTAGGCCCGGCCCAGTACAGGTGTGCAATGTAAGCCCAATAGCCGAATCCACAAAAGGCAGCCACTAATATATTGGGGAGGAATAACATTTCTAAGCAAATGCACTAACTCCTATAAACAAAAAAAAAAGAAATCCTTCATCCGTGCAGCATATCGCATCTCTGTTCTAATAATAATTATTTTACTTGTAGAATTTAACAATGATTTCAGCACTTCAAGTTTGTTGTGTTGGCAATTTCTAATGTAAGTCAACTCCATGCATGGGCTATCATCGACTAGTAGTTGGTAATATTTTTCTTGTCAAGGTCATGCTTCGATGTGGAAAGGATATCAACAGCGGGAATTAAATTTTGTTTACGATGAAAAATTCAAATAAAAATAAGTCGTAATCAATTGATGATGAATTAAAAAAAATCCGTCAACATCCAATGCTGGAAGCGAATATGTGCGGCCGGGGCACAACATTTTCTGACAGAATAATATGAAGAATAATTTTCCTTCAAAAAGAATGAAGAATAATTCTTTTAACTGAAGGGTAGTGCATGAGTTTGAGGGCAATCAGGTTGCAAGCTACATGCATTATTTGGATCTTTAAAAAAAGATAATATAATTTGGCAGTTTCAGGCATTACTTTTTTAAAAGATCAGGGTTTGCAATGTTCAAAGGTGCAAGCAATGAGAGAAGACCATTGAACAAATCGTCACAGGACAAGAAATAATTATATTTGCTCCAAAGAGAACAATAAGAATTTACAACTTTTCAAGATTTTACATTACATGCTACATCCCAGAAAAAAAAGACCGTATCTTAGTTTTACTAATCCTGTAAAAGGGTGCCTTTTCTGAAGACAAAATCTTGCCCCATGCAAATTGTGGGGAGTAAACCGTCATTTGATGTAAGTTGCCTTGCTTGTCTTCACAAGTTTCAGGATGTCTTGCAGTATTTACCTATGATCCTTCAGTAACTGCTGAATGAACCGCATAACAACTTCCAAAATGGCTTATTGTAAGAAATACACTTCATGGTTAGTGATAAACTCCTTTAGCTGAAACACAAACTACATTCCCACTTGAGACTGTCGAATCATCTGTCAATGTTCAGATCAATTCCAATATTCATCCCGTTGTACGCAATTGGTGCATACATCCACATTTCATCGGAGCTCAGGAGCTGCAGAATTGGGGGGGCAAATGGTCAATGGCATGTCGTCGCAGAACAATTTGGATGATCTGAACTGAACTATAGTATGCAAACCCTAACCTTGATCTGAAGCTGCAGGAACTTCACATAGTGGACTGCCTCTTCAAGCATGGTGCTAATATCTACCTGCAAGATCAACACAAGTATTGTCTGTTTTAGCCATTGGACCTTAGTATTTCATTCATGTATCCAGAAGCATACTTTGGTTCCATTGGGCACAAGGTTCTGCAGTATCTTCAACCTCTCGTTGATCCTTTCTCTCCTTTTCTGCTTAAGCAAAGAACAGCATTAGTATTTTCACATTCAGTCATAGAAAAGATTAGTCTTTCGGATACAAAAGATATGATCAGTTATAGTACCCTTGCATAAAGGCTCTGGGGATCAGTTGCTTCCCCACGGCCAGCCCGAGCCTTGCCTTTCAGACTAGCACCAGCATCTGCAGACTCCTGAGAAGCACTTGAATCGTTGTCAGAAATGCAGCAGCTTGTTGTACTTCCATTCGTGATGGTAACATTCGCATCCTCCTCCCCACTTTGCTTGGCCTTCTTCGTTCGCTTTGGTTCAGCCTTTCTTGAGCCTTTCTGACCCTGCATTTAATCCATTTCAGTCAGTATGTATTTACATTAGCATTATGAACATCATTCTGAAACATATCTGGTGAAAAGAATGATCAGTGATCATCAAGACTTACTCTTGTTTGGCCATCAATTTCTTCTTCTACTGAGTGCTTTCTCTTGTTAGTAACGCCAACTGAATCAAGATCTTCGCAGCTGGACTCGCTATTCCCGTGTAAAGTAAGGGAATGGTTTGGAATCACATTCAGAAACTCAGCTGCACCTTGCTCCTGGACCAAGTTCAGGTCATCTGGTGCAATGGAGGAGCTGATCCCCAGGGCCTCATTGGAGTCACTCAAATAGTAGCCCACACACTTAGATGGAACAATAAGACTACTAGCATTGCTGTCACTACATGCACTGCTGTTAGGATTACAGTTATAGTAGCATGAATGGGAAGCCTGATCAGACCAAGGCAGCTCCTGGTGGCCTTCCTCACCATGGGATGGGAAAGCACCAAGCAGCTGCGCCATTATCTCTGATTCCTCGCCCTGCGACGGCATGTCGAACATGGTCCAGTCTACCTCAGCAATGAGTCCTCCGGCCTCCATTGTGATGTGAATTTAGGACTTGGTGGTGAGAGGTGATCTGTGGAATGTGGTTTCAGCTACTTGGTGGGTGAAGACTGAAAACAAATGCACAACAGTACCGGTGCTTTTATACTGTTCAGAAATCATAATTCAAAGAGGTTGCAGGAGACATAATCTGCAAAAATAAAAAATGTGACCGTGTTTAAAGAAATGGCAGTCCACGGTTGGGCTGAAGTGTATGGTGTTAAGTTAACGACCAGCAACAACCAAGGTATGTTCTGGAGATGTGAAGAGCTGAAGATTACAAGATTAGAAAATTTCAACTGCTAGCTGGTAGACAGTCTATCCAAGATTACAGTTCCGTGGCCTGTCTGTGAAGGGAGGTTCAATGATTGGAGACATTTTATTAATCATTGATTCATCAAGGACAGGCAAAGAAAGTCTATGATATCTGAACCGGAATAACAAGAGTTTACCTTAGCAAATAGAATAGAATAGGATGCAGAGAGTAATGTACTTGTGTTGGCTAGAGAGATGGAATAAAGAAATGTAGATGCAAAGAGAGGCATGCACGAACATGGTGGATTGGTGGAAGGAATCTGAACATTCTTAACAACACAAAGGGGATATGATCATATGAAAGCTCCTCCAAAGATATTGAAGTATTCGCCTTCTTTGATGTACTGATGTTGATCCGCACATAGCTCCCACAGCTTGTGATCGCAGCCTCATTAATGTTCAGTACTTGCAAGTACTCCAAAGACCGGTATTCTGAAAGATTTACCACATTGACATTTGACAAACAACAACTGCATCAATCCAGTGAACTTTTCTGAACTGAACTTATGACAAAAACAAGCTTGTGCCCGCAGCATCGAAGAATGCAGCGCAAAATGAAATATGGACCACCACAATATACTAAAAAAATGAACAAATCTATCCCATAGGTTGTCATCAGATGGTTTGCTGATTCAGTGATTCTCGCCTGTCTGAAGGTCAACCAGGGTAACATTCACAGCAAGATTACCAAAGGCCTGCAGAAAACTCAATTAGATCTTAGATTCAGATTATGGCACGTTTTAAGAATCAAGGAGCATGTGCATCATCAAAATGGAAGCCACAATGTAGGTTTCCGTTTAAGGTGTCAGGTTTGCGCAACACCCGACAAATCTGAATCTGCTGGAGATCTGATGCTGATATCCTCATCAGCAGGAAGTGATCTGCATATATCCAGCAATTAATAGCTGCACATGATTCAGATCCACCACAATGTACAAATCAGCTATACTTCTGTCATGTCCTGAAAAAGGACTTCCTGCCTCTCTTTGGTAAACAAGAACAGCTAAGATGCTGGCAAGTGAAATGATTTAAAGGGAACAAGATGAGGTTTGTTTATGGCCCATGATTCTTACCCTTTCGCTGTACAAAAGAAGCAAGGAATCCTCCATTGTTATGCGGCCAAATTGCATGTGTATGTATTATAGAAGACATAGACAACCGACCAAATATCATTAATAGCATCGAAATGAAGAACTTAATATAAGGTCATTAACAAATAAACACATATGTTTCTTTTCTGACTTCACAAAGTTCAACTTCATAGCATGGGAAAGCCAAATTGATTATGAGATTACACCCTTTTGAAGATTCTAAAAGATATTCTCTTCTTAGTGTTTCTTAGCTTATATATTTATACTGAGGAATAGCCTTGCTCTGTTATGCTTTTCTGAAGAACAGCTGCATTTTAAGATGTGTAGTAGCTTTCAAAGATAACTATACTTCTAGATCTAAGAACATTTCTGGCATGTATTTTCTTTAACTTTCTCAAAGTAATATCATCGTTTTTTTTACTTATTATAAAATTCAAGATGTGCGATACAATGGAAAGATATGTTTCACAAATAACATTCAAGATGGGCAATACAATGGAAAGATAGGTTTCACAAACAAATGAATACAGAAAATAACAAAAACTTGAAACTGAATATTCAAATAACTTGTTAGTTGTTTATATCCGTGCTCCCTGGTAAAAATTGTAGTAAATATACGAGGAAGGAATTGTAGGAAGGCAGGAGGTAACTTACAATGACAATATGAAGTGATCACAATCCACAGGATTCTAATTCACTGCATATAGTACTAAATAAAAACAAAAGGAAGAATAAAAGGGTTATGATATTTTCTGTCACTTTCAATTGACAATAGTAACGCGATATTGTTTAGAACTTCATTGATTTTTTATTGATCGACTTACACAAAATGTCAATATGATAGTATACTCAGAAACTAAGTTCTTTAATGGTGTATTTTCAAAAGTTATTATCAGGGGGGAAATATGATATTACACCCTTGTGCAAGTCCGAACTAGTAAAAGTTGTTCTTATGGTCAACTAAACTAGTCAAACACAGATGTCTCTATGACTGAACTATGTAGCTTCCAAAATTTTTCATGCATTGGCATTACAAGAGCATCTCAGATACAAGGTAGAAAAGTACATCAGATACAAATTCCATTCGGCAGAAAGATATTTGCTGTAAATTTAGTTTATCAAAACCGTGTACATATAAAAATCAATCTACACATACAACTAAAGTTTAAGTAACATGCATACAAACTTCAATGCTATGAAATTTCACTAAGTGCCCTATTGCTGCTACAGACATTAGCAACCAACTACTCGGTAACACAAGTTTCTCATTACATTGACTTAATAAAGTATTACAAAATCAGCATCTATTTAACCGAAATGGGAAAAGTAGCCTTTTCGATGTTCAGTCAGCATGCTGGTGAGGACTCCTGCTTGACCTCAGCACATAAACCCCATCATTGTAGTGAAAAAGAAAACATATCTGAAGAGAGATTATACAGGATATATAGACATCCAGTACTGTAACAGCCCAAAATTGGATTCCAAATAAAACTTGCATAATTTTCAAAAATCTCTGTGTGCAATAACCCCTCAAAAGTTCAAATCAAAATCCAAATCCCAAATAAAATTTTTAACCCATTTTATTTCTCTCCCTCACCTTCGGGCCGAATTCCAGCCACAGCCTGGCCTTTTTTCCGTTTTTTCGCCCCGCTGGCCTGCTCTGCCTTTCCTCTCTCTTTCCTTCCCGCGGCCCAACCGGCCAGCATGCTGCGCGCCAACCCACTCGCCCGCGCGTAGCACCAGCCCAGCCTCCCTTCCTCTCCTTGTTTCACTGACAAGTGGGCCCCGACCCCACCTGCCAGTGTGGAGAGAAGCATTGTGCTTATTCTCCATGCCATCTCTCACTTGCGCTAGAGCCACACCAGCTCTGCTATCTCGAGCCTTGTGCCACTGCAACCTCATCACATCACCGCAACCTCGTCCTATCGCCACTCGCCCTCTCCCTCTCGACTCCCTTGCACCCGAAGCCAATCTTCCTTCTCCCCTCTATTTAAGCCCTGGCCAAGTGTGTCAAGGTGGTCGCCCTAACCCACTCCTCATTTCCCCTACACTCCCACTTCCTCCTCGAGAAGAATTTGGCCTTCTTCCCCAAATTCGGCCAACAGCCTCGTCGTCCGGTGAGTTTCCATCGCATCCATCATGCGCTTCAGTTCACCTTGCTCCCCTTTTTCTAAGCGCCCTGCTCATGCTTGTTTTCCCCTAGGAAGGCCGAAGCCCCGACATTGCCGCCGTGCACAGCGCCACTACCGACTTCGCCGCCCCGTCCCCTTGGCCTCGGTGAGCTTCGACCTTAAAAGTCATGGCCACCATGTTCGCTGAGGTCTCCACTCCTAATGCGCCCTTTCTTTTCCCTTACCGTGCACTAGAGCCATCGGAACACGTCTTCGTCCCAGTCGTTGACCTGGAGCACGCACCGATCCTGTCGCCACCGGTGATCTCCCTCTTCTCTCCGTCCCACGGTGAGTCCTTCCATCCCCATGTACTCCTTTATGCCGCAAACCTGGTAGGGTAGTCAATGACCCTGCTAGACACCCGTAACATCGTCACGCCGTGGCTCCCCGCCTCACCACCATAGGCCACCATGGACAGCCTTGCCCGCCACCACATCCTTAGCACCAAGCACACCCTTAGCTTCGCGATGATGGATAGATGCTTAAGTCCACCTTGACTCAAAGCTTTCCCTAGTGTTTTGTAGTTTTCCCTCGTGCATAGTAGCGCCACGGCCATCGCCCTCACCGTCACCGCCGTTAGGTTTGCCGAGACTACCGCATTCCATTTTGCCCATCCCGTGTGGTCGCCTTGACCAACCTCGCCGGCATCGAGCCCAAACCTGAGCCACCATGGCCACCCCTCCCTTGCTTCCTTTGCTCTGAGCGAGGAAGAAGATGGCAGTGACGCCGACATGTGGGGCCCCGCATATACGTTAAGTTAGTTTAACTGGTAATTAGTTAGCGGTTAATTAGTTAGCTAATGTCAGTATAACATATAGGCCCAAGGTAGTTAAGAACTCTAATTAAGCCTTGGCCAACTAATTTACTTAGTTTCGGTGTGACTCCTGCGCATTAGATTGGTAGATAGATTTCTATATTTCTATTGTGATTATTCTTAGAGTGACCAACACTGGTCACTACCCCTATGTGAATTTCTTTTAAATGTGAAGGGTCGTAGACTCCCCAACAACGGAGTCCCTCGTTGAAAACGTAGCCCGAGAAAGGAACATTATGAGTGAGGTGTAACCCAGAAAGGGAGCAGTAACTGTCGCCAGTGTTGAGGGATTACACCCTGGTGTGGGAGGAAACATCGGAACTAAGCATTGTAAAAGTCTTGTCATTATTTTTCTCAGTCACACGCCTATGCAAGTGTGTAATAGACAACATTATGAGTTAATCATAACTTATGGGTAAAGTTGTACAACCTCTATAAAGTATTATAATTTATTCGAACAACCGTACCTCTCGTTATGGGCAAAGTGTAGAAATGCCATACTTGCATAGTTTTCATAAAATAATGGTTATTTGTTAATGGTACTTGCATAGTTTTCATAAAATAATGGTTATTTGTTAATGGTGGTTATGGATGAAAATACGAGGAAATGGTTATGGTATCTTGGAATAAAAGTGGAATTCGTTTAGTATTTATGGAATGGAAATAGATAACGAAAACGAAGGAATTTCGCTTTCATGACAAACTTGACTTAATGGCGAAGTCATAGGTTTAGAAATTAATTGTGGTATTTACATTAAAAACTTGTGTTTTTCTAAAAGAACCCTATAACCATCCCTTGTCGAGACCTCCATCTATATACTTGCATTTAACATAAGGACTTGCTGAGTACTTTTGTAAGTAGTCATGGTTGCTTAATATGTGGATTTAGATGGTGGAAACGATGACCTGGTGTATGGATACTTCCATGCCTATGGCTACGATGTTGAAGACGATGGCCAAGACTAGGTTTAACCCCAGTCGATTGCCTGTGGCAAATCATGAAGGCATTTTTAGTTTATTTATTTTTCGCTGCTTTATGTGAACAAACTTATTTGACATGTCGGCACGTTCTGTAAAACTTGATCATAGGCGTTGTGATTACCGACCAAATAGTATAGAGTGGTAGTGGAGATGTTAGGTGAACAATGCTTGGGGGCCTCCCAATGGCCTGGATGGCTTTATATATATTCACATGGGGAGTATTTTACAATTATGTTCTTACACCCAAGTATCCCTCTCAAGGGCATTTATGTCATTATACATGTCCCATTTTAGGCTTTACAACCTTCTAACAGGCCGGCTGGGCTTAGGTGGGGGTCACCCCTACAACAGGAGCCTCTCATGATGAAGGGCTTCACGAGCCGAAACCATGTTGCTGAGCCATTTGACCCCCTCCGTCCCTGCGGCCTGTGACCTTCTGTGATCTTGGCCAGAAATGCATTTGCCGGCGTAGCCCACCCCGCATGGGATCGGAGTTGAACCGCCGCTGCCGGCCGTCTCGCCGCAAGTCCTTGGTATGAGTCGGTTCTTGGCGGAGCCTCCCACCGAAGTCGGGCCGAGGCGGCGGGCTCATCTTGCGGACATGTTGTCGAAGCGCCAGCGGTCCGCCCCGTCGTGTGGTCGGAGCGAGGCGGGCTCATCCGCGAGCGAGTCCGAAGTGGACACATTGCCGAAGTGATTTCCGTGGTTGTCCTGTAGACGCAAAATCGACGTACGGCCCGATGGCTCGCAGCCCGAAGACAATGTCTTAGTGGCGCCGAGGATCGCGCCGACTCTGAGGTGTAAGGCAGTCACACGGCTGTGGTCGTGCGTTCCTTCCCGAGAGGGAGGACACATGGCACGACACAATTGACCAGTCGTGGGCTGTCAGGCGGCCGCACAACTACGGTCGTGCATTCCTTCCCGAGAAGGCGGGCGCGTGGCAGGACACGATTGGCAGGTCGTGGGCTGTTAGGCGGTGTGCGTGCGCACGCAACCTGGTGGCTTGGGCTTCCGCGGATGCGCACTCCCGATGGTAAGTCGAATTTCGAAGTCGGAGTCGAAATCGTAGTCATTCCGCGGAGGCGGAGTCGACGTCGAAGTCGAAGTCAGAGTGACTGGCTTGTGGCCTACCGACAATGCATTAATGGCCCCGAGAATCGCGCTGACCACTGGTGCGCGATGGAAGGTGGACCATGTCATGCGGCCGCATGACTGCGGTCGTGCGTTCGTTCCCAAGGGAGCGGACGCGTGCTAGGACATGATTGGCGCGTCGTGAGGTGTAAGGCGTCGTGCGCACACTCCACCGTGACGCTTCACCTCCCGCCGGTTGAACTTTTGCCGGTTGGCGCTACCGCCGGTTGCACCTCCCGGCCGGGGGGAGATGGGTATATATACGCCGCTACCACCGCAGTGTCGTCCTTCCGCACCCTTGGCTATTCGCTTCTTTGCTTTCTGCTCGGGCGCGCTGTGTTCCTACATGTGATGCATAGCCGGGTGTGGCTAGGATGATCTTCTCAAAAATAGGCATGCCTCGGTTCATCTGCATTCTCTGAAAGCACTGTTATATAGCAGGATTAGCGCCAATCGACGCGATCAGAGAACACTGATGAACTGAAGGAGGTCTATTTTTGGGTTCGGTCAAAACTTATCGTAGATCAGCGATCGCGCTTCCCGATCGTGGGGAAAGCGGACGGTTGGATTTCCGCCGATTGGCGCTTCCCGATCGTGGGAGGCGAGGGGGCTTTATATACCCCTTTGGCATCGCGCCGGCGTTCTCCACTCGCCCCCTTCGAAGCCGGTCCATCAAGACTAAGCCGAGTCTACATCCAACTTCGCTCTGCGGACATGCAGGCGATGCGGAGTCGTCCCTCGTATACGAGGCCAAATCGGAGGGCCGACTCAATCCTCGGACAAGGAGTCGAAGTGGTCTCCGGAATCGTCGTGCGGGCCCGAAGTCGAGGTGGACTCCGGATTCGCCGTACAGACTCGAAGTCGAGGCGCAGCCAGGTGGCTCGTAGCTCAGCGACGGTGCTTTAATGACGCCCGGCGTGCAGCGGGGACTGCACGACGTGGCGGTACGCGACCGGCGCATCTTGCGGTGTCAGCGGCCGCCCGGCTGCAGCCGCACGCTTTTTCCTGGTGGGGCAGGACGCGTGGGTACATGTGATTGGCGTGTCATGCGCTATCAAGCGTCCGCACGACCGCGGTCGCACGTCCCTTCCCGAGAATGTGGGACGCGTGGAGGTACGTGATTGGCGCATCATGCGCTGTCAGGTGGTCGCATGACCACGACCGTGCATTCCTTCCTGAGAGAGCGGGCCACGCGGCGAGACATGATTGGCGTGTCATGCGCTGTTAGGCGGCCCGCGGTCGGGCAACTGCGCGTCTTCAACCTCCACCAGTCGTGCTTCTCGATCGTGGGGAGGCGGATGGTTGGGCTCCCGCCGATTGCACTTCCCGATCGTGGGGGAGGCGAGCGGTTCGACTTCTGCCAGTTGCGCTTACCGGCGGTGTGGGAGGTGAAGGGGCTTTATATACCCCCTTTGGCATCGCGCCGGCATTCTCCTTCACGACGACGATGACGTGCGCTCGGTCGATGGCGAGGCTGCGCTTGCCGGCGTTCTTTGCCGAACCGCTTGCGCTCCGCGCCAGGTGCGGGCGTGGCGTGGCCATGCCCGCGACGTGGGTATCGGCGTCATCGCTCCCGAGCCGACCGTCGCGCCACGAGCGTTGACGTCAGCAGCCGCAGAGCCGGCGTTGCCATCCGCGCCCGTAGCCGATGCCGAAGCCCTGGCATTGACGAGCGCTTCCGTCGTACTCTTCTTTGTCGCCGATGATGAAGCCTTCTTTGGTGCCATACTTCTTCAGATCTTGGAGCTTGCTCTATCTTCCCACGGACGGCGCCAAGCATTGCGATTCACCAAACCAAGCAGTATAGTGGTAGTGGAGATGTCAGTGAACAATGCTTGAGGGCCTCCCATGGCTCGGATGGCTTTATATATATATATATATATATATATATATATATATATATATATATATATATATATATATATATATGGAGTATTTTACAATTATATCCTTACACTCAAGTATCCTCTCAAGGGCATTTATGTCATTATACATGTCTCATTTTGGGCTTTACAACCTTCTAATAGGCCATTTGGGCTTAGGTGGGGGGCACCCCTACAACAATAGGATTTATTTATAACTGTCTATGTAATATTAAGTACTTATTTTTACTTATACACACGTATGGAGGAGATATTCACCAGTGTTATATTGTGTAGGCTAGCTACTGATCCAGAGATTAGCTCAGAATATACAGAAGATTCGGATTGCCAAATCCGGATCGCTACAAGTACCATCTAAGCAAAAATATATAAAAATGTGATCATCAATATAGCATCCCAAAAACTATGCAGGTATAAACGGCAATATAATAATTTATCTTCAAACATGAAGATTGATGGGTAGACCAACCCTCACCCCCACTAACCACAAAATCCCCCCTCTTTTATAAGAATGAGCATTCATCAGTTAATGCAAGGCAAAGAAGTCAAAGTAAACACATGAGGCTTTCAAAATAAAATGGAACAAATTAGAAGTCAGAGAATAATATATAATAAATAGCTAAAGGTCAAACATAAAGAAATAGGTAATCACAAAACTATTTCCTGAATCCACAACATTCAGAGATAGGTCAAACGAGACTCAGGCATCTTCGATTAGGACATTCAGAAGAAAGCTTTGCCAATTGATTTACTACTTAAAAGCTGCTCGACAGATTTAACAAAACATTTTAGCTCTGTACTTTCAAAAGCATAATCCGGTTAAGGCAATAGTTCTCCTTGGAATGATACATATAGACCATTGCCCACGCCCACAAAGAATTGAGCTTTTATCTGGCCACAAAGCTACTCATATTCTAATATCCTTGAAAATTACCTTCTCACAGTTAGGGCAGTCTAATTATAGCATGATGCATGGGCCAGCTGCTCATCACAGGATGGTACCTCAAATCTTTCACAGCCAGGAACAGATATGCATTGCCTAAATCATAATGCTTGAAGTAAATATGCTTAGTCAAGATTCAAGATCCTCATCGCCTGATAAACTAATTTGTCTTCACAAGTTCAATTCTGTGTGAAGGATTTCAAGCCACATATCGGTATGATCAACAGCATGACATGGCCACATGCAAATTTAATAACCTGATTGAGACGAAGAAGATGGCAAAAGGCACATTGGGGTAAGCAAACATCAAACTACAAAAGCATAACCCTTACCCAAAACATAATCTCCTCAAATCAATGAAGAAGGCCATCTCCAAACATCAACCACAAATGCGTTGCGATTTTCAGCCATGAAAAGTTGTACCAACAAAGCAGGAACGAAGTATTGCTAGCAACAGCAACAAACTCCATTATCCTTGATTGACATGAATAGTTTGTACTGTTTCTGAGTTCTGACAGAAATAAGACATGCATTACAAGGACCAGCAACCAAGTCTACATTCCCAAATAATCTGAGCGCTTACAAATTTAAAGATGGAACTTTTATTGTTCAGCTCCAGATAGGAACTAGGTAACATAGTAATATGGGGTATCTTTGCTGCTTCCAGTATAGTTCCAGAAAGGAAACATCAATGGGAACAACTCAAGAGGTCATAAGTTGTTTCATCCTGCTTAATCCGCCTTTACAAGGACAAAAACTGACCTGTTGCCCAACTTGTCCCGGCCCTGAAATACATGCCATGGTTAGGACACTAAACAAAGACAATTTCTCATGACAAGAAATGTTAAGTCATTTCTAACTAAAATTGGTTTTGCTCCTAGATGATAAGTTGATAACTGTGATTCTTTAAGCTGCAAATTTCCTGACCTCTGAGATGGCCATTAATCTATAATTGAAAAACACAGATAAGCAAAGTCAAAGTCTCTTGCCATTAACTTCTGGTCATGATTTCAACATACTTCCTTTCTTGTAGCTAGTCTCAAGTGATAAGGTGGATTTTTTATCCCGTTTTTATCGATGTTGGTGTGCATGAGCCAAAGATGTACAACCAATTATTGGTAACTCATATTTAAATTCAATAACTAGGTACTTGTGTTATCCGACTGCATAAGGATGCAAAGCAGAAAGAGCTCCATGGTGAAGAGAACCTAGTGTATTTAAGTGGAGAACAAGTGTGGAAAATTCTCCCTAGAATCGCAATAAAGTAAAGCTCCTTTCATTTTCTAGAGAATGCAAGGTAGCTGTAAGACCATGTGGTGGCAGTCTCATAAGAGTGATGAATATTTGACATTACTTGTGCCTTGTTTTTGGTGTTTAAGTTTGATTTTGAGAATTTGAATTTTGAGTTGTTGTTGTCTGTAGCTAGCCGTCATACCGGCAAGAATGCCACGGTATAACCGGCCGAAACGGTAGTACCGGCCTATGGTTGCCGGTAGCTATTTTCCAGAGAAGGTCTTTTTGGAGTTTTTGAGCTAAGACCTAGTGCAGTGGTACCGGCGTTGTAATCATGGTACGACCGAAGTGTAGCGGTCTAACCAGCCTTCGCGAGGCAGTTTGGCCGGTGTGGAGTTGACGATCTGACCAACATGGGTGCCGCGGTCAAACCGGCCCTTGTGCCAGTTAGTTTTGAGAGTTAGTTTTGGTGATGTTAGTCACCATAGGAGTCTGTGCAGGTGTTAGTCATGGAGAGTCCATGCATGTGAGTCATGGTATGTCCATGCATATATTTTACTAATTGAGAGTCAAGTGCATGTTATTTATGCTCGGATTGATTGCATTGTTCTTTGGTGTGTATGTGCTTTTATGATTATTGCGGTCAACGGCAAGACCAAGGCTACGGAAGGGGTACTACTGAGGCCATGGCATATCGTGTAAGTTTGGGTGGAGCAACATCTCAAGCCAAGAAGCAAGGGAAAAAGACTAGGATCGTGAGGAGGCAATACGTGCATATGATGCGCCGATTAGTCTTGTGTGTTTTAAGTGGTGACGTTCCTCAGAGAAGGCATACGATCTTGGTGGCAACCATTGGGCGCACAAACTATGGTGTAATGTTGGTGTGCCATGGGACTTAGGTGTTTCAAGTGGTGATGGCCTCGGCGTAGACGTACGATCTTGGCGGCAAATCATGGGCATCGCATCATTTGTGAAGACCGATAGGTGGCAATTTAAGAAACTATCTAATACCGAGTGGAGTGGCGGTTTGCAAAACAGCAGCGTTGGCCTAAGTTGTTTAAGTCACATCTTTGTGGTTGTCCTATCAGGCTTGTGGAGCTTTTAAAAAGTCACGCTTTGAAAAGTGTGTAAGCGTGTGTGAGTGCAAAATCTATTTGTGTATCGGTTACCAGGTTTCCCCATATGTTAGTGGTGTGATCCACTAAGAAGTGGCTGGTTGTTAGGGTTAAGTGAGAGGTGGTAAGCCTTTAATATATAAGCCCTTATGTTGATAGAGAGAGAGAGAGAGTAGGGGATTTTGTTATGCCACTTATGACTTAAGAGATTAGGTTATGGTTTCATTGTGTTAGAGCTATTTGTGTGTGCTTTAGACTTAGAGCTCTGCTATCCCAAGGGATTGGCCGTAAAACATTCATCTCTAAGTGAAATGAATATCCAAGGTTTGCCCAAATGAGTTGTGCTATGAATCATCTCTTGTGCTTTTGATTTGCTTAGCTTTTTTGTTTAGATTTCTCTCTTTTTGATCTTTTCTAGTGCAAGGGCGTGCAAGAGCTGCAAATATTTCTTAGAGATCAAATCTCATCCATCTAAACACTTTCTATGAAAAGTTAGAGTTTACTCAGTTTTCCTCAAGAGGGGTGATTTTGGGGTTTTGGTTTTGTGGGGGTTTTGGGTTAAATTTATATTGTGATTTAGCTTGTTGTGACATGTGAGCACCCATCCAATGTTACCTAGATTATCTAGCACTCACAAGCAAGAGCAGATTAAGATTTTCCATTTTACCCGATTTTGGTGCTCTTTTCACTCAAATGGAAAAATGTCAGAACTTTGACAATAATTCTCTCGATCATTAATTGGAATAGGTTCTTGACATCCTAATGAAGGTTCATGCCAAGTTTCAAGTCATTTGAACCAACAGATTAAAAGTTCTATCGATTTTCGATTTTGAAATTATCCTAATTTTACTATTCCTGTGCTGATTTTGCACGATTTTGTTTGGGTCTTTTTATGTGGGTGATTAGTCTCTGAACTTCACAACTTCTCATAGTTACTGGAGTGAATAACTTGGAATTGTGCTTCCGGTTTGAGAAAAGATTTGAAAAAGTCTTTTAATCTTGTTGGCTCCTATTCAACCCCTCTCCAAGTTGCACCTTCAGTCCTACAGTAGCGAACTGGAAATTCTAGCAAATGATTAGGTAGTTGCATGCTGTAAATACATTGAAGCAAATTTCTCAATGATAATTTACCAAAAGCTGACCAAATTAAGAGCATGAAAACAATTCCATCACGGTATATGAACAATGTTTTGCTCAACTAAATCGGAAGATTAATGCATCGAAGCACAATGTACCTTCAACTCTAGCAGTTCAATAACACAAGCACACTCAACCACCTCTGCTCCAACACGCTCTGCAAAGTAGCAAGGTATAATTAAGGTGAGTAAACCATCGTACCAAAAACCATAGGGAAGCAATCCAACAAGATGTTAGAATGTTAGAAAGTGCATTCCCTTCAAAATTTGAAGAAATAGTATCATTTTAACAGCAAAGCTAAACAAATGACAAGCCCTACAGAATTTTAACTTCCAGTCTTCCACGCGTCCATGTATATGCACCAAAAGCATTTTTTTATCTCAAAATTTGGGGGGGAAATGATGGTGTAAATGTGCAACATTGTTCTAAATGCTAGAACTATGAGAAATTTGAATAGGAAGGAGCATGAATTTTACATTTTGTAACTTACAAGGAAATGGAACCTCAGTGATGAACAAGCTTTTTCAAAAATAGAAAAATGATTTAGAGAACTATTTTAAGACATTGTCTACACAATAACAAAATACAGCATAAAATTGAATATGGGAGCTCACCAATAAGTTTCACAGCTGCACAGAGGGTTCCACCTGTGGCAATAAGATCATCCACGACAAGGGCCCGATCATTGGGCTCCACAGCTCCTACATGCATTTCTATTTTATCGGTGCCATATTCTAGGGAGTATTCTTCCGTGATCACCTCACCTAGTATAAACATGGAAGATTGTTAGCTAATGCATCCAGCTTGAGCCCTGTAGTATAGTTGTTCAATAATAGCAGCAGCTGCACATCAAACAACATGAAAACATACCAGGTAATTTTTTCGGTTTCCTTAATGGAACAAACTTTGCACCTATGGCTAATGCAATGGGGGGACCAAAAATGAATCCTCTAGCTTCAACACCTGGTTTTGATGGCAACAAATATGAATAGTGAGTACAAGAGAACATATAAGGATCTCAATTGCATTATTTGCAATTCTATCTTTTCTTTATTATAAGCGCATCTTATGGCAAGAAAACATACTACTTTATTTCACATTACCAGCAACTACAGTGATCCCTTTGTCCTTGTACCGCTCGACAAAGAGGTCGATTGTGTCACGGAACGCCTCTGGATTGAGAAGCAACGTTGTAATATCCTGAAACAAAATCCCTGCACAAAGAAACAAAAGGACACATGATTAAAAGATACAGGCAGGTCCTACACATAAAAATGCAGATTATTTTCGCGAAAAAGACACAAAAATGGCATCTAATTTTAAAAGCACACCTGCCAAATCCACGTTAACCTAACCAATGTTTCATAAGTGGCAAATAAATGCTAGTATTACATTATGCCTGTACTGAGTACTGCTTCATCACAACAACTCCGTTTTCATCTATTTACCGTACCAGTAATACGCAGAAACACCAACTTACTCTCTTGCGTGCTACGAAGCTAGCCCTCTTCCGCGGCTCAGGGTTAGCAAACTGCCGCCGCCGCCCGAACGAGTGGCGAGTCAACGTCGGTCAGAGCAGCCGTCGAGGCCGCTGCCACTAGGCATCAATCAGGCCGACCCACCCAACCAAGCAAGCAACATCTACTAGGGTCTAGGGTTCAAGAGAGAAGGGAGAGGGGAGGCCCACCTGGCCTGGGGAAGTCGGGGATGACGCGGATGGTGGACGCGATCCGCGCAACGCGGCCGTCGGATGCCATCGCGACCACCGCAGCCGCCGGCCTCCTCCGAGGGATCCGAACCGCACGCTCGAGCTCGGAGCGCGCGCGCCGCCGGGCTGCTTGGGGGTCGGAGCCGACGCGGGGGAGGGGGCAGCAGCGCGGGGACGGGAGCAGCATCGCTCCGCCTTTTAACTGCGCGTCGAGCTGGACGCTCGCGCTGACACGTGGGTCAACGGTAGAGGTAGTCCCCACCTGTCGGTGGGCCCAGGGGGAGATGATACACTGCCCACCTGCGCGCCTGCCCACCGGGGAGGTCTGTTGGTGAACGACATGTGGGGCCACCACCTCCCGACGCCAGCTAGGGCGGCTTCTCTCTTGCGTTTAGCATCTCCCCGTAGCCGAGACACTGTAGTTTTTCTAAAGTATTTTAATTAAAATAAATAAAAATAAAAAATAATGTTATATCTCCACAGGTAATACAAACGAAAAAGAAGAAAAAGTTACGTTTAAAAGCTAACATGTTTTAAATAACTTTTGGTTTCTAAAAGTTAGAAGCCATCGCTGTTTGGAACGGCCCCTAATCTAATTGACCATGTTATTTTTTGTTTGATTTGGTTTTTAGACCTTGGTCAAACTTCAACTACAAATGCTAGTATTTGCCGAGAGGAAGGCCTCCAACAAAAACTTCAATTAAAAACTTCAATTGTAGATGAGTCAAATTTATAAAGAATATTATTGCTAGTGTTAGAAAGAGATTCAATAGAGATACGACGAGTCCACCATGGCAATACTATGCTGTAAAGCCTGGGACGGATCAGTTGTCATGGTAGCGTAAAGCGTGGTTCACAGCTACCATCTCATGTCTACAAACTTTGTTGGATTTTTTCATGACCATTTTAAGTTGAAAGTTACTCACTTCAAAGTTAAATAGTGTGCTTCTCAGATTAGATGGCGCCACAAAGTTTAGAAGCATTCAGTCAACAATTTTTGCCCATGCTGTGTAACGCCCCGTTTCCAGGGGTGCGTACGGACACAGCATTCCGCAACTATTCACGCATGAACAGTTATGGAGTGTCGCGCAAGAGTATACCATTGCATGTTTACAACAAAAGTCCAGCATATATTTTACATAAGGATTAACATCTATTTTTCAACAGCTGGGCGTGCAAGCCCAAAGTATATTTACATTACAAAAAAACTCCAAGATCCGCTTGAGCGCGGCCAAGACCTAAAGCCACGGGTCCTCGTCAAAGAAGAGATCCTCCGGGACTTCCTCAACGGGGAGACCTTCACCTTCGTCTTGATCCTCTAAAGAGTGGATTAAGCAAGCCGTGAGTCAAACAACCGGCTCAGCAAGCCCCAAAGAGACTCTATCTTACTACATGCACGGAGTTACAATGGAAGGGAGTATACTTGGTTTATTAACTTTGGTGGATGCAGTTTTATTTGCAAACATTTTATAAAACGGACTCAAAACTATTCCTTAAGATCTCAGGGGTTTTTCATGAAGAGTTAATTAACCAACTAATCAGGTTAAAGCATGTACAAAACTACTTAAGCTTCATTCTTTGAATCACCCAAGTGACACACTCCATTAACCGGAGCACGGCGTGCTCGAATACCATTTTATTGACTCTGCAGAGTTGCCCAACTTTACCCACACGCATCCTTAACCCTCATGACGAGTTAAGGAACCGGTCTTTCATTGCTCAACCCTTGGTATACACTCCACCCGATAGATAAGAAACCGCACATCCTCGGCGTCCGTGCCATCGCGAACGCCGGACCCGAGTTGTGGGGACCTATCGTTGTCTTGCACCGACTCCCAAAGCAGGGTTTCACTTAAGTTGAGCAGGTACTAAACCAGGGTTGACAAGTCAACACCTGTGGTTGAGCGGTCACTACGTCATTTGCTCAGCGTAAGGGTCTAAACCTTACATTTTCCACGAGGTCCGCGACCTCCAACCTAGGGTAAGCGATGGGCCAAAGCCGTCTCGCGGTGCCCCTCAACACCCTTACCCTAACTTGTGCACACCGGCACTCTCCGCTCTAAGATACGGTGTCCCATACCACCCTACCTTAGAGTCGGGTTTTCAAATTTTATTGGCCCGCAGCCACAACCTTATTAGTATAAGACTTTGCATGATAATAATAACCTACAGTTATCTAGATTATCAAGTAATTATTTCTAGGGTTACAAAGGCATGACTACAAGTTTAACATGGTATTTATCGGTGGTAGGTTTAACTACATATCATATGTCATTCTAAACATTTTATTTTACTTTAAACTATCATTTCAGAACTAGCTTAATGCAAATAACATAGTAACGTAATTAAACATCATGGGATACAACATGATCAAAGGATTTGGGACTTGCCGTCAATCCGGATGATCTCAGCTAGCTCGAACGAAGAACCTCCTGGCTCCTGAGACTGCACCTGGGCTTCCGGAATCTCCGACACTAGCGCAAACACATAAAATAATTAAATCCAGCTTGAGACTAATCAAGCGAGGCAAAATAAACTAATTAAAAAGGAGTAAAATACATAAATATCCAAATGGGAATTTTAGGAATTTATTTGGGATGATTCTGTGGGAGAGGAGGCCAAAAATGGGTTCAGGATATTATTTGGAGCAAAGTGGTGAAATTTGGGATTTTTTGGAATTTGCTGTGATTTTCTAGGATTTATTTGGATTTTTCTGATTTCTGAAAATAATTAAATCTCTGGAATATTTGTGTGAACAGAGAAGCGGCCGGCCGTTACAGTGATGCGGCCGTATTCGCCCGCACGGCCGAAAGCAAACTCAGCGCCCGAGCGCACACGCCTGCAGGGCCGAGCAGTCGGAACGCCACGCGCGCGCCGCCTGCTGGACGGATGGGCGGCGCGCGGCGGCCGGGCGGCGAGATGAGGCGGGGCGAACGGATGTGATGCGGAGCGGGGAGATCGGACGGCGGCGAAGCGGTACGGTGCGATCGGATGGCTGCGGTTATATGGCGGAGGGTGGGATGAACGGTCGGGGTGTGGCCACGTCACGGGGGAGGGCTCTTCTTCAACCTCCAGACGCTACAGTACCCCCGCGGCGGGGATACGGTGGCGACGGCGCTTTGGGCCCATGGGGGAGCGTCGGCGGCCACCGAGGGCACCAGCGGGTAGGCCTTCGGGAGGGGAACCCATTTTGGGGCTTAGGGAGGTGAGGAGACTAGTGGGGACGGCAGGAGTCAGAGTGGGGGAGTTCGGCTTCCCGGCGGCGAGGAGGTTCGCCAGAACCAAATGGGCCAAATCAGGGGTAGTTACACGGTCACGGGAGTGTGGTGTTCACATTGGTGGTGGTGGCGGTAGCTGGGGAGCTTCCTGGAGGGCTGGCCACGGGAGGGGTGCGACTGCCGGAGGGGAGCTGCGTTGCCGGCGCAACACGGGGTTTTACCTGGCCAGAGAAGGACACCATCGGGGTTAGGGAGTAGCAGAGGAGCTCCAAGCGAATGGAATCGAGGAATGGGGGCAGAGAGGGGAAAATCAGCTCACGGGTACCGCCAGCGCAGGGGAGAGAAATGGCGGCGCTCCTGGCGGTGGGGCTCCAATCGGCGGCTCAGGGAGGTGCTCCGGAGTTTTGGGAGGAGATTGAGGGCGGTGGGGGAGCTCGGGAAGCAAAACGGGAAGAGGGAGCCGAGGTGGGGTCTTTATACCCAAGCGGAGGGGAGGGAGGCTTCGGGGAGAAGGCAACGGCTCGGGCTCCGGGGTCAACAGGAGGGGACGGGAGCTGGTAAGCGTCTCCTCCGCGCAGGGGATGACGCACGGAGCTGCACAAGGGACTGGCGACGCGACGGGAGCAGGTGAGCTACGGGCGTGGCGGCGCGCTCCGCGCGCGAGGAGGAAGCGGCGGCTGACAGGTGGGGCCGGAGCAGAGGTGGGGTGACGCGGCGCGAGGACGTCCACCACTTTGGACCGAGGCTGTCGGGGCGGCAGCGGCGCGAGGCGATCCGGGCGCGGGGTGGAGCGGTGGTCCGAAGGCGCGGAGGCGGTGCGAGGAGGGCGCGCGCGCGCGCGCGCGCGAGAGAGGTGGGGAGGAGCTGGCGCCGGAGAAGCGGAGGAGGCGCCGAGAGAGAGGAAGCGGGAAGAGGCGGGCGCCAAGGAGAAAGGGTGGCGTCCGGCCAAAAGAAGCGAGGCAGGAGAACTTTCCCGAAAGGGAAAGTTTCCAAAATTCTCTCAAAAACCCAGCAAAAATAAAGGAAATTTTTTGTTTGAATTTTTGGGGACTTTTCATGCTGGCCATGATCTTGGCATCTTGGCACACAGAAGCAATTCTGGAACCAAGAGTTGCCTTCTTGTTACATTTGCTTTCCTAAAAACAAACTAGTCAACAGCAGCACAAATCCATTCTCAATGTAGCTTCCGATAGAGGAAAGAAAAGGATAAACTCTGATCTCAAAACAAGAACGAGAAGAAAAACCAACTGTAGGACCAGTATAGTAACAAAAGAGGTAAATGATGTCCTTGAAATGTTCCCCTAAGTATTCTTCAATCTTTCACTCTAATAACTACAAAGCTATGAAAGTCAAAATAAGAAGCCAACACCAAGCAATCAACTCAAAAATCCGAGAATCAGTGAACCAAGGCATTGGCAGTCTGACTAACTACCAGGCGGCGTTCTGACCACTAGCCATAGGCCGGCCTGATCGGCCTCCTAGCGGTCTGACCTTTAGGGTGGCAATTTGAACGCTCCGTTGTTCTAGAACTTAAAATCAGCCTGAGCCGATGCAACTTTTGGTGCAACTCTAAAAATTCAAATTCAAATTATATGAGATTTTGTACAAACTTTGTTTACGGTCTCATAAACCTATTCTATGCCAAGGATCGCATGAATCCTTGTCAAAATTAAGACATTTCTCAAGAACAAGTGAGATTGCATCAAAACCAAACAAAAACCAAAAACTCATAACACGACTTGGTCGTGGGTAGAGGATGGCCAAGATAGCTCTAGATGTATTCTCACATATCACAATAAGTAGGAACTCACAAAAATTCGAGGCAAAAACTCTTCGAACAAGAAATCTCACGATGAGATCAAAACCAAATACTACCGGATAACTTGAAGAACTTGCCAAACCCCATGCCTAGATGGATGACAATTGATCTCTAAAATTCACCTCCATCACTTACGCATCTTTGGCATCCAACAAGATCAAGAAGGGGAGAGAGAATAACAAAACCAACAAGAGCAAGAGCAAATCAACCAACACAAAAAGACTCCATGAGAAATGAATATAGTTGATATATTGCTACTTTCGCATGAAGGTTTTATAGCTACTCCACTTAAAGGACAAAACAGCACATCACAACACCCACACCTCTCAAACCCTAACCCCAGAACTCTTGACTAGAATGATATAGTTAACTAACAATTCTCCATCCCAACTCGTTAAATAGATGAGGCAAGCTGCCCCATCTAACCCTAATGGATACTATCTAATAGTATAAATGGGAAATCTATTAATCCCACATAACACAGGTTTTACTTACACACTTAACTCATGCACGTTTTTCAAAATACATGACACTGAATCCGCTAAGTCCTTAACCTTTGATCCAACTTGATCTTCTCATCTTTTCCTTGGCCTAAACCACTATTCCGAGCAGTACGATTTTGATCTAAGGTAGATTTTGGTATTTAGTCATCTTACCAAAGTACCCTTTCTTGACACATTCATCATCTTCCTTGCAAGCAATCGCCATGCTTACTATGTGTAAGTTCATCACTGACTTGCCACATATCAGTAAGTCTCTCCCATTCTGGTTCCATCGAACCACGCCTCACTTGGACCAACCAAACCATATAGTACAACCCGCCACTCAAACTTCCCTTCAATATTTCTTGCATTCCTTATGTCATGTTTAAGCTCAACCATCTCACCCTGCATCGTTAATAGTTCTGGGCCTCGGCTCCTTCATGAGCGTAGCCCCAATCCTCGCCGTTAACTATGGTTTACTCCAAGCTTCTCCACATATCCAAAGACTAAGAAATCATTTTCGGACATAAATTCTTCACAACTTGACCCACATTAAATAAAACATGCATCAAGCAATATTAATGCACTAACCAAACACAATTCAAATCACCCCATGACCAAAATTTCCTATTTTCAATCGAAGCAACTCATCTGGTTGGTCAAACCGCTGACCACACCCGATCAGACCACTAGAGTCGCCGGTCTGACCAGTAGCCGGTTTAACCACCTCCTCTGGCTGTTCAGACTACCAGGTCCACAAGATTATCTGAAAAAACTACAAATTTGCAAAAATTCAAATCCCAATTCCTCTAATTCGATAATGGTTCATAACAACAAAAACCTAGACCTTTTCACATGGTCCTTTACAAGTGTTCACAAGATACAAAAAAATAGCTCATAGTTCATCTATGGCCGAAGCCCATGGACTACGTTCTCTCGCAAAGGGGTAAACAATTTTTCGTTGTTGAGGAGGATTCCCATGCTACCTCAAGTCCACGATAACTTTGGCATGATAACACACATCAAAGAATCTGCCCCTGACAATGTCCATGGACCAATCCTAGACAAAGTCCGGCGTTCGCCCTGGGCGGGGTCCGTGTTACCCCGGATGGGGTTTGGGAAACTAAGATGAAGCCCAAAGACTGACCTTGGCCAAGATCTAGACTCCACCCCAGATGATATTTGGAGTCCCCTGGGCGGGGTCCACGCTAGCCCAGATGAGCTTCGGGGGCTAACCCAAGACGAAGTCTAGAGGCCAACCTCCGGCGGGTCTGGAGGTCAACCTTGGACAGGGTCCAGGAGCAACCCTGAGCGAGGTCTGTGGACAGGCTCTAGAGTCCCTCGGGCACGGCGGGACCCACTTGGCAGAAAGGACAAAAATACCCTTAGGAGTAAGTTAGACCCCGAGGGTAGAGTTGTAACTCCACTCGCCTCCTCCTCCTGCTCTATAAATAGGACCCTTTGTAAGTGGAGAGGGGTAGGCCATTTGTAACCATGGACATCTATATGCAATACACTTGTCCATCCATGCATATGTGATTCTCATTGTGTCTATTTACATCCTTGGCAGTTTTCGAATTCAATCGAGCATGCTCGTAAGTGTACTGTGTGATCTTGTATTCGATGGTAGTTGGCACCGTCCGTATGGACTTGGGTGAGAATCCATGCCACCTAGGAAGATGAAGGCGTGGAGAATTGTTAGGCAGGTTCGTGCTGTCCCAGGCCTAGCCCAGGCACCGTCCCCTTTGGACTCCGTCCGCGCAGAGGTCCTCCGGACCACCTCCACTCCTAAGTCCTCTGGACAACCTCTGTACTTCACCCGCTCAGAGGTTCTCCGGACCTCCTTCGAACCACCTCCGATCTGAGTCCCTCCGGACCCCATCCAGACTTTGCTTGCACAGAGGTCCCCCAAACCCCCTCCGACCACCTCCATGCCGAGGCCCTCCAGACCCTCTATGGACTTTACCCGTGCGGAGGTCCTCCGGACCTCCTCTAGACCACCTCCGCTCTGAGGCTCTCCCGACCCCCTTTGGACTTCGCCCGTGCAAAGGTCCTCCCACACCACCTCCGTGCCAAGGTCCTCCGGATTGCCCCGGGATGCCTCCCGAACTGCGTCTAAGCTGCCCCCCGAACGACCTCAGGTACGCCTTCCATGCTGTGCATCTCCTTCGGACCTTGCCCATGCGCCATTCCGCATCGTGCCGTCTCCGAGCCACCTTCGCTCTGAGCTCTTCCTTCAGACCGCCGTGCTGCCAGACTTCATCACTGCACCTTACACCAATCCACACCATGCTGGTCCTCCTCCAGACACCTCCACACTCTCGCCTGGGCTGCCTCTGTGGTGCTTCCCAGTCCACCTCGAGACGCCTCCATGCCATCGCCTGGGCCACCTTCACACCGGCCCCAGACCACCCGTCCACCCCTGTGCCGATCTTAGACCTCCTCCTCTCGGGGGCCCGACACCCTTCGAACCATTTCCATTCAGGTGCCTCGGAACCCCTCTACGCCATCTCCACTCAGGTGCCCCAGACCCCCTCCACGCCATCTCCACTCGGGCGCCCCGGACCCCTCTGTGCCATCTTACACAGTTGTCTCTAAGGATGTCCATTCCATTTGGCAGGGACTCCATCCCGCATTCGACCTTCATCCTTTCCCTAAAAAAGTCGAGGTCTCTGCACTAAACAAAATTGGGTGATTGGATCATATACCCTCCCCTTAGTTGGGAAATTTAGGATTTACCCTTCCACCTCAATGACATGTGGGGTCATCATAAGTCACTGACGCGTGGGCCAGGAGGGTAAATCCTGAATTTTCATCTAAGGGGAGGGTATATGATGAATAAAATCAACAAAATTTGTTTTCACTCGGACTAGTGATTGTGCAATAAAGGGGGTGTGGTTACCACATTTTGGTATGTGAATGTATCACCTAAGGATGATTTAAAATTTAACTTTGAACGTCATTGATCTGAGCCTTACTATATAGCCACATATCCAAAATAGGATGGACCTGACTGATTAATTTGTGACATTCCAACTTTGGTTTTGTCATGGGTGGTGTGGGTGTCGGATGGAGACATATTTCGTACGGCGCAAAAGAGGGCCTCTGACTGTGGTGGATAGAGCCCTTCGATGGTGAAACCTCAGTGAGCGGGATTAGGTTGGGATTGAGCATTTGTAAAGGCTTTGTTGTAATCGCTCAATTGCATACTATTGTGCGACGAGTCATGGCAAATATGTTGAGTTGATTATATCTTGTAGGTAAAGAATACAACCTCTGCAATGTGTAAAGCTATTCAAATAGTTGTGTCCGTGATTATGGACAAACTCAGGGATTTCACATGAAGGTTATATTTTCATAAATGGTTGGATGTGGTTTGGATGGGAAGTGAATGGGTTGTTCATTGGTTGGTTTAATGTAAATCTCTACTTAATTATTGGATGTTTCCACTGAGATTTAAATTTACTTACTGCATTTACATTCAACTATTTCTTTCTGCAAAAGAATCATAGTGGATCAAGAGTTCTATGAGGAAGGGTACAAGAAAGACTTTGGAAATTAGATTGCGCTCTTCAGCCGATTGCCTGTGAATGTGTCGAATGGTTACTATCAGTTATCTTTTATTTCTGCTGCAAAAACATATCTATTTCTTTTAAGCCCTTTGTGGCAGACTGTTTAAACCTTGACCCTAAGGTTTCTTTGTTATTATTTGATAGTAAGATGTTACTTTATTAATTAATCGTTGAATGGTTGATATTTCATCGATGACATCAGTGTGTTTATTAGCTTGATCGTGAACTAGTACGGTAAAACACATAGGGTTTTAGATTTGGTAATCCAATCCCGACAGATAGCCCTTTGGAACAAAGGAATGACCTTCTAAGATTGCTATGAAATTCCTATAGTATTGCATTATCATTACTATATAGTTCTCGTGTTTTTCTATTCCTGTAGTTAGGGCCTATTTGGAATAGCACAATCCATAGGAATTTTAGAATAATTTTAACACGAGGTTGGACCTCATGCACAAAATTCCTGTGTCTTGCATGGACCTTCTCTCTCTCTTTCTTCAAATTTGTATAAAAATCCTGTGGAGCTTCCAAACATCTTTCAAGAGCAATTCCTCTATTTTGTATTCCTATATTATTGCATTGTAATTCCCATTCAACTCTTGTGTTTTCCATATTCCTATATTTTTCATTTCCTGCATTCGAAATAGGCCCTTAACTTTGTGATCTACCTGTACGTTCAGAAAGTTCAGTTTGGACTGGATAGCTGCAAATATTCACAAATTTTGTACTGCTCGCATGTGTAAAATGTACAATTTCATTCCATCATTACATAAACAAAGGTAAGGCATAGGGCAAATAAAAGAATGATTGCATTGGATTTCATTAAATATACATCGTACAAATAGATCAACAGATACAACATCAGCAATGGAGATTGCTGGTTTCTCATCCTCCCTTCTCGCAATTCGACTGTACTCGGAGGGGTGTTAGCTGATGACTAACGAGTAACAAACTAAGTATTATGTACACTTGTTTCGCCTGCATCGACTCAGCCGTGTCATCGGAAAGACGAAATGCTTGGAGACCTGTACAGACTTGGCGATCTGGAGCCCTCCTTCACCCCTGAGCTCAGAGAGGATGAATCGCTCCGGAGCTCGGATAATCGGGCTTTTTCATGCAATAGTTTGCACTGCAGTATTGCATTTTTCAGCATCAGTAAGATGAAAACAGAGTTTAAGTGTATTTGCCTCTCTGGTGAAATAAGTGGGGGAAAAAAAGCAATGGTTACTTGAAACTACATGTGCTGTTGTTTTCATATCAAGTGGATCAGAACACAAAGCGGATAATTCACCCCAAAAAAAAACATTGCTGCTGATTTCCCATCCTAGTAAATAAGAAGATTCAGTTAGCTCAATTTAAAAATGATTTCCGCGCATTATTACCTTTAACTTAAGGTCCTCAACTTCACTCTGCAAAGAAGCAATACGACATTGGAGTTGATTTAAGGCTTCCAATGCTTTCAAAAGACTCGCATCAGATTCATGGATTTTAACTCCAGCTACCTGTAGCAACAGTAGGATTCATGTTTGGTCATGTAATCTGGCAAACTCACATCAACCACATGATAATGTTGCTTCCAAGTAAAAATATTCATACCTTCAGAACGCTGGTACATAAACTCGATAGATTTTCTGCCAGTTTGCTTCTATCTTGATCGCTTTCCTGTTGACAGATAAACAAACAGAATATCAGTGCCTTTGTACCTGGCATAACTCTTTGACAGATGGAAAGGAAGTAGACGCACCTCTAATCTCTTCCTCAAAAGCTCTTCCTCTTCTATCTGCTCATATGGATCTTTCCCATCTGAGACCCTGTAGCGGGCCAGCTCTTCCTTTGTACGGGCAACAATGGCCCCTAGCTGCTGCAGCTTTGCACTTAGCTCTTCATTCTGCTTTTTCAGCTGGACATTCTCTTCCTATTGAGTTGTGGAAAACACACGAAAGATGATCAGACAGGAAAAGAGTAATGTTCAGAAATACCAAGAAAGTTCCAAAAGTAATAAACAGTTCAATACCTTTGTTTTGACATGGTGATTAATTCGCAGCTGAAGATTCTGTTGTCTGGTAAGCTTCTTTACTTCATCTTTAAGATTAAGAATGATAGTTTTGTGGTTTGCATTCTCAGCCTACAATATATAAGCCAATTAATATAGGAAAACTAAAATTTACCAGAAAACGAGGGAAAGAAACATGCCGTTTCTTTTCCAATGGAAAAGTGATTTGCCGTACCTTCAACAAGTCAATTTCAGCTACCATAAAGTGTTCTTTTTGTCGTAATTTTTCTATAGTAATGCGAGCAGCTCCAATTTCTGATTGTCTCTGGTTTATTTCATCAAGCCAGCTGTAGAACAAAAACATTGACGTGTACGTCATATCACCTATTATTGAGATTTTAAAGATGTCATAGATGGCAAAGTATCTACCTCTGCCTCTCTTCAATGAATTCATCAAGCTGCTTCTTCAACTTCATCAGCTCATTGGACTGCTGGACACTTGCGTTTTAAATACAATCCAAGAGGAAAGATAAGTTGCAGAAAAACCAGTGCTACTGTGGAACTTACCTCTTTAGATTCTTGAGCTTGAGAAATAGCTGGTTCTTTTGTGTCCATCTTTTGCTGGTTGTCAACTAGTGCCTACAAAATGATACCATAGGCAAATGTTTACAAAATATTAGTGGCCTACACACATAATTGGAAATATTTATGAATGTGTGAAGGGAATTTGTATTCCTACCGCCCAAGTTGTCATGTTCATCTTAACCCCTAACATATCACGAATCACATCATGTGTCATACTCTCTGTTGCAGCTAATCTCGCATTCAACATGAATATCTTCAAACATAAGAGAAAAGATAGGTTGGTAAAATTATAAACACATAAAATAAAAAAGGTGGAAAATTTAGAGAAATCTACCTCCTTTTGCCGACTAGCTGCTATGCCCTCAAGTTCCATGATACGTTGCTTTGCAGCACTAAGTTCTTCATCTTTCTCAGAATTCATTTGTTGTACAAAGCCCAATCCAATACATTTGAATGGGGAACCTGAACCCCGAGGTTTCAAGCTAATCTTCTCTGGTCTCGTGGAGCAAGAATTTGTGGATGTATTGTCAGTCTTAACCTGTTGTGCTATGGCCTCTAGCTCCATGAACTAGTCAGATCATATTATTAGTGTTCTTGAAAATTGTTAATAACTTCAGCTCTTGAAAATAAATAATAAAAGAAAATTTGCTTACATTCTGCTTATATTCTCGTGCTGCTGCCTCGGCATGTATATTTAGCTCTGAGATATGCGCCTTGCACTGAGCAATCTATGAAGAAAAGACAGGTAATACTGAAACCAACAATATTTGAACAAAACTTCTACAATAGTAAAATTACCGTCAGAACAATTAAACACTTGTATTTTGAGTGACAAATGGTTAGAAAATATATCGTTACCTCTGATTCCTTTTCAGCAACCTCCTTTTGAAGTATTCTTATACTCTCCTGAGCAACCAGTAGCTCATTATGTATCTCTCTTGAGTGCCTGCAAGAGAAAGTCAAGGTGAGTGTTACCCTTACAGCTGTGAATTTGGTAACTGGTAACATAATTCATAACCATGCAAACCTGGATGAGTCAGTTAAATCAACCATTCCATCTTCCACAGAGCTCCTTGCTTTCCCGGAGGATGGTACAGCTAGCATTTGTTGTCTAACTTTCTGCAGCTCCACTTCTAATTCTTCTCTCTGCATTCTTTGCCGTTCTGCTTCTTCCTTGATGATGTCCACCTTAAGGGAAATAACCAAATACAGTTGTTGAGAAAGAAATATTACTGCAACAGGTAATGAATCAACACTAAAATAGAAGAGGTAGCACTGCTCACCTTGTTTTCCAAAGCACATACAGTACTTTCGAGCTCCTCAATTGACCTCTCCAATAGCTTCACTTCTTCATCCTTCTCTTCAGCATATGACTTCCTTTCCTCTGCTATCTGTAAAAGAGCATTAGAAGGGTTATACAGTTCATAACGCAAGCAGTATTAAGGAAGAAAAACAATAATCAAGTAGGTTTTTGAGCACCTGTTGGGCCTCTGTAGCGATTGCTTCACTTTCTTCTGCCAGTGCCTGAGCCATCTGCAGCTTCTCTTTCAAGATAAACACCTGAGAGTCACAGCATTGCTTTTCATCTGAAAGCTTGGAAAAGTCATCCTGCAAACTTTGAAAATAGCTATTCTTGTCATCAAGTAAACTTCTCAGCTCAATCAACTCTTCTTCCAGTCTTTCAGTGGCTTTACTTTTATCAGCTAACTCCTCCATAGCATAACTAATTTCTTCCATATGGTTCAGCTGAGATCTCATTTCAGTGTTCTGCATGTAAACTAGCTTTAGTTCATCAACCTTATTTGCTAGCTGCTCCTCTAGGGCGGAAACCATTTCATTACTCTTCAAGACTTGAGCTTCTAGTAATTGCCTTCCAGAAACAGCATCATCAAGCTCCTGCAATTTAGAAGTAAGCTCTTGTTCTAACGATTCTATTGCTTCAGTCAATTCAATAAGTTCATCTGCTCGATCTTTTGCAACAGATGCTGACTCCTGTAATAGGCTAAGATCAAATGACAAGCCCTTTGCCAATTCATCTTTCCTAGCTAATTCAGACTTCAGAAAAGAATTATGGGTGTTCAACTCCTCAAAGGACATTTGAATGGAGTCAAACTCATTGGAGAATTTCATCACCATATGTAATTGGCCATTAATGTACTTTTGTACTTGATCAATAACTTGTTCCATACGGCCTTGAATGGTGACAAATAACTTCTCGGCGTCAATATTAGCAACCAGTTCAACCATCCTCTGTTCCTGGCACATAATATCCAGATTTTCATGTTTCAATGATTCATTCTCGAACCTCAAATCATTTTCTCTTGAGATTCCGAGTTCAATGGCTTCGGCTTTCAACTCAAGTTCCTTACATACGGCTGCATGGGAGCATTGCAACTCCATAAATGTTTTGTTTTTTCCGTCTAGATCTGTTTGCAAGGATCTAATGTTGGATTCCAAGGAACCAACTACATATTGAAGTTTTTGGTTTTCCTCACTCATTGCATGTTGACTTTCCATAACTTCATCCTTGGTCCTCTTTAGGTCCTTCAAATCAATCCTTATCTCGATGTTCTCCTCATGTAAAGCATAAATTTCAACACTACCCAAATCCTGGCCAACTTTCCACAAAGTTGCTTCTGTCTTCAATCCTTCAAGGACTTCAGTAAACATAAGTCTTTGTTTCTGCAGCTGTACTTTGTAGTGCCCCAATTCTGTAGCCAAAACAATAGACTCGATATCCTTTGATATTGTATTGATCATAACCAATTCATTGTGATAATCTACAAGCCAACTGCACAACTCAAATTCATTGCACCCTTTCATATCATTTAAAGGTATGTCATTGCTCACTTGAAGCAGACTCAAATCTTCAAGCATTGTGTCCTTTAACATTCCGTTGAGAAGCAAAGCTTCATCCAATTGTTGGCGCAGCTCTTCGCATTTTTTGGATTCAGCTGCCAAGGCTCTCTTGTTGGTAGCATCAATCTCTTCAATCAAAACGGAGAGTTCGCTATACATGGAATTTGACCGTGCCAGCATTGCTTCTTCTTGTGCTTGCAAATGCAGAATATTCTTCTCGAAAGAATCTAATCTTGAGTTCACTGTAGTTGCTTCTTGTTCCTTCTTTGCAATACGACTGAAACTGTGGTTGATGTCGAGTAGTAACTTTCCTTTGAGAATACTACACATCTCCAGTTCATTCTTTGCTTTATCATTGTGCTCTCGTAGCTTAGATATCAAAGAATTAGATTCACAGAGCCCACGCTGAAGGAAACCATTTTCTGCATTCAGCCCAGTAATTCTCTCCAATAAAATCCCCATATGGCAGAGGTGCAACACAGAAACAGCACAATCTTTTCCGATTATCTCTAACCAGTTCTCCTCTAACCAAGTTCTTGCTAATTCTGCGAACTGCTGAAGCTTTGACTTCATCCATTCAACATCAGAAGAAACGAACTCAAGCTTCTCCAATAGCAAATTCTGCAGAAGTCTAACGCCATCTTCCAGTTCAAGAGCTAGCTCATTTGCTTCAAGCAGGCTTGCCTGGAATTTCTTTTCCATAACCTCATAACTTTGTCCCTTCAAATGCAGCTGCTTCTTCAAACTACTGATCTCACTTAGTAAGCCATCCTTTTCAGCAATAAATGAAGCTTCCTTTTCTTTGTACCTTTCTACTTGAAGTTTTGAGTTTTCATTCGCTTCCACTAGTGCCTTGACCGTAGCGTCCACATCACTTATGATTGCCTGCGCTTCTTCAAACTTCCTATAAGAGTAGAAGCCTCAAATGATTTCTGGACTGCAAGATGTTTTGCCTCTGAAACCTCAAGTTCAAGTGCCTGGAAGAATGACATAGTTATGATGCTTAAACATCTAGATTTACTCATTTGCATTCTTTCATCAAGAATGTATAGGTAATGATAACAAATGATAGCAAGGAATCAAGACCAACCAGCTCAAGAAAATGAACATAATTTTCCATCCTCATATGCTAACTCTTTGCAGCTGTAATGTACACAATAAATCAACAAAACTCATTTTACCCCATCAAGTCTTACAGGGTCAAAGCATAGTAGTGCATTATGTCAACCAGACCCACATCAACATAATCCACTTCCATCGATGGGTAAAATTTATTGGAACTCAGGGAAAGCCACAAAAGAATGCTAAACTATGCCATAGGTCCCCTTGGGTTCTTTAATATTTTTTATGTTTACATCTTAAACCAAAATTTCTTGAAAGATAGACCGGGCAATGGTGAGATATAACTAAGTTTTAGAACCAGTCCGGCAGTGCGACAATGCCAGGTGATCAAAACAAGGCAGGCAGCATTTTACTACAAATTCTATAAAGCACCATAAATCAGTCTCCTGTTAGCTATTACTTCTTGCTCATTAAAACCACGGCCCTACATGTGGAAGATAAGTATACAGCGCTATAGATTTTTTCTAGTAAAATCTTTCTTACTGGAAAGAGAAACAAGTCTACTTTATTTTTGGGCGAGGAAAAACAAGACATATGTGAATATGGCAAATTACAAATCCAATTGAAAAATGAAGAAGAAGAAGATACTTTGTTGTTCAGAGAAAAAACAGAAATCACCAAAACGAAAAACTTCAACGAAAGCCTGACGGCCTTTCAAATGTTACCTCTTTTTCTTTATGCCATGAAATAAGTGATGCTGAAGCGTCATTATCTTTTTCTTGCATCTTTATCTCCAATTCTTTCAGCCCAGCTTCACAACATTTTTCTTTATCGATTATCTCTAACTTCAATTGAAGGACCTCAGCACTTAAATCTTTGATAGTTCTTTCACTCTGGAAACGGCATTCTTGCACATTTTCTTTTTCTTGCAGAAGCTTGGCCATTTGAAACTGCAGCATCTGCAATCCATGAACTGCAGAGTCCATTTCCTTGCTAAGTTGGCAAAGGACCTCAGCATTGCACTGCTCCCCAGTTTCAAAGGCTCCAGGCATTTTCAGGTCAGCCTGCAACATGCAGTAAAATATGGTCATTCCATGAATGTTTAAAGACCGCCACTCTTAATTGATACAGATTGATTTCTGTAAGGAACTTACTGACATAAAGAGTGGACTGTACGGTTCACCTTGATACCAAATAACAAGAGCATTAGCTTACCCGATCCTCCAAGTTCAAGTCTGAATCTTGACAAACGACCTCTTCAGGGTCCACAGAAAGGCTTGATTGCAATGTATTGAATCCAACTCCAAACTCATGTATAATACCCTTTGCCTTCAGAACATCTGACAACATTCTTAACAAAACAGTACTTTCTTCATTTTTCAGCTTCTCAAAAGCCTTGCTCTTGTCCTGGGTCTGACTCAATAAATGAGCTAAATTTTTCTTTGACTGATCTAATTGTGACTCTAGCTGATGATTTACTTCTTCCATCCCCCTTTGTAAAGATACAAAGTTTTGTTCAAGAACATCCTTCTGCACAAATGTTTCAATGGATTCATCCAACAAAAGCTCTATTCTATGAAGTTCTTCAAGTTGCTTCTGGTTCAAATGCCTTTGTTCAGTTACTTGTGATCTTAAAAGAGAAATTTCTTTTTCTTTATCATTCTTTTCCTGTTGATGCACTTCATTTATGGCCTGCATTGCTCCTCGCAAGGACCTTAACTTCGAGTCCAATCCACATCTTATATCATCTGCCTCTTTCAACCGGTTTTGAAGCTCCCCAAGTAACTCATCTCTTTCAGATATACCACGGCACATCTTCTGGAATTGATCCCCAATCCATCTTCTTTGAGAAAAGGACTTGGATATAAAGGCAACCTGGTCAGAAGCTTCATCAAGAGCTGCATTTCCATCCCCAAGAAAGTTTGCAATGTCAGCAGCTAATCTGTCCCAGTCATTGGTCAACATCCTAATTTGCTTTTCTTTTTCCTCAATTAGTGCAGAAATGCTTTCATTTTCTTTCATCACCTCAATTAGCCTATCATTCAACTGTTCTCTTTCCAGTTGAAGCTCATCTAGGCTTTGTTTGGCCAACGACTCATATTTGTTACTAGCATCTAACTGTTGTTGCAGTGATATAAGCTCTTCTTGTAAGCACATAATCACCTCAGCTGTTTCAACCTCAACCTGTCTACGGACTTCAACCATTTCTTGCTCAGCAGAACTGTGAGATGCCTGATCTCTCTGGTACCTTGTATTTAAGTTGTGTGCCTTCTCAAGTGAAGCTTGCATTCTTTTCAGCTTTATCTGCAACGGTGAATCTTCATTTTCAAAACACTTCAATAGTTGCATTTTGGGCTCTTCATTAGCCAAGCATTCCTGTCGACGGTGGATGTCAAGATCATTATTTAACCTTGAGATTTCCATATCCCTTTTGTTTAGAAGCTCTATGCTCTGTTGATTATTCTCCTTCAGCCCATTTAGTTCATTTATCAACATAATCTGCTGCAAGTCAAGAGCTTCAATAACAGATCTTGCATCATTTAGTTCACTTTCTATGGCCTCACTCTGCCTGCAAGCTTCAAGGATACGTAAATTGGCTGCTTTCAGCTCATCACCTAAACAATTAGTCCTTTCTTCAACTTCTGCACGGGCTGTCCTCTCTTCTGCAAGAATTGTTTTAAGAATGTCCAACTCCAGCTGCAGGTTTAATATATCTTCTGTGTTCCTCATGCGACCCTCATCAGAACAATCTTCCATCATTGCAGGTGCATGAGAATCACACTGGCGTAATGTTGATGAAAAATTCTATCCATATGATACAAAGCATAATGTCAGATTCTCATTTTCCCCATTGCCACAATGGATAGCCTGATTGGTGTAGAACATAAGAACATGGATTAGGTCAGAAGCTATTGTGCATACCTCAAATACATTAGAATATTCCTCCCTCTTTGAGCTTTTGATGGTACTTATTTCTTTTTTAAGATCAGTAATTTCCCTGTGAAGTAACGACTTTGCTTAAAGAACAGAAATTTCAACAAAGAAAACCACATGCTAATGCTCTTTTTGTAACTACGCAATTACCTTGTTAATTTTTTATTTGATTCTAAGCAAATTTGCAGCTCACTCCTACAGGTTTCTAACTCTTGATTGGTCCTTTTCAACTGGACAGGAAATGAGAGAGAGAGAGCAACATCAGTTAATCAATATAACTATAAGAAACAGGGTAAAACGCTTCTCTGGAGGGCAAGAACATACCTCCATACGTAAAGTTTCAGCATCACTGGCTAAACTGGAGCAATGCTGTTCTGTGTCCTGAAAATGTAAAAAACAAATGAACAAATTTGTAGGAAAGATAAAAGAGGGCAGAAAAAATAAACAGGAATTCAACCTCAAACTTGGCCGAAACGCTATTTTGTTGATTAGTTTCTATCCTCCCTTCAAGTATTTGCGAGAGCTGTCAGGACAAGGAATGCTGCTTAAACGAAACCTGGGAGACTATACTTATTAGAATTACAAAATGAAGGTTAATATAAACCTGATTTCGAAGGTTTGAAACTTCGTTCAACAGAACCTCCCTCTCCCCTTCATTATATAAGTGGTGGTACCTATAAATACACCAAAAACATTTTACTACGGTGCAACATATATTTGTGCATGTTGATCTAGATTAGATATACCTCTTGAGTTCGTTTGAGAGACGAATATTTTCTAGCGCAAAACGAGTTACTTCTGGATTTTTGTCAACTCTTGCACGGAGCAACTCAATTTCTTGTGACAACGTTTTGCTTTCTTCCAGTAGATATGATTCTGCTGGCAATTTGTCGCGAACAAGATCCTCCATCCTGTGAATCTTCTCATCTCGAAACTTCAGTGTCATCTTAGCGCACCTTGTATCCTCCTCTCTTTGACAAACCTAAGAAAATATACCACAAACCATTACATGATGTTCTCTTACAAAATTTTACAGATAGGTTTTACAGAAGTTGTTTGTTGTCCCAGAAAGTTACCAGTCGTTTCAACTGCTCAATTTCAGCTTCAAGTTGCTTGGTAGTAGTTTCTGCCATTGATTCTCTCCGCAATGCTCCTGCCAGTGTTTCTTCTAGTAACCTCAACTACAAAATAACAGACAGACAGACAGTTTTTAGTCTAATCCTTTGACTTCAACTATGGAAACAATCTTCCCTGATATCTAAAAACAATTGAACAAAGTCATGCAATCAAAGATGTTTGTCTTCATGTTGAATAATATAAAAACTGATTTGTGATCGGCATAAATGGTAATAATTAAACTGTTTAAAATAAATTTTAAAAGATTAACTTGATCGGCATACAATGTGTGAAACAACTAGATATGGGGTAAACTTGAATGAAATCCCAATGAAGACAGCTTACCTGCTTATTTGAAATTCTTAAATCTTGCAGAGATCTTGTGTTCTGGGCATTATTGTCTTTCTCCTCATCCACAGTCATGTTTTCAGTACCATCATCAACATCACCTCCGGACCTTTCAAAAATGTCAGCAGTGAATGATAAAGATCTAGTGACAAGTTGACGCTTGAGGACAGCAAGCTCCTCCTGACATAAGGACCTTCTTTCAGTTTAGGGTGATGTAACATAGAATGTAAAGTAGGACTAAAAATTCTCCAGGCATCACCTTTAGGAGACGTATCTGATGTTGCAAAGCTAGCACATCTCCTGAAGTGTCTTCATTCACAACCGCCTTCAAATTTGAAGGGGCAAGGATTGCAAGTGGTTAGCAACCTAAGATATTTTGGAAAAAAGAAAAGAAACTTAAGAGGCAAATACTTACATTGTTCTGAATGAGTCTTGCACGCTGAACAAACTTGAGGGTACTTAGTGTTTCATTAGCGGAACTATGTAAAACACACAAAAAGGAGACATTAGGATACCTAACAAGATCCCATGCTTTGTTTAAGCTAGAGCAAAGTATAAGTCCAAAAATTCATTACCACACTGAAGGGCTGACATTTGCAATGATCATTGTTTTTGAGTTTCCACCAAGTGAATCCTGTATGTAAAAAAAAAGAATCATAGACATGAAGGGAACACAGTAAGAACACAATAATATGATGTTTCAAGGTTGTTACTTGGAGAAGAAACGTCAATCTTGAGTCCCTATAAGGAACATGCCTTTGCTTCCCATTCGTTAGATCAACTAAACTCATTATCACAAGACTGCAATGCACAATTCAGGAAAGTACTCATGACTGAGCAATAGCACCGAGAAATCTCTTGTTATACAAAGATAAGCCTTCATCTAAAAGTTTCAGTGTTAGACACAAACCCCAGTGTTGATAATGATTTGTTAATATTAGTAGCTTCCTTCAACCGCTCACCTTCAGCACCAGATGTCCTCTGCCTGTTTCAGGTGGATGTCTCAAGGAATTGGGATTTCAGTAAGCACAATGAACTAGTGATAATATTTTCTATCTACCTTTCTGACCCAGCAAGATCAACTAGATTCAGTCTTGCAAATCGTAAGTTAGATGTCGAATCTTTCTCCCACCTACTCTCGATGATACATGTGAAAACACTGTGGGATCGGCTGCTCTCACGATTCATATTTGTAGCGGCCACTTTCCTGTTCGCAGAACCCTGAAGTAGTTTTTGGGCAAACACGATTGGTCAACATACAATGACAGTCTGACAGAGGATATGATCCTAGAGCAAATGTATTTACCTGCATCAAAAGTTTTATGATGTCACCGACACAACCAACTTCAAGTTCGGTCAAATTTTCTACGTAGACTCCATTCCTTATATCTTCCCGGAGCTGCAAATTAGTTGTTTCATGCTTAGTACAAATAATAATATCACGCTTAAAAGTCATATTCACTTGAAGCAACAGCATCAAAGCTTACTGGAAGATTTGTGGATGAAGGATCAAGAAGATCTGTAATTTGTTCATTGTAAATCTCCAGGAAAGAACACTTGCAATTGTACTTAAGCTTCTCATCCCTCCTGCTCTCTTCTTCCTGCAATTTTGGGTTGAACACAAATAAATTTGAGATTTGTAGCATTATGAGATACTTGATCATATAATCAGAAATAACTAATGTGTTTTGTATGTATGAAACTGCGAAAGAGAGGAAAAGAGTTTCATTTTTTTTACCGCTCTGATTCTCGCAAACAAGAACTCAAAAATACGTGGTGTCATCCCACGTTCTGGACTAGGCCTCACTTCCAGCTCACTGATTCCACCAAGCATTGTGTACGTCTTTCCACTTCCAGTCTGCAAACAATTAAAGAGTTCAAGAGCATGAAAATAGATCTTCATGACTAACAAGTAAAACAAAAATGAAGTTGACAACAAATACCTGCCCATAAGCAAAGACGCAGCTGTTGTATCCAGCCATACAGTTCTCAACCATTGGTAAACCAGCAACTCGGAAAAGCACTTCCTGCAAATGCAAATTCAGCAGTTAATCAGAACCCAAGAATTAGAATCAGAGCATGAATCAAATTGTTGTCAAGCTGACCTGATTCACTGCTTCACAAGCAACATGGTCAAATGTAAAACGGGTTTCTGGCTGCCCAATCCATGTGATACTCTGCGCACTTTCTTGTTTCAAACATCGATTATAACCAGTCAGGTTTTTCTCGGTGTTATTTAGAGGGCGCACACGGATAACGACCTGGAGAATAAATAAAGCACAAATGTGAAGGATGTGTATGGTGAAATTGACTCTCCAACATGTGCATCGATTCAAAATTCAAAGCTCAAATACATCCTGGCACAGTTTTAAATGCAAAAGGAAAGAAATGAAAGGGGAAAAAACTCAACCAACTCATGTCTGGAACATCTATAACCATTAACTGAGGAACATTTTTTGTGATACTCCACCTAATCAGAATAAAATTAGCACAAGAGTCCATTTCCCATTTGATACGATGAAAATTACTATTTAGTGTGCAAGATGAAATTCTGGAATGGTCAGTCATTGCCCACAAATCTGTAATCTGAGACCAATAAGTAAACTATATACTCATGCTTTACATTTTTTCCCTTTTCATACGATGATATTTCTATTTCCCAAACAAAAGAAATTTCACAAAACAGCAGCAAAATCGGCAGTACATCCAATTCACACCTGCACATTGTTCTCCATCCAGAACGAGGGTCCTCCCGGAGCTCAAAATATGGCACCTCCGCAGAATTCACCACCGTCGCCGGCATAAACGACACCGGCGTCCCCTCGGCTGCATCGAGAACCCCAACCCGGCCCGGCCCCACGGACACCACCACTCATCGGCAGCCTCGACCCGCTCATTCCGACGCTGCACGCCGGCTTCGACACACTCTTCGTCGGTGTGCTCTGCGTGGAACCACCATCGGAGGCCGCCGCCGCGGCCTTCGCGCGATGCGCACGTGGAGTAGTCATCACGCTGCACGGGGTCGCGCCCACCCGCGGAGGCAGCTCCTCGCCGCCGGGTGGGACCCACCCGAACCGGCTCCGCGCCGCCGCCATCTCGAGAGTCCGGAATGGGAGCTTCGAGGGCGTCGGTGCCGGCGACTCCGGCTTCCGCTTCAACCCCGACGACGGCGGCTGGATGGCGATGAGAGGAGGCCGGGAGGCCGCCGCGTCGGAGTCTGCGGCGGCGGCGTTGGCGGGTGCGGCATCAGACGCGTCGGCCGGCGCGTTCTCGTCGTTGCCGGCTTCCGAGGCGGAAGCCCTCACCGGAGTACGGCGGAGAGCGCCGAGATTCCTCACCATTCTACACAGGCACAGAAGCTTCAAAATTTCTAAAAAAAAAAAAGGTAAAGTAGAAATCCAAAATGATGCTTTTCAGGGAGCTCGAGAAGGCACCTGAGCGCGGAGGAGTGGGGGTGGTGGCGGCGGTGAGGAGGAGGATGGCGAGGCGGCAAATGGTGTGATGCTGCCGCCGCCGCCGCCGCTTCTAGAAGCTTCTTCTGGAGGAGTGATCCACGTCAAGACAGCAGAAAATTTCAATTTTTCGGGAGAAAATTTTAAAAATCAACACTTCGGTGCAGATGGGGTCGCATCCGAATCACCTGGTAGTTGAGCGGGAGGATCGAACCTAGGGTAGCCCGGCGAGCCGCGGATCTCGAGCTGCTTCTGGCCGGTAGTGTTCGTTCTAGAAGGTCCTAGAACTGTCTCTCTCTCTCTCTCTATCTCTCTCTCTCGGGAGGAGGAAGGGGGAGAAGGTAGGAAGGGTTAACGGGATTTGAATGGAGAGTGGGGCAGCAAGTTTTAACGGGATTTGAATCGGGACGGAGGCATTCGAAATGGACGGCTGGGATCGGATCGCGGCGGGGTGCCCCGCGAGGACGGTTCGAATTTGAGGGAGCAATACACCCGGTGCAGAACAGTTGAACTCCAAACATTTCTTATGGAAGTCATTCCTCAGGATCCGCTTTAGGTGGTGATCATTTGGGTTTTTTTAGTGACTTATGACTGAAAAGTACTGTAGCTGACAGAGACTTATTTAGCATAATTAATATTAAAAAAATATAAAAAATATGTTAGCCCACTACGTATAATACAAACAAATACGGGAAAAAAGAACCGGCAAAAAATCTCAACAAAAAGCCAAAAGTTTAGAAAAAGACGAAATTTATGAATAGTGAAAAATAAGCCGGAAGCCAGAAGCTGAAGCCCAAATGAGCACATAACTTTTATTTTTTATTTTCAACTAATTTAAATCAAAATTTACTTGAAACATATTGGCTTCTCATTTCAACTTAGTTTGGCTTGTTGGAGCACCCTAAGCTAGTTGGAGCATCACCTTAACCTTATGGCTTCCAGTTGTAGCTATTGGCTTTTGGCTGAAATTAGAAAATAAAGAAAATTTTAAAAATATTGTTATATCTTCACAGACAATGCAAATAAAAAAGAGGAAACCGAAAGCAAAAGCAAAAAAGCCGAAAAAATACAAAAAAAAAGACAAAATTAGAAGCTAATGTATTCCAAGTGATTTCTGGTTTAAATAAGCTGAAAGCCAGAAGCCAAACCTATTTGGGAGGGACAGTTAAATTAAAAAATCCATGATTTATACTTTTATTATCTCAATTTGTGATTTACCGATTTGTGGATGGATTATAATATATCCTTGTGTCACTGAAAAGTGTGTGCATTGATGCATTGTAAATGTATCAAGGGGTTCGCAAGAACTCCATGCGCGGAATAGATCGATCCATATCTCTACTATAATTGACCAGTTAAAATTACACTCAGTCCACCCAAGAATACGTCCCCCGCTGAGAGCACCAACCTTTGTGCACCCACAAAAATGCACCCAGCAAATTGTCTTCATTAAAATCAAGGGCTAAAAAAAACTCTCCTGGCTTCAACCCAATCGTGCGGGCTGGATGGAACGTAGGCTTCAACGCGAGGCTTCAACACGAGGCGCCCGCCCGCGATTCAACACTGTCCGCCGCCTCCTCCCCTCCCTCCTCCTCTTCCGCCGCCTGCCCCGCTCCTCCACTCCGCCGCCGCCTCCTCCTCCTCCTCCCCACCAGACCAGACCAGACCGCCGCTCTCCCGAGCCAAACCCAGCCAAACGGCGAAATCCCCACACGAATCGTGATTCAAAAATTCCCCGAGAACCCTCGCGGGAGCGCGCCACGGAGATGGAGGCGGCGCGGAGTCGATGGCGGCCCTCCGACGCCGGCCTCTTCGACTCGCCAACGCTCGTCCGTGACCCCGCCCCCCCTTCCCCTTCGCACTTCGGATCTCTAGGGTTTTGCGCCACCGATCACCGCTCCGCTCGACGGCGGTCCTCCTCCCGCGGCGCAGCGAGCCGGGCTGGTCGACTACTTCTCGTTGGATGCTCCTCCTGTATCGAGGTTTTGCTCGTGGATAATGCTTCTTCATGACTTGCGGGATGCTTTCTTGTGTCTTCTGGTCGAGTAACGAGGTGGCATGTCCATGAAGGTGGAAGGCCCGTAAGCTTCCTTGAGCACCTTGGGAGGTGATGCCGTTCTATCCAAGATTACTTTTACACCATTCGATCGATTGTCTCCTTGTGTTCCGCTTTTGAGCGCATCATCCAAGCAAATGTGTTGCTTAATTCCTACCTAAAATCTTCTTTATGTTCTTTCCATTTCTTCATTCTAGGAGAATAACACTTTGCATTGCAATCTCATTGCGTGGATGGCCAAAATTTTGCATCTTGGAGCTCAAGTGTTGGTTGGTGTTTTGCAGGTCCTGCATGGTGATGCTTTACACGGGGAGAAAGAATTTCGCAGGGCGCTGGTAATATTGCATTGCAGAGTTTGATTGTGTTGGGCAATTGAACGCATGAGCCACATTTCAATGCCGAAATCATAGTTCCTAATTTCCTTTTTCACCACGGTAGAGTGCGTACAAGCAAGCTATGCAATATAGCAAAAGCATCCCTAGACAAGCAACAAGTAACACCAGAAGCTCAGTATCCACCACCAGCCGTAACATCTGGTTCTGTCTTGGAATTTTATATGATGTATGCTTTTCTGCTAGCTTTTAGGCTATAAATGCTCTCTCTTGTTTTAAGCGCTAGAGCTAGGTTTTACACAAACTAATGATTTATCAATGCATCACATGTTTAACGAATGACCTTTGAAGAACTTCACACTAAGCAAAGATATATGATGTATGGTTGTGAGTATACACATTTTCCTCCCCTCTTCGTATAGCTTTGTAACTATGGCAAGTATATTTGATAGTTCAGTAATCGCACAGCCGTTGTTGCACACATCACCTATTATAGCTCTTTAATATCAATTACTTTCCTATTCCCGGCTCTGCAGATAATTCCTCCCGGTGTTGAATTTGGTCATATCATTCATGATTTTGATATGGATGGCGAAGAAGAAAATCCATCCCCACCTCCGAGGATCCACCCTACTCATCAGTAACACATTGGCATATAGTAGCTCAAAGGGCTCAATTCGACTTGTTGACTGCGCAATCACCCTTTGCGATACCCATTCCCAACCGTGAGCTTTCATTTGATACTTTTTCAATATTCAACATACTGTAATTAGAGGAACATCGTGGATATTGACTGTCTTGAGTTGATTATCTTGAAGTTGGTTCATACTGCTTTTATAGCTATTCTGTTTTATTCTGCTCGAGTGAAAGGTAAAAAAAAGATGATCTAATGTTTTGTGAAACCTCAAAATAAACTTTCAATCGTCTTTTCTGTAATGGTAAGTTAGTGTTGTGGATACACCTCAAGCGTGGCCTCAAGATAGTACTGAGAACATGTGCAATGATAACAAGAGCTTAAAAGAAAGCATCAAGGTCCGCCCCATCCCCACGCGCCTAGCTTTAAGTACACGGTGCTTAAATCCATGTAAGTTGTTTTGTTCGTGATGTGGTCACGGAGAACGAGTTTGAGAGAGAACTTCATCGATGTTATCACACCTAATGATATTGGAGTTACCTTTGACGACATTGGAGCCTGGAGAATGTAAAGACACATTAAAGCTAGTCAAGCATTTACGACCACTTTGTTTGGAGTCTGGCTAGTCAAGCCTTTACAAGTGGTCGAAAGCTATTACGACCACGTTGGTCATGGTCGAAGGCGACGAAGGGTTTACGACCACATTGTTAGTGGTCTAAGTCGTGTAGTCGAGAAGCGCTTTCGACCACGGGGGCTTCGATCACGTTATCGAGTCGCGGTCGGTAGTCGGTTTCGACCATGTTGTGACGTGCTCAAGACGTGGTCGGATGGGACTTCGACCACTGTGAGCCCATGTATGTGGTCAGAAGGGGCTTCGACCATAGTGAAACTCGTGCACATGGTCGGAAGTGGCTTCGACCACGACGAAAAGTGTTGTATGTGGTCGGGAAGGGCTTCGACCAGCGCGAAACTCGGTGCACATGGTCGGAAGTGGGTTCGACCACGACGAAAAGTGTTGTATGTGGTCGGGAAGGTGTTTAAATCACGCGATAAATGGTCGTAGCTTCTGTTAACCGGTCGTATGGTCTCGCGAAGCGGTCGCAAGACCTGGAAATCGGTCGTAGGCTTTTGAGCATTGCGTGTTGGGTGGTTCCGACCGGTTATGTATTTATGTGACATTCATTATGTGACAAAAATATTTGGTTATACAATATATGAGACGTGAATCTTAATGAATCTGATTGTTCGTTTTATTTTTTACAAATTTTATCTTATTTTGTATTTTACCGTAGCGTTAGCACAGGCACACTACTAGTATGATTCTATCGAACTCATGTCCCCAAATAAGTCCTAACTGTGGCGATTAACCCGGCGTATAATTATTTTGACGGATCGGATGACATACGAAAGGAATGCTTAATACTGTTTGCTTAGCAACGAGCAAGAACTTTTTTCTTGAAGACACGAACATGAACTGTTGAAGTTACGGTCCTATTCACATAGATTTCTAAAAACTGCATTTTCTACGGTACATAGCTTTTTTACGTTACATAGTATTTAAATGTAATATCTTTTAAGATAGAGTTTACTAGTTAATTATAGTATACACTAAAGTAACTTTATTTATATCGACTAAAATCATACATAAATATCTCTTTACAAACTTCTCTATAAACCATTACTATTCATAAACCAATCCCAAAAAACAATATGAACGAGACTGTACATAGGGCATCGATCTCACTAGTTGCCAGAGTAATTGCTTGACAGATCTCACATAGTCACTACTCATTAGAGTTTCTACTTCTGAATTTGAGCTTTTTAATTTCATTCTTTTTTGTTTTGGGTTTTTTGCCTCTGTTTTTTCTTATTTCTTTGTATTGTTTGTGATGATATAGCTTTTTATTTTTAAAATTTAATTATGCTAAAAATCTATCAGCAGCTATGATATATTTTCAGTTATTACAGTGTAAAATAAGCCATAAGTATAGGCTTATAAATCTAAATGAGCACTACCATAGTAGTGTTGTAGTTTTAGGTCATATTTAAAAGCTTGATATTTTGCTTTTAGCTGTAGCTCTTGTGTTTTGGCTGATTACGAGAGAGATTAAAGGAGTAAGGGATACTTGTATTGATAAGTCACTCTATTCAAAGCGACTCCTACAATGATTTTTACAAACAACTTATAAAAATCATTTTGATAAATCACTTTATTTAAAAATCGACTTCGAAATATCAAAAGGTAAAAACTGCTTGAAACAGAGGTGGTGATCGGTTCGGCTGAAAGCCTCATGGCTTATGGTCAAAACATCGTAGTGGTGAAAAAAGCATCAGAGTGACATATGCTTATTTACCATAATTAAATTTAAAAAAATTTAAAAATAGAAAAAAAATATATTAGCCCATCACGTATAATGTAAACAAATACGAGGGAAAAAAAGAACCGGTAAAAAAACTCAAAAAAAACCAAAAGTTCAGAAAAAGACAAAATTTATAAATAGTGCAAAAATAAACTGAAGTTAGAAGCTGAAACCATATTGATCAGGGCCAGAGGCTTACATCCTCCTGCTCTAATCACAAATAAACGTGCGTCATCGATGATGCTGCGTCGGTCCTATATTTACATTTGAAGCGAGATCTGATGGAGACACGGAGTTAACCAATCTATCAAAGAAATATTCATGTTGTGCACGGCCGCACATGCGCAGCGCAGCATGGTGGACCCTACGTCCCTAACGGCCTCTATGTAGATAGGGCAGGGTGGGGTCCCTACTCAGTACCCCTTTCTTCTTTTTCTGAGATGAGATGGTACTCCGTCAGATGCAACTGTAGTGCTGTTTGAAAATTCGGATGGTGCGGAGCCCAACGGCTACGTTCCGGATACGAGGGTAGCTTTGGTTGAGTTTTTGAGAGCTGTTTTTACTTTTAAAAAGTCAAAAGTTAATTAAAAAGGTGAAAATCAAGTTGTTTTTTGAAAGCATTCTACTTTTAGTAGACTGATTTGAAAGCACCTTGGACTCTTCTTTTGACTTTTGGCTTTTTGCTTTTTGAAATGGTGAAAATAGAGAGCTGTTTTGTTTCAAGAAAAATAGAGATAGGAGGTAAGTTTTATACTTGTTTGAACCAAACACTTTACTTTTTCATGATCACCATGACTTTTCACAGCCCACAATCTACAAAGAACTTTTCCACACCAACACTCCACAAAGAGCTTTTTGAAGCCACACACTCAACCAAACACACCCTGAACTCAGCGATGGCCTCCAGATTTTTTTTTCCTTTTTGGGATGAACGTTAGTCCTGTTATTTTTTGTTTTTGGTTTCGATTCTTTTAAAAGCTAAAACAAATATGGTTATTTCTTTAAGCGGCTTTTTGAGCTTGCTAATGTATACACCATCCATATCAATGTCTTTATCGTCTGTCAACACCTTGAAATGCATAATTAAAAATTATCAACCGTAGTTTTGAAAAACATGGCCATTCCCCCTTCAATCTAGATGATTTCCTTTTATTTTGTGATCATGAGACAGGGATGTATGTTCTTCCTTTCTAGAAGAACCAGCTTCATGTTTCTGATTGATGAGGTTGGCAGGTATTTTACTAGATCGAGATCGAGATCGAGAGTTGCCGAGCTCTGGCGACAGTGGTTCACCCAGAACGGGAGCCGCGATACACCCGCAATGGCTTGCTTGATCCATGAACCATTGAGAGCATGTTCTTTTTTGTTGTATTTTTTACTATGACTAATAAATAGTAATGGCTCGTAGAGAAATCGTACGGAGAGATAGGTACGTACGAATTTAGCCAATATAAATAAAGTCGCTACAGTGTCTATTATAATCTATTAGTAGATCATATCTTAGAAAGACACTTTGTTTAAAATATATGTACTGTAGAAAAACCATTTACGGTAGAAAAAGATATGAGCTGAGAAGAAGAGGCAGCACTGTCAACACAAACGGGGCATGATGTGTTCTGTAACTATAAAGCGTAAACAGCGCAAGTTGCTAACTTCGATCGGCATAGGGCCTGTTTGGGAGAGCTCCGCCACTGAAAACGTGGATCTGTAGCAGCAGCTCCACTGTGGATCTGGGATCCCACCATGGAGTGTTTGGCTTGTACAGTAGCTCCAGATCCACGAAATTGAGATTTTGGTGGGAATGGCCACTTTTGGTGGGATGGGGTGTGTAACCAGTGGCATTGGTGGGTAATTACCACCCAACTCCTCAGAGAGCACCCCTTGAGGAGCTCCATGAAATCCATGGATTTGCCCTCAGATCCAGAATTTTGGTTGATCCAGATTTCGCGGAGCTGGAGTGTTTGGGTAAAATTTCGTGGAGTGGAGCTGTTTTTCGTGGATCTGGAGCTGATGGAGCTCTCCTAAACAGGCCCATAGTCTAATGCCAGAAATGTGCCACGAAGCCGTGCACGCGTGAAGGTTAAAGGTCTTTTTTGGAATGGAGGAATTTTACAGAAAAAGAAACCATTCCATTCGTTTCTGGAGGGACCGAGGGAGCATTTGATGAGTTTCATTTATGGGAGACTATCGATAGTTTGATACTGATATCTCCCACTCCCTATGCAGGCTTTCACCTCAAGCATTGGTTTTTGTTACAAAAAAGAACCAGCAAAAAAGCTTAAGAAAAAGATGAAAAGTCGGAAAAAGACGAAATTTACGAATAGTGAAAAATAAGTCAGAAGCTCAAGCTGAAATAAGCGGAACCATAAATTGCCACAAGTGATACGTACTCATGCATATTGCTGGTAATTTGGGGCCCTGGAATTAATCTCCGGTGAACAAGTCGTGCTTCTAGGGGTAAAGAATTCAAATTCAAAATTTTCACACCACCCTCATCATACATACACGCATGCTGAACTGAAGCTGACCGGCAAGTAATTAACTCCTTAATCATTTTAAGTTTTTAACATTACCATTTGAGACAACGGACCCGGATAATATAGTAAATTAATCGCACGTCTATCAAATTTGAATTTCGCAGATCTGATGTTTAGGCTATGCGGCTGCCCTGCACATGCATTAATATATTCACACCAGTACAGTATATCACATCATCTTGGAATCTCTGATATAAATCTTGGTCCTATTCAAAATATTATGGGGGTGTTTGGTTTGTGGCCACAATTTGCCATGCCTCAACTTAAGAATTTGCCACACTTGTGGCTAGCCAAATTTGTGGCAAAAAAGAGCTGTTTGGTTGATAACTAAGGTGTGGCAAAAACTTTGTGGCTATTGTTTGGTTCATTGCCACAAAAGTGTGGCAAAAAATTGTGGCAAGTGTTTGGATTACTCCACATTCTCAGTTTGAGAGATCTTAGTTGTTTGTTCTTGCAGTTTGCAGTAGTCAGAATCTATCCTGCACCAATGATCTTGTCTTGCATTTTGAGCATTGGCAACTGAGCATGTTGTATGTCTTGCATTTTGAGTTCAAGATTCTAGTAATTTTATCAAGAGCAATAGAGTACTAATGGAACATGCAAGCAACAGAAATGTAGCCCTGGAGTCCTGGATGTAATGAACAATTGAGAATGTTGTTTATCATTCACTTCCAGGATTCAGTTTAACTTTTCAAATGCAAGCAACATTTAACTTTTCAACTTATAAATAAAGGAAGATTCTGCCATACAAAAATACTAGTAGCATTGCAGCACCACATCCCTATACGAACACAGAGTGTGATTTTAACTAGTTTTCGAACTAGCGGTTGTGGTGAAAGGAACATGGTGCGAGTATCGACTCATCGAATCGCAAGCAACATCGATGCAATTGTTTGTTGAGAATAGTACCAACAACCAAAATATTAGGTAGTAGTTATCCCACATGAGTTTTCATTACCATACCAACAGCCAAAATAATCATAGAACCAATAGTCCCAATGCTCCATCCACCATCACATAAAGATCCATCTATCAACAACCAAAATAAGCATGAACTATTAACAGCACAGATTCTAGTCATTGCTAATTGTCTCACATAGCCAAAATAAGCTGACATCCAACAGGAACTTCAGAGGTTAATTCCATCCTTCTCACATAAGAACTTGAACACCCAAGCATTCAGAGTAGAATCACTTGCACTACACAGCCAACCACGCTTACCTTTGTTCTCCTTGGATGACAAGAAATCTCCAACAAGAACCCTCTGCTCAGCTGTCATTGGGAAAGCCTCTAATCTTTGCCACAACCGCTCATGAGGATCAGTAGGTTGTGGCATTGGAGGAGGGGTAGTGGATTGAAATGCATCTCGAAGTGATTTCATTGTAGCAGCTATTTCATCGGTGGAATCTGCAAAACGACTCTTCTTTTTTGATTCCTTCTTAGTTGGGGAGTTGCTGCCCCTTGTACGCTTTTTACTAACCCGACTAGTGCTAGAAGAGCTATTATCCATAGTGGCATTCCTAGTTGGAGTTGGCAAAGTATCAGAATCCTCACCAAGGTCTTCAGGTTGAGTGTAGGAGTTGAGGTCAATAAGATCTCTTGAATCATCATCACTATGTGATCCATCACTACCATCCAAACATGTATTCTGATCTCTAGCCAAAGAACCATCAGCACTAGATCCTGTAAATAGCTCCTGCATCTCATGGAAGAACTTGATTGGCTTAGATAGTAGGCGCCTTGCTCTGTCCTGTACTCAATGCAAACAAGATAAATTGATATGTGCAGTTCAGATGCTGAAATAAACATTCAACTAACTTAAGTGCAAATAACTTACACATAGCTTTGCCTTTTCTGATTCTGAAATGGTTAGCAAGTTTCTGGTATGGTCAAATGCATTGCCACTCTTGCTCAAGGCTGCTGCAATGAACTTCCAATTTTCTTTATGGTACCTATGCAAGTGTAAAGCTGGGTTAAACCATATCAGTGATGTGGACTTATGTGTTAAGGTCTGTTAACATGGGCCTTGCTGCTGTAGTATTGCTACATGCTTCTCGGCATACTATAAGGAGAGATTGGGTTACAGAAAACATCCAGGTATACTATAATGTAGGGCATACTATCTTGTTTGTTACAGATAGGGTACTACTCATTCTGCATCATTTCTACATGTCTGCAGCATATAATCTTTGTTGTTTGGTTTCATATGGAGGTTGTCTAATATGCATGTCTAGCATTTGTAGGATCCATTTTCTATATTTAACAGGAGGCTGCATGTTATTTGGTTATAATCTGGAAAACAATAAACTAGTGTGGTCTTCTTTATGGTACCTGTAGTGACGGTCCACTTGATCAACAGTCACTCCCATTGCAAACTTCTTGTTTAAAGCATCTGCACACAACATGAGATGTTGCTTCCTGAACTTAAACCCTGCATGTTGTTTTTTCAAGTACTCCATGCACCACTCTAGCATCAACTTGGTCTGATCCTCATGCCAAGTTAAGGACCTCTCACGAGAGGATGCAAGTGCATCAACCTTAACCTTTGCTTTGGCCATTACTGATTACATCAAAACAAGACAACACATGACAGATCATAGAAAGATGACATATCAATAAATGTCAAGATATACTCAAGTTCAGTACATTAAATGGCAGATCTCATGCATACACAATACATTGGAAAAAATGACAATACACTCATAAAGTTGTTCCTACTTTATCTTCCCACATCTTATTAGCCATCTCCTCTCTTTTATTTACCCATGCCACATTCTCCTGGTGCATATCACTCCGGCTTCTTGTACTTCGTGGCAAGGCTGTGTACCATGCAACATCATCATATACGTACTCATCAGGACCGTCCTCTAAAATCCAATTATGAAGCGCACAACAAGCCATCACAATTTTTACTTGTGTTTTCAAAGGGAAGAAAGGCTGACTTTGAAAGATTTTGAAACGGTTCTTCAAGGTGCCAAATGCCCGTTCAACAGTTGTTCTAAGTGAGGAATGCCGCAAGTTGAATAATTCCCTTGGGTTTTCTGGTTCTCTAGTACCCCTATATTCTTTAAGGTGATATCGAGCACCACGATATGGGGGTAAGACACCAGGTCTAGCTGCATATCCAGCATCAGCTAGGAAATATTTACCTACATCATCATTTTGGGCAAATTAATTAGGGAAAAATGAACTTGATGATTCAAGCTAATATGAGGACATGAGGGGGCTATCCTACCTTCTGGTATTTTAAGGCCATTGGGACGTGAAAGAGCATCTTGAAGTACAAAAGAATCATGGGCGTAACCCTCCCATCCAAAGAAGAACATATATAAACCTTAGGTCAAAATCAACCGCTGCAAGCACATTTTGAGTGGTAATAGACTTTCTACCCTAAATCGGTCTTGCATATGGATAGGTACACAAGCTGGTATATGTGTGCCATCCAAGGCTCCTATACATCCCTATGAAAATAAAAAAATTTAGAAGAGCTTGAAACCTAGAGCTTGACAAATAGTGACTATGGCATATGGATATACCTCAAAATAAGGGTGAAATCTGGGGACTGGTTATCTTGGAGTGTGTCTCAATGGATCTGATGCATATGAGGTCACGAGCAAGGATACAAAGGGCATCTAGAACAAGATTGAAATACCTACTAACAGTCTCACTTGACCTAATGAACTCAAATGCAATTGCTCTTGTTGACCAATTTTGACCAACCGCATGGATAAACATGGCAACTTGTTGCTCTATTGTGACATGAAAGGTCTCTTCTAGCAATGCACGTGATCTAAGCTCATTACACAGCCTATGAAATACCGCTTTTCTCATTCGCAGCTCACTAATGCAATGGGCCTCAGTTCCATGATACAAACGATTTAGACGCCTCAATCTTTGAATATCTCTATCAACCATAGGAGCATATGTTATGGATCTTTTCCTTTTCCTTCTATTAATCATATACCAATACATGGCTAGGCACATAAGTATAGCAGCAATCATTCTTCTCCTCCACAAGAAATGGCAGTACTCCAAGTAATATTTTAAATATAGTTTCCTTTGACCCATCTATAACATAATTTCAGATGTAAGATATTAATCAGTACAACGAAAAGAAATGCATCAACAATTCAACATTCAACACACAACAAAATATACCGTGGAGAGCGCCTGAGTGGGGACTGCAGAGGTGATCAAGAGCCTGCAAATTATATGGTCTACCTCAACATTCAAGTCTATTAGATAAATTACATATTCACCTAGCAACTATGCAATCAGGGGATTCAACACTGACAATATCACATATTAGAAAGCAAACTCTGCAAAGACCTAGCAATTACCTTCACGAGGAACCGGGAGGGAGCGACCCGCAGAGGAGGGAGGCGAGGCGACGAGCCGGGCCGAGAGCGAGGAAGCAGAATGGGAGGAAGCGCGCAGCTGGAAGGAAGCGCCGCCGGGATGGCGCCGCCGGGAGGAAGCCGCACTGGAGGAAGCCGCCGCCGAGGAAGCCGCCACGGAGGAAGCCGCAGCCGGGAGGAAGCGACGCCGGAGGATGGCGCCGCAGCCGAGGAGGCCGACTCGCCGATGGCTCTGACCGGCCGGAGGGGGCGCCACGGCCGAGGAGGACGCCGCGCCGAGGAGGGTGCTGCGCCGAGACGAGGGGCGCCGCGCCGACGAGGGGCGCCACTGCCGGAGGGGGCACCGCGGCGAGGAGGGCGCGCGCGGGAGAGCGCGGCGTTGATTCCTCGTGCCGTCGCCGCCATGGAGCCCCTACATCCTCGGATCCGCGCGAGTGCTGCCGACCTCGGAGGAGGGAAGGACCGGGCCGAGCTTGAGGCGACGGTGGGCGCGGCGGCGGAGGAATCGAGCGGCCCTCCACGCGGCCGGGAGGGGCGCCGCAGCGGGCGCGTCGGTGGAGCGCGGCGGCGGAGGAATCGGCGGCCCTCCGCGCGCCGGGAGGGCGCGCGCCGGGGGGGCGCGCGGCGCGGCGCGCTCGGTGGGAGCGGCGACGACGGAGGAATCGAGCGCCGTATGCGAAGGAATCGACCGGGAGGCGAGGCATCGAATCGAGAGAGAGAGCGACAAAATGCCGCGACGAGAATCGAGAGAGGAGGACCCGCTGGATGTTTGGCGCGCCTTCGCCACACTGTGGCGCCGAAAAATCCCGCCACGCTTTTGGGGCAAATTTCTGTGGCGGGAGGAGAATGTGGCTATGGCATGCCTCAGTTAAATCATGAAGCAAACAGTAGCCAAAGGGGGTGTGGCATACCTAACTTGAAGTGTGGCAGGGTGTGGCCACAAACCAAACACCCCCTATGTCTTTTAGCTAATTGTAAAAAAAATTTAAAAAAAAGTAAAGGATACTTACGTTGTAAAGCTACTTCGTTCAAAGTGGCTTATGCAGTAAATCTTACAAAAGCCATTTCGAGAAGAGATTTTGTTCAAAAGCCAGTTTCTAAAACCAAAAGTTAAAAGTTGTTTTGAATATAACCCTTATCTAGAATGCCTCGTCCCTGCAAATCTCAAGTCCTGGCTAATTTGCTTGCTTTAAATGGGAGTGTTAAGTTGCTATATCCTGGATGTATCGCAGTGGTTGTTTAATTTCCACACGGACTTTTTTTTTTTTTGAGGCGACAAAGGTGGGCAAGCTACCCACATGAATTCAAATTCATTTCTGCGAAAGACAGTACAAAAATTACAGAGGCAGGCAAACAACAGTTGGTTCTCTTACACGTAAAAGAGCAAGAGATGGGAGACCGTAGGATCATGGTCCAATTTTAAACAGCTTCTGATTTTAGAAACCAAAAACTATTTAAAACACGTTATATTTTTAACATGGCTTTTTTCTTCTTTTTTTCTTTTATATTATTTATGAAGATATAACAGTATTTTATATATTTTCCTGCTTTTATTTACTTTGTTTAATTGAATATCTCAGAAAAAAAAAGCTAACAACAGCTACAGTGTCATTTCGGCAAAAAGTCACACCCAAAAAACCAAAAGTAACACCACTTTTGAACAGGGCATCCACTAGTTGGTCACACTGGTTTAGCGCTATGTTGGGCGGGTCTCCTGCAGCTTCGCCCGGACTTCAGCTTAAATAAGGATATAAGCCTTCACGTGGGTCTTTTTTTACTGCAACTTATGATTTATGGCTGTAGTTTATGATTTTTAGTCGTAACGTGAGCGCTTGTATAAATAAATCGAATGCTGATAAGCAATTTCGAAATTGCTATCTTGATAAGTTGCTTTGAAATGGTAACAGAGAAGTCGTCCAATTTATTTATTTAAAAGTAATCACAAGACATAAGCTAAAAATAACTGGGTCTTCCACACAACTAGTTTCGATTTTAACTGACTGGTCTCTTAAGGTGGAAAAATTTTATTATAAAACGGGGTACAATCCAATATGTGTAATAAGCCAAATAGAGAGCGACATGTGGCACTGTGCACTATATCAAACACTGTTGACTACTGTACCACAGTGAAATATCCCCAATTTTTTTAGTGTTTTCATGTGCTATAGCATTTTCTCATTGTGCTTCAGTATTTTCATCACATGTCATTTTCTAATTGGCTTGTTACATAGACTGGATTATGTCACCATTACATAATATAATTTTTCCTTAAAGGCAAACGCGACTTCCGTATTTCCCTTTTTCTCTTAACTAATTTCCTGTATTTCTACCATGTGTTGTTCACCCCTACCATAGTAACATAGTATTAACTCTCGGATGCCTTTTTCTTTCTTTCTTTTTTTTTTGAGAAAGATCAACTCTCGGATGCTGATCAGTGGGCAAAGTGCATGTTGAGAAGACTCCGTTGGGTCTGTGGTCTGGGCCGGTTAGGGGCTGTTTGGTTGTTTGTATGGGCTGATGCAGCTGTATGAGCGTGGTCAGGCTGAGGTGGGAAGCTCCTCAGCTACGTTCCTCCTCAGCCTGGCTCCAGTTGCTTTTTTTGCATCAGCTCATACAGGCTCTCTCCTCCATACAGCCAACCAAACACCATCTCCCTGTATACGCTGGTGCAAGCCACCTGCATGCAGGCAACCAAACAGGTTAGAGAAATGGATTGTTATTTCCCAACTTTTTCTCGGCCTAATCAGTCACCACAAGTTAGAGAAAGTTTTATTTTAAAAAAAACTTAGAGAAAGTTTCCAAGTTTCTCTCTAAAAAATGTTAGAGACAGTTGAGGGAAAAAATTAGACTGGTCACGGGATTAAAAAAGTTACACGTTATAATCACGGGCAGAGTTACACGTTAGAGCTTGGGCCCAAACATAGGGAGGGAAACACTGAAGGGTAAGTGAATCCGGCTGTTTTGAAGCTGTAGACTCTCTTTCTTTCAACTTTTAAAAGCTGGATTTTGGTTTTTATATAGTAACTAGTTTTTAAATAGAGTATTTTTTTTAAGATAGGGACTACTAGTTAATTGTAGTACATATTTTACTGACTTAATTTATATCGGTAAAAATCGCGTGTGAGTTTCTGTTACTCTGTAATCTCTCGTACAAACAATTTAAAAACTACAAACCATAGTCAAAAACCACAAACTGCAGCAAAAAATAACAGACCCGTAGTCGATAAAAAAATCACCCGAAAGGTGCCAATGAAGCTCCGGCCTTGCTTCTGGTAAACGCACTTGCCAGAATGTGTGAGGAAGTTTAGCACCAAACAAAACACCCTAATTTTCTAGTGTCGTGTTTTGTTAGTGACCTCGTGGAATCATAACCATAACATTTCCGGGGGGATTCCGCCCCCCCAGCGCGTCCACGTCGCCCAAATCCTTGGCCGGCCGGCGCGTGTCCAGCAGAATCTGCGTACGGCCGGCCGATGCACTTTCCCTCTGTTTTTGGAAAATTACGTATAGGTCCTCCGTTATCACAAAAAGGTCCCTGTATTTTTTTGAATAAGCCCCTGCATATATTTTTTTGCTGGGTTACGACCCGAGGTTTCCCGTAATTACGAACAGGCCCTTACTTCTTCCGAAAAGGCCCTCAGGTTTTTACGAAAAAACCCCTCTGATATCCTTTTATTGCGAAAAGGCCCACGATTTTTTGTGAAAAAACCCTTCGCTTTCTTTTTTCTGCGAATTTTTCCACTTTTACTTCGGTCCACACGATGCCTGGCGTGGCGTTGCGCCACGCCTATGTGGCTAGTTATCCTAACCACGTAAATGCTTTCTCGTGGAATTAAGACATTGTTCAGATGGTTACCTCACAGTAAACACTCACCGCATCTTTCTCTCCTAATTGTCGACTACAAAGCAAGCCCTCTCATTGAGCCACATCATCAACAAAGTAATAGCAATCAGGCATCAGATGATTAATTACCGTTTAAAACTACAACCATTTGTGAGTTCTAAATGTGTGTGTATGTATGTGTTAGTGATCAGCTTCGCGTTTTCTTTTTTTGAAATTAGGTGGTGATCGGTTGGGCTGTGGTTTATGTCTTATTTAACTGTAGCTGGCTGAAATTACACTGTAGCTGAAGATGGCTTATTTGGTATAATTAAATTTAAAAAAATTTTAAAATAAGAAAATGGGTTAGCCCATCACGTGTAATGCAAACGAATACGGGAAAAAGAACCGGTAAAAAACTCAAAAAATCCAAAAAAAATCAGAAAAGGACAAAATTTAAGAATAGTGAAAAATAAGCCAGAAGCCGAAGCCCAACCGATCACCACCAGATTAGCTTTGCTTATTATAATGTTACATTGTAAAACAGAACTTTACAGTCTGACTAAATATATGTAAATCATATGTCCAAGTCCAAAATATTTAAACATTCTTATGCTCCACAAATAGAAATATTAGAATATTTAATTTGTGAGTTGTTAATTTTTAGCCACATAATAATGCACTTAAGATGGTCATGTTGTCAGTCTTTTCCACAAGATTTATGTGATATTATCAATGAACTGCAACAAATTGGACATGAATATTGTGGTTCTTTTTTCCAACAATTTTTTAAAAGTCTCTTCTTTCTATTATTATTTTTATTTAAGCAATGATCGAGTTGTTCATTTCCCAATTTAAGACATTCATTAATTCCTGATACCCAATTGTTTGTGTTCTACAGTATTATACTTACACATATTTTAAGAAAAACCAAGTGCCTCTTTGAAGGCATGTTAACATTTAAGAAGCTGCACATCAAGTAATTAGTCCTTGCCCAAAAAGCCTTTCAGCAACACACGGGTTGTACACCTAGTTTCTATGAAAATGCCCACCTAGTTTCTATGAAAATGCCCCTTTCACAAGGGGTGGAAAATGTATCATGATGAGAAATTTGTTAAGAAGTTTTGCACGGAATTGCAGCAAGTAAAAAACCTCGTCTTTTCAATGCGATATATTCTCAAAACTCGGGCGAAATCAAGGCAAATGGGGTCATGTCCAACAGCACAACTCCATTGAGTACGAACCAGTATTGATTAAAAAAAACTGATTATACAGATTATGATACCTCGACAATCACACGTACGCACGCATTATCGCAAAGAAAAAAAGAGAGGAAAGTTCACACGCACGCATGACGCATCGATCGATCACGAAAGAATGACACGACACGACACACACCACGCATGCATGCACTGATCGATGCACGGACGTGCGAAGAAACACGTACGGAGGAGCCACTAGAGTACACGACGCGCGCGTGCAGAAGCTTAGTATTGTCACAGCGGCTGCGGGGCCCCGTGGTGCAGCCGGCCGGCCTCCACCGGCGCCACCGCGGCGAGCTCCTGCCACACCGCGGCCTTCCACGCGTCCGCGTCCAGGATCCTCGCGGGCCACAGCAGCGGCGCCGCACCAAAGCCGAGGGGCCCCAGCTCACCGGCGCCGGGCTGCCTGAGGCCCAGGTCGAAGCCGAGCCGGCCCTCCAGCAACGGCGCCGCGCCGAGCGCGAGCAGCGAGCCGAGGAGGCCGCTCTGGGTCTGCGTCGGCGCCGGCACCGTCTGGGAGGAGGCGAAGGGGCTGGAGGTCGTTGTTGCTGTTGCAATGGCCTCGGCGACGACGGCGCGCGCGGGGCGCGGCCGCTTGCGGGTGGAGCCGCCGATGGGGACGTTGCGGAGGGAGCCCCCGAGCGTCCAGTAGCGGCGGCACGCGCGGCAGAAGTGCCGCGGCTGCGCCGTGTTGTAGTTGTTGTAGTAGCAGAACTTGGTGTCGTGCGACGCGCACCGCGGGCACTGTTCCCTCCCCCCGGCCGCCGCCGCCGCCGCCTGCCGTGGCTGCTCCGGCGGCTGCACGGCACCGTGAGGCGGAGGGGGCAGCGGCACGGGCGACTGGTGCAGCGGCGCCCCCATGACCGAGATCGCTGATCGGCTTCTTGCTTCTTGAATTGGTGGACGCTGTATATATTATGTGACGCGTTTGCGTTGGTAATATGCTTGGTTGGTGTTGGTGAGGAGGCTTGGAGGCTGGTTATATATAGCGGCTAACCTTGCGGATGGATTATGGTTCTGTATTTTAATGGTTTCTAAAAATAATTTTTGATTTTTGTTATAGTATCTAACTTTTAAATAGAATATTTTTAAAATAAGATCAACAAATTAATTATAGTTAAATTATAAATAAATATCTCTCTCCATAATTTAAAATTTTAAAATTTTTAATAAAAAATTATAAATCATAGCTGTATCAACCAGGTCTATGGATGCTGGTGTGATGTGTGCAGTTTTTGTCGAGAGGCATGCAAACGGCGCTGCGTGGATGGTATGGAGGTGACAGTATGCTGCAGACTCCGCACATATAGGTTACGTAGCTTTCTTTCGCAGGGCACAGGAATTCTGGTACTACTCTACTCACCTATGGAGATGCGATGTGGGGATGGAGGTAAAGATGAGGATGTTTTGAATATATGAGGATGTTTTGAATATAATTTCTTATCCAATTCACACCATTCATTTCAGAAACAACAACATCTATTTCATAAATCAATTAACTAAAATAAGATAAATTATTCATCCATGATACACACATACACATTGTGAAATTCCCCACCCTCTTTCATAAGTCTAAAGATCAAGAAGTACGCACACTGTCCTCGAATTTATTTAAAATCGGTATGTTCCAATGATGTTGTATCGATGGACGCAACCTATTGGTAGGAAAATCAATGTCGTGCATATATATATATATATATATATATATATATATATATATATATATATATATATATATATATATATATATATATATATATATATATATATATATATAAATTGATAATTATGAAATAATTATTGCAAGATTGACAAACCCGAGGATCTTTGATCTTTGCGGAATCGAGGAGTAGTTGTATATTGTGGCAAACATAGAATCCACAGGTGGCACTGCAAAATTAGAAATTGTCAGAACAATAAGGAGCGTAAAGTAAAGTTCTCTCGTTTGTACGCATCCCATATCTGTACCCCTTCAATCCACAGTATTTTTAGATCTTACACCAATAGTGCTAGGTATACATCAATATCATTCCCAGGATGCTTCAGCCATTGGATAAATATCGACAACAAAATATATTCCGGTTCATACACATCGAAGAGGAAGGTTGTAGATGCTGAGAGTCACAGGCCAAATGCTATATCAGCTGCTCATGTTACTGAAAGGGTTCATTCCATCTGTACTAAATTTGAACCTTATATTCCTCAGTTTTGTATCGAAGTTTGCAAACCTCTTATCGATATTTCTCCACTGGACGTAATCAGAAAGGTGTCTTAGCATTCCGCCCTTCTTACGCTCCTCCGAGTGTCGATATGCACAATTTTGATTGTTCTGTTCGTTCAATTTGATAGTATTATTTGGGACTAAAATCGATTGTCTCGTGTAAAGTATAATTTGTTTTTAGTTCACATTGGTGTAAAATAAAAGTTTAGATTAATTTTAGTATAAAATAAAACAAACGACAAGTTAACCCGAGCAAAAAGCGCGATTTATTCTTGTGTATACTCTCTACGGCCATAGAACAAATTAGCATGCATATTCATGCATGACACGTCGCTTTCGAGCGCTTGATCGGTTCAACAGCAGCAGCTGCTGGTGACCGCACAAAAGTGAGTCTTCTCTTTCTTTGTCCCTCTTTCTGAAGCATCCTAGCTACGACCTGCGCCCGATGGCCAATCTGTCCCTCATCCGCAAGACAATTATATTTTGATTCGTCAGTCGTAACGCAGTCCATGTCAGAGAAGAACAGCTCGATCGATCGATTAGCGACCTCACTGATTTTATATATATATAGGGATCACCCCTCACGTATTCGGGTCTGTTCTTTTCAACTGCGGCTTTTGGTTTTTGGTTAAAATTTTTGAATTTTAACTGTTTACGGTACAGATTACGGAGAGACAGATACTCACTTACGATTTTAACTGGTATAGATATTAGGCTTTTAATGTGTAGATCGTTTAACTTAGTCGTGCGTAATCACCGCTCAGTCGTGCGTAATACTACATGCAGCAGCATGTAGCCAAATTTACCCAGTTAAACTCATCGTATGTAGGCTCCATCTAGAACGCCTGGTTTTACATAGCGATCTATTTCTTGTTTTATTATCGTGTTTTGTTTTTAGATGGATCAATGCACGATGACGAGTCCGTTGGCTGCCTGATCGGACGGTCCAACACATGTGATGTGCACGTACCCTCTGGTGCGATTAATCAGACATCTGCAGTGCATGGCGAGCGATCCTAGATTCGTATTCATGGACGTGGACAATTCAGCTGCATGTATGGTCCGGTCGTAATAAGGGCGTCCGCAATGGTAATAGCTAGTACTAGCTATATAGTCAGCTGACGTGAAGGTGAGAGACAAAAGCAAAGACTATTTTATACTGTTGGACCCACATGCCGCTCTCTCATGTTCTTGGACTACGTGAAATAGATCATCTATTTGCTCGTCGCTAGTGACTACTCTCTCTCCTACTTTTTCCTTGCCACATCAGATCTAGCTAACTAAATAGCCAACTGTTGGAGACGCCCTTAGCCAGTAGCTCAAGCATACACATGAACATGTAGCCTGATACTTGATGGTACCGGCCTGTGTGACTCAGCTAGACCCAGCCATAGCCGCTAGCTCGCTGTGTCTGTGAGCCACTGAGCTTTGGAAGCAACTTCTCTGGATCTGTCCCCTTTTCCTCTCAATAGAGACTGCCTCAGATGTCTTACACGTGTGCACGCACAAACCTCGTTGCAGGGGCTCCCTCTCTCCCCTTTCCCCCAAAACGAGCCAGCTGCGCCCAAACCAACAGAGAAAATGGCGGAGAAAGGAAAAGGAGAGGCCGGCCGAGCCATGGCGAGCTCGCGGCCGGCCGACAGCGGCTCCGGGAAAGGCCAGGGGCGCAGAGAAGGCCAATAGGCCATGGGCTTCCAGGTTGCGGCCGTGGCGCCATGGCGGTGCGCGCCCTCCTCCACCTCCTCGTTGCCCTCGACGTCCTCGCGGCCCGCGTTCCTCGGCGGCGGCTGCGCACCACTTGCTCGGAGCCCAGCAGCCGCTCGTCCCACCGCGACTGCCGCACCACCTGCTGCTTCTTCCGCTTCAGCATTCGCAGCGAGAGCGGCATCCCGACGCTGCTCGCACTCCGCTCCACGGTGGCCGGCCACCCGCACCCCGCCGCCGCCGCGAGCTCCTCGATCCTCCTCAAGAACTCCGCGTCCCCGCCAACCACTGAGCCTCCTGCACAAACACCACACCACGCTGCCAATCAATGCTCAAATCGCCGGATTGCCCTTCGCCGCACCGTGCACCGCATCCCCGCCTCTTCCGCGCCGCATAAGGATCGAGGAGCTCGCGGCGGTGTGGGCTCGAGGCAGAAGCACATGAAGAGATATGCTGATTGGTACACCTCCAAGGGCTTCCATGCTGTGACCTTCACCCTCCCCATGTCTGACATTGTCGATTATAACCTTGGCGGGAAGGCTGAGAAGGATGTAGAAATGCTCTCCGAACATCTTGCCGGTTGGGTCAGGGAGGAGAGTGGGAAGAAGATTGTTTTCCACACTTTCAGTAACACCGGCTGGCTTTGGTATTATACACTTTTTAGATTTCCTGCATTAAGAATTAACTCCAATCTTAAGATTACGAGCTTAATCTGTTCATTATATTGTTGTTGCAGCTACGGTGTAATACTGGAGAACTTGCAGAGGCAGGATCCTTCAGCAATGGAGAAAATTAAGGGTTGCATAGTTGACTCGGCTCCTGTTGCTGCCCCTGATTCTCAGGTAAAATATTTAGCCAGCCTTTTGGGAACAAAATTAGTTGTTTGGTGTTAAGTGTTTTGCTATGTAATTATAAGGTTTACAACTGATCAATGAGCTTTCCAGTTGATTTGGTGGTTACCAAACTGTTGTTCAAAACTTTTCTTTGTAAAACTTGCAGATCCAAATTGCGTTGCCTATGGCAATGTGGCAAACAAATGTTCTAGCAATTGTCCTTTTTTGGTTCCCCTTATTTTACATATGATGTTATTTAGTCACTTGTTCCTCTGCCATGCTTTAATTTGTTGGAACAAAGTTATATATTTGTGTGTGTAGTTTTCTGAACACAGGTTTGGGCTTTAGGCTTCTCGGCTGCCATCATGAAGAAACACAGTGTAGCGACGAAAGGATCGAATGAAACAAGGTCGGACGTCCTAGTTGTGGAATCTAACAAGGATCCTCCTCAAGAACTCCGCGTCCCCGCCAACCACTGAGCCTCCTGCACAAACACCACGCCACGCCGCCAATCAACACTCAAATCGCCGGATTGCCCTCCGCCGCGCCGCGCACCGCATCCCCGTCTCTTCCGCGCCGCATAAGGATCGCGGAGCTCGCGGCGGCGACGGGGTGCGGGTGGCCGACCACCGTGGAGCGGAGTGGCAGTCGCGGTGAGACGAGCGGTTGTTGGGCTCCGAGCAGGTGGTGCGCAGCCGCCGCCGAGGAACGCGGGCCGCGAGGACGTCGAGGGCGACGACAAGGTGGAGGAGGGCGCGCACCGCCATGGTGCCACGGCCGCCATGGTGCCACGGTCGCCATGGCTCGGCCGGCCTCTCCTTTTCCTTTCTCCGCCATTTTCTCTGTTGGTTTGGGCGCAGCTGGTTCATTTTGGGGGAAAGGGGAGGGAGGGAGCCCCTGCAACGAGATTTGTGCGTGTACACGTGTAAAACATCTGAGGCAGTCCCTATTGAGAGGAAAAGGGGACAGATCTGAGAGAAGTTGCTTCCCTGAGCTTTGGTGCTCTCTCCTCTGATGTCGGGACACATACATCTCAAGGAAGGTGTAGGTGCAGCTAGCTAGCTAGTTAGCCAGGCATCCTACCACACAAACAGTGAGATATGTAGAGACCGTGGCCTCTGTCCTGTCGTGTCAGCCTGGGATCAACCGTCGCAGTGGGGCATGGCACGCAGCCATGCGCTAGGACGGATTGCATGCAATTGCACACACGACGGAGGGCGAGGATTGACGGCATGGTTTGTAATGTAGTAGCTAGTAAGGGATGACATAGTTAATAATGTAGCTAGTAAAGAAGAAAAAACAAGCCTCATGGTGGTGTGAAACGCTCCTACTTATGGCGCTCCAGGTTTTCTAGGATGTTTACGTATTGGCACTGTAGCAATATTTTTCTTTTTAATTTTGGCATTTGAACACTTGTTTTTTTGTGTGGCAAAAATAGCCTCCTATCCGAGCTTGAAAGGTGTCGCATGTTGCGCCTGAGGAGCTCGGCAGGAGCGCGGTAGGCTGGTTAGGCACGACAACAGATGGCCAGGTGTGGCAGGCGGGCAGGCTCGGTCGCTGCCAAGCTACCCCTACTTGGCAGTAGCCTACCGACTCGGCCCTGCTTGGTAGGATGTTACAGAGATGACGCGGCGGTGATGACGCAATGAGACATTAGATGCCAGTTTTATTCACGTTAATTGTGCTGTCATTCACGCTCACGTGGGAATGTTCGGGTGGTAGGACATTAGCAAATATCATGTCATTCTAAACATTTATTTTTAAGCAAATAACAGGACGCAAATAACATAATGAAAATACAACAAGTAAGTAATTAAAGGAATGTGGGTTCAATATGATCAAAAACATGTGACTTGCCTTGCGGTTCAACGTATTCCACAATTTCGTATTCTTCTAATTCTTGTGCTTGATCTTGAGCTTCTCCTTCTTGAATTGACTAACCTTTGACGTCGTGAGCTAGCACAGAGCAAAAGAAAATAATTCAATTCCATGCTCGAAGGGTTGAGCTAGGAAGAAAGAAATAAAATACAGGAAAAATAAAATAAATATGTTTTGAGTTTATAGGTGTCTAGTGTGATAGAACGGAGTTGAGAAATGGGTTGGCGGGCTTGAAACGATTGAAATGGGTATATATTTGTATTTTTCGGGTTTGGGTGAACGATGTGTCCGCACTATTCACTGCGTGCCTCACTGTTCGTACTCGTAGAGTCCTACGAGTGCTCAGGTGGTTGGCGTTATTGGTGAGGCTGAAAGGCATGGTCGTAGCCGGGTAACAACTACAGAAACCAAGCACTCAGTGTGGTCATAAACCACAATGTAGTTGCAAATCGCATAGTGGTCGTAAACCATTGTGCGGTCGAAAAGCCACACCGTGGTCGTAATGACTACACAATCGTAACGACTATCGAGTAGCTGAGTGTGAGGCCGACGGAGATCGGACGGTGCACGAGTTGCTACTCAGATTGGATGGTGCACAAGCAGTGCGGGTTTTGAATGGTGTCTAGGCGACTTGAGGACATCGAACGGTGTACGAGTGGCTTAGAAACATCGAACAACGTCTGAGTGGGGTTGTGCAGGACTTGTAACGGTGCAGCCGAAGTCTCTCCCGACTACAAGGTGGTTGGAGTTGAAACAGGGGAGCGGCTGGAGATGTTGGGCGATGGGGCGATCGGGGCTAGGGTGCTTTGCGACGGCTTTTGGGGCTATGGTCAGGTTCTTGGTGATGTGGGGAGTCCATTTTTGGGGTCGATGGTTGTAGGAGAGTCGGCGTTCGCCGGTGGCGAGGTCTTCCTCTTGCAAGACATTTGAAAGGCACCGAGGTAAACGGAGGGTTAAATGGACGGTAGCATTTGTGTGTTGAGCATCCTTGAGGTTAGGGTAAGCTAGTGGAGGCAGTGGCCTAGGCGGAGATGGTCGGGGTTGGGTCAACACGCGAGCTTCTGGCCGTCTGGCGGACCACGATGGCAGAGAAGAGGGAGGCTCAGGAGCTTAAGGCAATGGTTTAGGGGTGTTTCTGGGGGTTTGAGGAGGCTACAGATGAGAGCGGTCGAAAAGCAACTGACTAAATCCTCCTAAATGAGACACGTAGGGCCAAACCTGTAGTTTGAACCCCGGTGAGCTGGAGGTATAACCACCTCCACTTCCAATCAACCAACGCTTGGTTCTCAGACTCATTTTAATTATTGATTAGCTAAGATAATTAATTTAGGTAGGGTTTCATTCAATAGTAAACCAATGCTATCAGTAAATGTTGTAGTTGAAAAAGTAATTTAATGTAATGCGTGTGATGGCATGGCCCCCACCGCTTATGATAAATAAAAGTAAAATAGTAAATAGGAGGAATAAACACTAACAAGAAGGGCCATGCAATTAGAGTTTAGGTTAGGTTGGCAAGACAATTGGTATGTCAATGACTAGCGGGTCTCTGTTAATTAGTTTCTTTTTAACCTATATCATTAAGATAAACTAACGTCCAGCAGTATATCTTATGCCATTTTTATTTCTTTCAAGATAAATTTAATATAAAATTTTATGTCAGGTAGGCCCCATATAAGGCAATTAGTATTGTGACCAATTAGTGGCAATGGTGCATCAGTATTTTTATGTTACACGTACGTAGGCTCCACGAGGAGTTAATTAGTTGGGTCAAAGGTTAATTAGTGGTTAATTGAGGATTAACACTAGGCTGACCAGTGGGGCTCGTGATAATTAGAAAGGTTTAACCTAAATCATATTATAAACTGAGTCTAAGATAGTTGGCCCACCTATCATACACTATTAGCTTTTATCAAATTAGAAAATAAATGAAAACAAAATAATATCCTCTGCCCCACGTGTCAGTCACTATGACTATTTTCCTTTCCATCGTAAAATAAATCAAGAAGTTCCTATCTCCCTTTGCTTGTTTCCATACCTTTTTCTCGCTTGTTCTCCATCGCCTGAACTCTGTTCGATCCGATTCTTATTTCTAAATTCATCTAAATTCAAACTCTATCCAACAATACTAAACTTTGAGCTTATTTGGATTTACTCGAATGTTATTTGAATTTGATCTTATTTTGTGTAATTAGAATCTAGGGTATTAAAGGATCGACAGTTCTAGCAAGACTAAGCTGGGACCAAGATCGAGACTTTGAGTAAGGCAAGTTATCACTTTGATGCATTGCATCTATATTTCAAGTGTAAATTATATTATTTTAAATTATCAAGTGTATACTTTACTTTAATTACAATTATATTGTCATTAGCTCATAGTTAGTGCCTTAATGTTAGTTGAGTTATTAAATTCCATTCCTTGATCTTGGACACTATCCTTTGTTGCCTTAGGACTAATGGTATCCTTAACTAATCACTATGTTTATATCTAAGTGTTATGATTAATCTTGCTTGGAAACATCGACATGTGGGCATTAATTTTTCCTGACATCATTATTCAAACATCAAAAACTTGATATGGGCAACCATTGGATATAGATGGCTGTCATGTTGAAGTAAGAAAAAGATTTTCAAAACAAAACTCAAAAACTATTTTAGACTTGGGTGGATGGTAAATCGGGCAGGTGCGGATGTAGCACGAGAACTTGTATGTGGTAGTTCTGCCTAAGTCAATTAAGGACCAAATATCGTGATGATCTCCCGGGCACTAACAGTGCAACCACGAGTAAGTGGGAATGACCTGGCTAACTAATTTGCATTTTCTCAGCATTGGCTACATGATTTGGTGGAATATAGAAATTGTGTTGGATATAGACCCTTTTTTTCGTATAGCGCAAGAGGGGGACTCCGGTTGGATACATAGAATCCCTCGACGGTAGAAACCTTAGTGGGTGTAATTGCATCGGGATGGTGCATTGTAAAGGTCATGTGATGATCCTCTTAGTCGTACGTCTAAGGTAGTGTATAAGACAACACAAGTTGGACATCTCTTATATGTAAAGTTGTGCAAGCTCTACAGGGTGAAAACTATATGAATAGTTGTGCCCATAGTCATGAGCAACGCACGGGAACTTCGTTTATTAGTCTCTGTTTTGTAAAAACTATTTGTGGGTGGTGTAAAATTGTCGGGTGGATAGAAGCTTGAATTTTCATCTTGGGTGGATAGAGCATAGTGGATATTATCGGGTGGATGGTACTCTAAAACTGATATAGCATATAGTGGATAGAGCCATACTCTGATATAGCAGGTGGATAGAATCTTCGCTACTATTATACATCAATTATTCAATTTCATTAAAACTTGGTTTAGTAAAAATGTTAGGTGTCAGGTCTTGTCTACTATTTATTCTATTTTGAAATGTCGCTTTCTACAAATAAAAAACCCTAATCCCTCCCTTAATCAACCAATCATCATCTATTATAATTACATTATGTAAGATGGCTTGCAGAGTAACTTCATACTCATTATTGCTCAATTACTATCATTCAGTAAGCAAAGAAAAAGAGCTAGTGGGCGCTTAAACACTTCGGTAGGAGTTAGAAAAAGAAGATGCCAAGTACTAGGTTGTGAGTACCAGTTGATTGTTAGTGGGCATATCCTGAGAGTCCCACTTAGGTATTGTTTTTATTTTCATTTCCGCTGATGATCTTTAAAGGTTGGCTTGATCGGGCCGTGCTGTAAGTTAGCGACCATGTGGTATATTCATGTATTGTTTAATATTTTGTACTAGCTTAGCTTATTGCGAGATATGTATTACATATTCAATAATATTAGTGTTCAAATCCGGTCTCGACGGTATCTTTTGGATTCTGTCGATGGTTTGCTCCTAGAATTTAGGGGGGAGGGGGGGACGCACGGTACGAATGAATTCACGTACGATAAGCGCTAATTAACAGCTTTTAGTGAAAATTCTACCGCTACGCTTAAGAGGTGAGAAAAAAGAATTAAATGTAGGGAAAAAAAGAATAAACGAACACCAGATGCTGCAAGTAAATTGTTATATATGGGCCTATTTTTCATCTTATTTCAGCTTATGGTTTATGACTTATGATTTCGCTAGAACAAACAAAAGAGACGATATCTCCGCCATCGTTTCGAAACGGCTTATCGAGATAGTATTTTAGAAGCGACTTATTGACTTTTAGTTTATTCATACAACCACTCTTACTAGAGCTAAAAATTATAATCCATAAGTCCAATCAAAAAATATATTCTATGTAAAAGCTTTGTGAATGATGGTGAGGCCATTTTTTTGGTTTGGCTTTAGCAGACTAGCACCAGATTGTTCGAGGTAGAAGATGCCAGATCCTGGACTTCTGAACTAGTATGCGGCCTGCACTGCCACTGAAGAGTGTACCAATTAGCATGTTCAGAACTTACATCTTCAGCTCTTGACAAGGCGGCCTCCATTGGGCTTCGGCTGGGGACTTCAACTTTCGACAGAAATTATATTATAGTGGTTGGTAGTTTTTTGAGAAAAAATTGAGAATAACTGTTATATCGTTATGGGTAATGCAAAGAAATACGGAGATAAAGAAAAGTAAAAAAAGTCAAAAAAACTGAAAAATTAAAATAAATCAAAATTAAAAACTGATGTATTTCAAGTAGCTTTTAATTTAAATATGCTGAAAACTAAAAACAGGCATAAACTTAGCCGTTTGGAACGGGCCACTTCACACTGTTCCGTGGATAGTAAACTCAGAACTGCAGATGTGACAGTGACGAAAATTTTGGCCTGCAAGAGGTGAGAAAAACATGCTGTTCTTGTTAAAAAAGACACCTCCAGTCCATGATCAAGAAAAGGCATCTTGCTTTCCGTTCACTGATCTGAAATTTGCTGGAACTAAAAAGAAGCTTTCAAGTGCTTAACCCAACATCATAATTCAGTTAGTGCATCGGGAGGCTAAAATTACTCTTGCAAATTACACCACATGGCAACAGTACAAACAACAGGTTTCAAACCTTTGTTTCTTCAACGCTTGCAACCAAACGCTCACGCCATCTCCAGACCTCGAGGCGCGCAAGCTGAAGATCTGCTGAAGATGCTACCGTTCCAAGACGACAAGCAACGAGCAAGCACTAAAGAAAACGCTTGCATGATGGACACGGACTATGAGCAAACACAACGCAACAAAGATAAGGGAGCACACACTACTAAACTACTAGCAGGCATGGTCAACACATAGAAGCACTACTTTAAACTACGTGTATAGTTACTGTAGTAGACTTGGAAGAAAAAATTTAGCCCCAGCTAGAAGCCTAGAACACACATGACTCCCATAGGAATTTGTAGAAGAATTTATTTCTACAGGCGCAAGAACACTCTTTGCAGAAACTAAAGTTTTTTTAGAAACCCTAGAACTTACAATTAAAGAGCTTGCAGCATAGAGGGGAAGAGAACACCCTAAACCTTGGTGCGCGGCCAAAACCAGCCTCTTCTCCGGACATGCTCTCTCAACTCAAAACTACAAAAACCTTGGTGTTTGAAAAGCCTTGTGAGCTGAGCTGTGTGACATGGGAAGGGACATGTGGGTGGTCACATCCCAAGCTAGGGTTCTGTAGTTTAGCTTACCTTGTTTTGACATGTGCCTGTGGCTTTGCCCATGTCTTCATGCAACTGGCCATAGAGAAACAAAAAATAGTACAGGATTGGGAGCAACTAATGCTGCTAGCTTTTTTTTTTGAAACTGGGGATTTTATTACTCTTCTGCTGAAAGATCAGCAGCAACAATTACACCAACATCACTAGGAACTGTTGCAGTAATTTGTTCCTCCCCTTCATCACATTCAAGACCCAATTTAGCTAAAGCATGAGCAGCTCTATTACAATCTCTACCCTTGAACACACACTCAAAATGTATGAAGCTAGAAGACACCAACTCAGTCAACTCGCCCACTGACCCACCTTCAGGCATTGCCGAGAAATCATCTGACTTGAGAGCTTGTTGAACCATAAGAGCATCAGTCTCCAGAATCAAGCTTCCAATACCCAACGATAGAGCCGCCTGGACTCCCTTCTTACAAGATATTAATTCAGCTTGGTAGGCGCTCATCACGTGAGCAATCTTCCCTCTACCACTCATAACAACATCTCCATCACTGTCGCGGATTAGAAACCCCAACTACGACAAGGATTCCACTTTAAAGGATGCATCACGATTCGGTTTGAGAACCCTCTGCGGTGGTTTGATCCATCGATCCTTTTGCTTCTGCTTCTTTTGTCGATCGCCGCTCTGCGTCCTGATCACTTCAGCTGCATATATACTGACTCTGCAAGCTACGACTTCAGCATTTCTTCTCCTCCCCTCTACTCTAATCGAGTTTCTCTCAGACCACAGAAACCACAGCAGGATCACCATCATTACCCTGTGTTCCTCCTTTGCTTGCATGATGAAGGCCACCACCTCCCAGGCTGACGATAAGTTAGCCAAAGCCATTCGCTCCCTCTCCAGCTGAAGAGATCGCCACACCTGCTTCACTGGTTTGCATTTGAAGAACAGATGGCCTCCGTCCTCATCTTCCCTTTCACACAATGGACACTTTGTGTCAATCTTCATTCCGCGTCGAACCAGATTACATTTCAGCGGGTGACTGTTATGACTGAGGCGCCATAGAAAATGTTTGATTTTATTTGGGCACTTCACCTTCCAAATTTTGTCCCAAACCGACTCAGAGGTCAATTCACTTCCTCCCTGTGCGCCCCTTCGCTTCTTTCTCCTGAGAATGTCGTCCCTACATACCTTGTAAGCACTCCTAACACTGAACCTTCCTCTTTTGTCAAAGTGCCACGCTAACCAGTTCTCACTCCCTTCTCGCACCGGCAGCGCCAAAATTATATTAGCATCTCCTTCCCAGAAGGTGTCTTTAATCAATTCTTCATCCCAAGCTCCCGTGATTGGATTGATCAGTTCATCAACACTTGTAAGCAGACTACCCCCCCTAGGGGTAATTGGTTTCCTGGAGAAGGACCTTGGTAACCATGGATCGCACAGATTTTCGATTTCTTCCATCCCCACTCGCCAAATCATGCCTTTCTTCATCACCTCAATGCCCGTAACACACTTCGCCAAGTATATGACATGCCCGGTTTGGTTTAGCCTCCAATCGATGAATCCACAAAGTATTTTGCTTTCATGACTTGGGCACATAGGGAATCTGGGTTTTGCCATAGCCTCCAGCCTTGTTTTGCCAGCATTGCTAGATTGAAAGCATGAATGTCTCTGAACCCCAAGCCCCCTTCTCCTTTCGGTTTCATCAACATATCTCTACTCAACCAATGAATCTTGTGCTTGCCTTCCTGCTGATTCCACCAGTACCGGCACACCATAGAGCTTATGTGATCACAAAAGGATTTTGTAAGATCGAAGCAGCCCATCGCGAATGTTGGAATTGCTTGAGCTACTGCTTTTATTAGAATTTCCTTCCCCGCCCAGGATAAGAACTTCTCTTTCCATCCTTGTATTTTGGTCCAGATCCGATCTTTCAGATAGGCAAAGGCTCCATTTTTTGATCTTCCCACATGCACCGGTAGACCCAGGTACTTTTCATTCATCGTCTCTCTAGTAACCTGCAGACGGTCGCATACTTCGCTTTTTTGGTGCCCCGCCGTGTTTCACTGAAAGAACCGTGACTTGGCTTTATTAATTATCCGCCTGAGCGGCTCATACTGATCGAGGATGTCCTGAAGTCTGAGCATCCCCTTGGCCGCTCGAATCATGATCGTGAGTCGGCGCGAACAGCGGCAGTGTGATATACTCGGGCGACTGGCGGACTTTACCCCGCAATCTTTCCTTCCCTCTCCGCCTTCTGTAGCAAAGCTGAAAAACCTTCCGCACAGAGTAGGAACAAATAGGGAGACAAAGGGTCTCCCTGCCTTAGTCCCCTTTCAGGTTTAAACCTTTCTGTCAGGTCCCCATTAACTTTGATTCTATAGGAGACAGTTGTGGTGCATTTCATGATCAGATCAACCCACTGTTCCGCAAAACCCAATCTCCTCATCATGTCTTCCAAGAATTTCCACTCAACTCTGTCATAAGTTTTGCTCATATCTAACTTCAGCGCCGCATAGCCCAAATCTCCTTCCCTCCTGTTCATCAGGAAGTGAGTAATTTCATAAGCGATTAGAATGTTGTCCGATATCAATCTTCCCGGGACGAAAGCACTTTGGTTTGGGGTGATTATCTCAGGCAGTATATCACGGAGTCTTCTAGACAGCACTTTGGAGATTACCTTATACACCACATTACATAAGCTTATAGGTCGAAGTTCGATTACTCTCTCGGTTTCTCGGTCTTGAATTAAGGCTATTCTTGTATCATTCCATCCTCGGTAGTTCATCTCCATTGAGCACATTCAAGACCTCGGTTGTTAACTTCCCTCCCACAATGTCCTGAATTTCTTGAAGAACACCGCGGCATACCATCCGGGCCGGAGCTTTGTGTCACCAATAGAGTCTAATGCACATTTTACTTCCTCCGCGAGAACTCTGCAGATAAGCGGTTGTTCATTTGAGTGGTGACGGGATGGACGGCGTCCCGAACTTGCTTGTGTCGTCCTCGTCGACCCTTGCACCACCGAAAAGTCGCACAAAATGATTAGTGATAAGAGCCTTTTTCTCCACTTCTCCCACTACCCATCCCCCATCCTCTTTTTTCAAATTCCCTATTCTATTTCTCCTTCTCCGCTCCGAGCAAGTGTTATGGAAGTAACTGGTGTTTCGATCCCCGAACTGCATCCAATTAACATGCGCCGCGCTTCCGATGAGCGTCAATTTGCTCCTCTAACTGTCTACCTTGAAGCTCCAAACGGCCTCCTTTCCGATCGAACCATCACTAATAGGTTCTCTTCTCCACTTCTCGGCTCCTTCTTGGCGTTCTTGAGACGTTCGCCAAATCCCTAGCGAAGAGATACTCCATTCTTTCAAACTCCTGGCCACCCCTTGCAGATTCTGAGTTAGCCGAGTCGAAGGATATTCCTCCGCCTCCCAGGCTTCCTCTACCACTCTCCTGCAATCCTCCTCTTGCAACCAATTCGCTTCAAACTTGAAAGCCCTCGGGTCCCGAGCCACCCTCCTAGTTGGGAAGCCATGCGTGTTTATGATCACGGGCCTGTGATCAGAATGATATGGGTCACCATTTTTGACGAACACCGTTGGGAATTTCCCCCTCCACTCAGAGTTTGCCACTGCTCTATCCAGGCGCTCTCTGATGTGATTACACCCCTTGGTCTGCTTGTTCCGCCAAGTGAAGACGTCCCCAGCAAACCCTAGGTCATGAAGCTCGCAAATCTCAAGAGCATCCTTGAACCTATCCAGACAAACCTGGGCCCTCGGTTGTCCGCCTTCCTTCTCATGCTGGTATAGAATCTCATTGAAATCCCCCGCACACAACCATGGCCTGGAAGGAGAGTCTGTGATCAGAGCTCGGACATCATCTCCCAAGTTTTGTATTTCATTTCAGATCGGCTTCTCCATACACTCCTGTGAATCGCCAACTCCCACCACCGCCTCTCAAGACCTCCATATCAATATGATTTTTGGATTTACTCCTCGTAACCATATTGATTCCTCTCCTCCACAACACCGCAATTCCCCTTTACCTTCACACCACCACCTCCATGAAAGCGATCCAGCTTCCTCCTAATCGTCGTCATCCTCTTCTCGTCAAGTTTTGTTTCTGACAAGAAAAGGATATCAGCCTCCTCAGACTTCTGACAACTCAGAAGTCCGCGAACTGCCGGTGAGTTTCCCAAGCCCCGGCAGTTCCAAGCTAGAGCCTTCATTGGTCTATGCAGACCGGTCCATGCCCGCCTTCACATTGTCTGAATGAGCAACCTCAAAGGATCCTTGTTCTGACTTCCCCAACTTCAGACATCGTGGGTCGTCAATCTCCATTTCATCCATCTCCCACCGGCCCCTCTTTCTTCCATCTTGCGCCGACGTTTCAGTATCATCCAGACCACCCTTGGGAGCCCGATGTGCACGTTTAAAAGACCGGCGCCTACCAACACTCTTTTGCCCCAGAACTTTGTCCATGGAGCCTTCTTCCAGATTGATGTGTATGATACTGTTTTTGAGTTGCCCCGGCTTCTCTGCTACGCACCCCATAACCGCCTCTTTCTCATTCTCCCCGCCTCCACCCCTCCTCCGCTACCCGATCCTTCCCATCCTCCCGAGAAATATCATCAGGAACAACAACTTCTTTACCTGCCTAGATAAGGCTGGCAGAGCTGGGTCTTTCATCGGGCTGGTCACTTCCTGATCCTCCTCCAGATTATCTTTCTGAATTTGGGTTTCATCCCCGAACTTCCTCCGGCTAGGAGCATCACTTTCCCGCCACTCCCACTCCCTGTTCCCAAAGTATCTCCACTTCCTTTCCACCCACGCTTGTTCTCCGAGTTAGAGGATTCCCTATCTTCCTTTTCTTTGGAATGAATCGAATCGCTTTCTCGAACTGGGTCTCACCTTTTTCACTGAATTTCACAATTACGATCGTGTCCAATCGAGCCACATGTATAGCAAAAATCCGCAGAATTCATAACTCGATGGACACCATAACGTTTTCTCCTCTTCTCCATCTCCCAAGTCCAGGGTCACTCCCCTCATCAAAGGTTTTCGGATGTCCAGCTTGATCTTGATCCTCATGAACTGCCCAATAGCCATGTCATCATCATCAGAATCCACCCTCAAGACTTCCCCTATCAACTCCCCAATCTCCTCGCCGCCTGCCTTTGTCATGAGCCCCACGGGCATTTTCATTACTCTCACCCAGATCGGGATGGAAGTGAACTCGATCTCATCTAATGTCTTGGCCTGTCGAACTCGGCTAGGACGACGGATCTTTACCGAACATCCAAGGTCCCTCCTCCATTGCTCTTCTTTTCCCGCCTCAAGAAAGGTAAGCAGAAGCGATTTTCACCCAAATCTTTGCACTCAATCCCTTAATTGGGCACCGATTCTCGCCAACACGACTCTAGGGCTTCTGCTCTCACAAGTTTGTCCGTCAAAACTTTCCCCACCGCTTGGGGATCCCTTCGAGCGCTAGGGCCCCCCAAAAAACCCCCGAGTTTGATTCCCTTCTTCTCCGACTCCGAGAGCTTCAACTTCTCCATCAACCCGGCCATCCTGCTCGCCCGCATGTCCATGGAACCCTGAACGCGAGGAAAACAGAACCCTAGATTGTGACGGCGACGAAGCGCCAAAAATAGAGGACTGGACCCCGAACGAGACTTACGCGGCCGTCGGAGATCCTGCATCAGGATCACAACAGGAGCAGGGACACGGGGCGAAACCCTAGTCGCCGCCACCACCAAACTCGAGTCGCCCGTTGGCGCCGGGACCCACACCGGCAATTCTAACTTCTCTTCGACCTGCCAGGCAAAAGGGCCACTAATGCTGCTAGCTAGTAGCATGCATTAAGGACAGGAGTAGTTTTTATTGGAGCTTTCCAGCCTACAAAAACCTAGTTCTACGTAAGTTTTTCAGCATGGTTGGTTGGTTCAGAGTTCAGATTATGAATATAATTGATGTGTGCTTTCAGCTTCAGATCTGTTTGTCAATGATTAGATTAGTAAGTAACGTCAATTGGCAATACATTTTGCAGCTAATCTTGTACCAAGGAGGGAATGGATTCTTACAGACGGTTCAATTCGGCCTTTTTTATGACTTTTGGTTAAAATAGCATTATAATGATATTTAATTTTTTCTAAGACATTCAATTAAAAGAAAATAAAGAAAAACATAAAAAACATCGTTGCATCTCCGCCGACAACGCAAAGGAAAAAAGAGAGAGAAAAAACTCCACATTAAAAAACAAATGTATTTTAAATAACTTTTAAATTTTAAAAGATAGAAGCTAGAAACCAAAATTTGTTTCTAATGATGCCTTAATCTGAATTGCTAGAGAGAATTTTTTACATGGGTATCTGGAAAAGGAGATCTGTGCCCATGGCACTGCATGGGCTGACCTAGGAAGTCTTGTCTGCTCGCAGGCAAGCGATCAGGTGCTATCTAGTACAAATTTAATTTGGGTGTAGTAAAGGCAACTAATTGTTGGAAGATACAGCAACCAATTTCACTTCAATACTGAAGCAAGAACAGTTGGAACCTTACCCCACCAAATGCTTCGAGATGGCTACGCATGAGGCCTGTTCTTTTTAATTTTTAAAAATTATTTTTGACTTTTCATAGTAACTAATTTTTAAACGAAGTATCTTTTTAAAATGGGGTCTACAAGTTGATCGTAGTACAATGTAGTGGCTTCATTTATATCGGCCAAAATCGCATGCGAGTTTCTATTACTTCGATTTTCTCTTGCGAATAGCTTAAAAACTATAAGCTGCAACTATAAACTGAAGCTAAAAAGAACAGCCCAGATCAATTCTGAAAAATAGTACTTCTGAGTACAGAATAGATACCTGGAATCCTGAAGAGTAGTACCTCTTAATTCAAAATAAATACACTCGAGTTCTCTCAGATGCTAATATTCAAAGTAGAGCATCTGTTAGCCGGATATTATCTAGGCGGAATTAGGCTAATTATCCACATAATCCAGGCAGGTTTTGGCACTTATAAGTATCAAATCAAACTATCGAGAATCACGTGCAGAACAGTCACTGGCATTTCACAATTTCTCCACAAATCTAAATCTTTTGCACACCAATAAATCTGTAAACGACATGTCAAATTATATAAAAAAACATTAGTCGGTGGAACTATTATTTTTTAAAAAAAATACAGACACAGTGAAATACCATGAGCCGTAGAAAAAAAAAGCAAAAAAGTTTCAGCCTTTTTGCGACAGCTCACAGTTTCACAAGGCTTATGTGGCCATGACAAGTTGACACGCTAGATCGAGTGATCATGAGTCATGACAAGTTGACAAGAGCAAGGATCATAGATAAACCTTAAAAAAAACAATCATAGACAGGTCCAGACTCCAGACCCTATAGCATGATCACTACAATTCACAACGCATGCCTAGATTGGATATCTTTGCACTAAACAGGGATAGTTAACAACAGTGTGATTTGTTTATTGAGTTAAGAAAACATACAATATCGAAATATGTCATACAGTTATCATTAATAGATCTTACTCCTTTCGGTTTTGGTTTTTGGTTTCTAATTCACTATTCCTTAATTTTGTTTTTTCTAGCCTTTTACTTTTTCAGGTTTTTTTTTGGCTTTTTTCCATGTGTTCTTTTACATTGTTCGCGACGGAATGACCTATTTTTAGTTATCATTAATAGATCTTACTCGTATCGGTTTTAGTTTTTGCTTCTAATTCACTATTCTTAATTTCGTTTTTTCTAACTTTTTACCTTTTCATGTTTTTTGGCTTTTTTCGTGTTTATTTACATTGTTCGTGATTGGATGACCTATTTTTTATTTTAAAATTTTTTAAATTTAATTACGCCAAAAAACAAAATAAGCTTGTTACAGTAAAAAAAAAAACCAAAAACCACAAAAAAGCTAAAATGAGTACCCCAAAGCATCAGTATCAATTATTCAATATTAGCATTTATCATCATTAAAAAATTTCAACTATATTGGGAAGAACTTGTTTCCTTTAAGGCTTTTCCAAAATTTTAGATATCAACAGTCTGGTGGCAATAAAGTATGCAGATTAACATAAAAAAGTAAAATATTATGAGTGTGATTTATTACAAAGAACTAAGCAATGAAAGAGAGAAAATAAGTATTATTTTTCTAAAAGCATGATGACAGAGAAACAATTCCACAAAATCAGTCAAGAAAATAATCATCGAGACAAGACTTTTGCTTTAACCCATTAGAAAAACCATAACAAAAGTACCCAATAACAATACATTTACATGGGCGACAAAGTCAATGCCGAAATATTTGCTTGCAACAACTTTACAGCCCACTCTCTGAGCCCCATGGAAAGAAAAAAAAATACTAGTAAAGCTAATAATAAGGAACCAAACACTTTGTTTTTACTTGGTGGATAGTACTAAATCACTCAGGTGCACTAAAATAGTGCTAGCACTTTACCCCAAAGTGAAGTAGGAACAAAAAACAATCGAATAAAAAAATGGTGGTGGTACTGTCTGCTAGTAGTTCTTGGAAATGAATGCAACCTCCTCATGATGCAATTGCAATGCATTTAGTGGCATTAAAACCGCTTGCAAGCAGTTTGGTGGGGGTCTTTCTGCATCTGAGCTTCATCCCTATCCATCCTTCAAGCTGTGTTTTTCGTGCATTCCATTTCTCCGCTGGTTTGTTTGCGCATTGTTCTTGCTGCAAAGCAAAAAAGTGGGGTCAAATCTGGAAGTTTTTCTTTGCTCTTTTCTTTAATTTGAGTTCTTGATCCTGCCAAAAGTAAAAGCCCTCACTTTTTGCTAGGAGGGGAGAGTCCAAAAGGAAAAGGTGAAGGGTGTCCTTGCATTTCAAACCCCTACCAATCCCTCCCCCTCCATTCTACTTCAAAGAAAGCTCCAATTTTTACCCCAAAAATCTGCAATTTCCCCACCTCCAAATCCTTCTTCTCCCCACTCCCCTCCAAGAAAACCTCAGATTTCTGCATCCGGAGCTCCACAGCCACAGTTCTTGATGATTAATTGAAATGCTAGGTTTCTCACACTTCTGATCCATACTGCACCCAGTTCTCCAAAGATCCGATTTCCCCACCCAAAGCTGCAGTTTTTCCGCACTTGCTGCTCCAAAATCTCCCCATTTCCGACGAAAATCTCGGGGTTTTCCAATCCACCAACCCCACTCCATGCTTCACTCCACACGTTGATCCAAACCGCCGCTGCAAAGCTGCGATTTTTCCGCCTGCGAGCGCGGGTTTCCCGATCCAAGAATTCACGAGAGGCCCATGCATCTCTCCCTATGGAAGCCGCTCTCCCACTGCGCCGCTGTCCTCCTCGCCAAGAACCACCGGCGCCGCGGCGGAGGCGGCGAGGGCGGCGGTCACGGCAGCCATGGCCACCGTGACGACCCGTCATCATTCCTCCGGCAGCTGCGCGACGCGCTCGACGCCGCGTCGGAGGACGGCTCCCTGTGCCCGCCGCCGGACACCGCCGGAGCCGACGCGGACGCCGCCGTGTCCCGCTCCTGCTCCTCGCGCGCCTGCGCGCGCAGCGGACTTCCTCCGCGCCACCGCCCTGGCCGCCGCCGCCGGCCCTTCCGCTCCCTCTCCGACCTCCCCTCCTCCCCACGCGATAGCCAGCTTCCTCTCCATGTATCCGGACTATGCCTCCACCTCCGACGTCGACCGCCTCCGCTTGGACCATTATTCCCACCTTGACGCCCCCGGCGTTGGCAGGGTCTGCCTAGACTACTGTGGCTTCGGCCTCTTCGACTCCAGCTGGGACTCCTCCTCGTCGTCGTTCACATTGTCCGAGCTCAATGCCAATTTGAGCAACCACGCGCTTTATGGTGGCGCAGAGCCCGGCACGGCCGAGAATGACATCAAGGAACGGATCTTGGAGTACTTAAATGTGCCAGACAGTGAGTATGTGCTGGTGTTCACAGTGAGCCGAGGGTCAGCGTTCCGGCTGCTTGCTGAGTGCTACCCTTTCGAGAGCAACCGGAGGCTGCTGACCATGTTTGACCATGAGAGCCAGTCAGTGAGCTGGATGGCGCAGAGTGCACGCGCGAAGGGAGCCAAGACACGCACCGCATGGTTCCGGTGGCCCACACTGAAGCTCTGCTCAACGGAGTTGCGGAAGGAGATTGTGGGTAAGAGGAGGGCGCGACGACGGGATGCTGCTGTTGGGTTATTTGTGTTCCCTGCGCAATCTCGGGTGACTGGCGCCAAGTACTCTTACCAGTGGATGGCGCTGGCGCAGCAGAATGGCTGGCATGTGATGCTTGATGCCGGTGCACTTGGTCCCAAGGACATGGACTCGCTGGGGCTCTCGCTGTTCCGACCAGACTTCATTATAACCTCGTTCTACCGGGTGTTTGGCGCAGACCCAACTGGGTTTGGTTGCCTTCTGATCAAGAAGTCGGTTATCGGGAGCTTGCAGGGAAGGAATGGGTGTAATGCTTCTGGGATGGTGAGGATAGTTCCAGTGTTTCCACAGTATCTGAGTGACTCCATTGATGGATTTGATGCATTGGACAGGCTTGAAGATGACTCTGGAATTCACAAAGATGAAAAACCAGCACCTGATGCCCGAAATAGCTCCCAACTGCCAGCATTTTCAGGTGTGTACACTTCTGCTCAGGTCAGAGAGGCGTTTGAGAGTGACCCTGGTCGTGACAGCAGCTCAGATAGGGATGGGGCAAGCACCATCTTTGAAGAAATTGAGAGCATATCTGTTGGTGAGGTCATGAGGAGCCCAGCATTCAGTGAGGACTGCTCATCAGAGAATTCTTTCTGGGTTGATGTTGGCCAGAGCCCATTGGGGTCGGAGAAGTCTGGTCAGTTCAAGAAAGGGAAACTGGGATCACCATTACCATCTTCTTGGTTCACTGGCAGAAAGAGTAACAAGAGGATGTCGCCGAACCTAGTATCCAGGATATCAAGAAGCCCACTTTATGATGGTCATGTGATTTCCTTTGACGCAGCTGTACTATCAGTCTCGCAAGATGTAGACTGCCTCAAGGAAGATCCCGAAGAGGAAAATTTTGAGAATGGCAGGAGAAATCATTTCAGGCAAGTTAGCGAAATCCAAGAGGAGCCAGAGGTTGAAGAGGTCACGTGCCAATGTGCTATCAACGGCAGTGTGGACCACAGAGAAAGCGCGATAAGGAGGGAGACTGAAGGGGAATTTCGGCTGCTGGGAGGGAGGGATGGAAACAGCAGGTTTGCTGGGGGTCGGCTCTTCGGTGTTGAAGAGATTGACGGAGCTATAAGCATGGGGCGTAGGGTTTCATTCAGCACTGAAGCAAATATGATTGCTGACAGGCTACATCGGGCCTCAGATGCTGCTGAAGCTTCTGGATATGCAATTCGTGATGATGATGGTTGTGTAAGTGATGGGTATGACTATGCTCAGGACTGGGGCAGGAGGGAACCGGAGATAATATGCAGGCACATTGATCATGTTGATATGATGGGGCTCAACAGAACAACACTTAGGTTAAGATACCTGATCAATTGGCTAGTAACTTCGCTGTTGCAGCTGAAGTTGCCAAACTCAAAAGATGGTGATGGAGTCCCTCTTGTTCACATTTATGGTCCAAAGATTAAGTACGAAAGGGGAGCGGCTGTTGCTTTCAATGTGAAGCAAAGTGATGGCACTTATGTTAATGCCGAAGTTGTTCAGAAGATTGCCGAGAAAAATGGCATCTCTCTTGGCATCGGTTTTCTTAGTCATATAAAGGTAGATCTGAACCAGAAACAATTAAATGGAGCACTAGATATACCTGAGGCTTCCTTTATAAGAATGGCATAAAGACAGTAAAAGGTGACTGTAAGAGTTGAAGTTGTGACTGCTTCTCTTGGCTTCCTCACCAATTTTGAAGACGTGTACAAGATGTGGGCATTTGTTGCCAAGTTTCTAGATCCTTCATTTCTGGAAAGTGAGCGCCTCACCATTGCTGCTGACCACTCAGAAGGACAAACTTGAGCTTGATGTGTAATTTAGCAACCGGCAAAGGAGAGGAAGGTGATTTTTCTCCTTTTGTTGAAGCATGTATTATCTTTTAAGTTTTCGAGGGGTATCTGGTAGTGGATTAGCAGATTTGTTTATTCTTTGCCTAGTTCCTCGACATGTGACTTACTTTTGTTTCATGTAGAGTTTGCTCAAATATGTACCAGCAGCTCATCAGTAGAGCTCCTTTCCACTGAACAATGTTTGTAAAGCAGCTCACTGGAAATGAAATAGTTTCGGTGCTTTGTGATACGACTCGGTTAGGAATGTGTTCATTGTGCAGTTTTTATATCTTCAGTTAGTATTGTCTTTTGATGCATTCTCATCTGTGGTTCTTGCTTAAACCTGCAACTCTATTCATAGATCCTTGATAATTAATAAATGTTGCTGCATACTTCCTTTTGTTCATAAGATAAACTAACTGCAGATGATGTGGAGCATTTTTAGGTTCCAATTTTTCTTGGCATTTTATTCTAGTCAATCTGTTCAACCTGTTTGTCTTTTAGAAGTAGAACCATCCAGTTGGATTTGAAGTTTGTGTGCATTTTTTTCTTTTTTGGTGAACATCAGCCATGTATTGCCTCAGTCTGTTTTTTGTTTCTAGTTCTTTTTATGTTAAGTTGTTTTGGCAGGAGAATGGAGATCACTAATAATCTGAAAATTGAGTGCCTTCGATAACTTTGATCCGAAGAAGCATTAGAAATCACACTTTGCTGTTTCGACTGCTGTGAACATCTTCTTTGTTTGATGTACATGTACTCCTGAAGTCTTTACCTGCCCTACATTGGTCCAAAACATGCACATTCTTATGATCTTACCTGAAATGGAGGTGCTCCTGTATAATCATTAATGTTCCTTTTGCGCTAGTAAACCAAAATTAGGAATATCCAGTGTATGACTTTTGATGGTCCCCACTCACTGGTAAACTAAAATCAGGAACTCTCATCATATGTCCACTTCCAGGATAACACCAGTGCGATGGTCCCTTCCCCTTTGTGTTGGTATACTAACATTGGGAACACACAAATCCCAATCCTATCTGTGTTACGTCTTGTCAATGTTCAGTACAAGTTTCTACGGTAATTGGTTGTAATATTCCTCTTGGACCTGTGCGTATATAGCGAAAAAAAGGATAAGTGAAAATGGGATGTTTGGAATTTTTTTTACAGAGGGGGTCGTTCCCGGAACGAGTCGTGCGGGGGAGTTGGTATTGGATTAGATCTTGTGCCGTGTTGCATCCTAGCTTTTTTCTAGCCATCCTAGCTTTTTTCCCCCTTTTGTTGCCAGTTTTTCTCGCCAATCGCAGGTGTGCCAACTGCACAGAAGAGCGCCGAGCAGTGTTATTAAGTCGATGACTAGTTGTCCAGTCAGCCGGCGGTGCTCGACTGGTGGCAGTGACTCGACTAGCTGAGATAGTCGAGCGACTAGCTGCTGTCGACTTGGATCGACTAGTCGCCGATTGGGAGAGTCGTCGGCCGACTTGTGAAATGCGCGGGAGAAAGCAAGCTACACAGGAGCTCTGTTGGGCTAGTTGGGCTTTTGGCTTCGGGACGAGTTCTGCCAAGTGTCGAGCACTTCACACTTTCACAGACCACTTCACAAAGCCACAGAGGTGCGAGCTGTGTTGAAGCGCAGAGGCGGCAACTGGCGAGGCACCGCAGTGGTCGAGCCCCTAGCCGAATTCACCCTCCCCCAGTTGGATTCGTTGTCAGTCGTCGCCCCTGCCGAATCCGCCATCGCCCCCAGGTACTCTTCCCTTCCATCTGCCTCTGGCCTCTTTTATGCTTTGTGTTTTCTCTCATGGCAAGAGCCAACAACGCAAGTAGGGGTGGGAAACGATAAAAGATAATTCGTTTTATCTGATATTCATATCCAAGAAAACATAAATGTGGTAAGCAAAATCTGTATTAAAAAATGTTCGTATTCGTATTTGAAAATATTCGTATCTGTATTTGAGAATATTCGTATTCACATTCGTATTCGTATTTGAGACTATTCGATTCGTATTCGATCCGTTTCCGGAACTTGGGAAAAACTCGGACGAATTTTGTGATTCAAAATTTCAATTTGGGCGGTTTGAAACCGGTAACCGTTCCAGTAACCGGTCAAAAACTGGTGAGAAACCAGTAAAACCGATAGGAATTTATTTTTACCGAGATTTGTTATAGAAGTTGTAGGAGGATATTCGTATTCGATCGAATTAAGTATATATTCAATTCGAATTCGTATCCGTTACGACATTCGATTCATATTCGTTTTAAAAATATGAATTCATATTCGTATTTGAGACTATTCGATTGTATCCGATCCGTTTCCATCCCTAAATGTAAGAAAGCTCAGAGATAAATGAGCTCAGTAATGAAGCGTCTCTTCTATTGTAGAATGTAGACTTGTAGTATATATGTAGATGAGTAGAAGTAGTATGCAATTATGCATTGCTCTGTTCTTCAAAGTTCTAATGTCTCGGCCTCTCGGGAAGATTGTCCAGTCAGGCAGTCATCAATAGCATTGCTCTCTATTTGCCATGCTGTGCTCTGTAGTCTTTATGCTCTGCGATTCTGTATTCTAGTAGTAGCAGGCTAGCAGCAAGTACCATACTACCATCGTTCAATAATATTGATGTCCATTGATTGATTCCATTCATTCTTGATTTGTATAGGCATCATGTCTGATGAAGTTTTGACAACTGAGTGCAGGGAGCAGTATGATCCATCAAAGGATCCTAAGCGGAAGGCGACTAAGTCCAAAGACCTAGCATAGAAATACTGTTTTTGGCCAGACTTGAGTAACAAGGTTGTCGTTGAATGTATTTTCTGTGGCAAGATGACACATTCTGGAGTGAGGAGAATGAAACAACACCTTTCAGGGAGGTTTGGAGAAATGCCCTAATACAACCACAGCTATCATGAAGGAGATGTAAGACTATTTGAAGAATAATACAAGGAACAAATCCATCGAGATTGATGATGAAGGAGGTAAAGACAGAGGAAGTGATTTTGATGGTGCTAATAAAGAGGAGCAACCACAAGTAGAAGTTCGATTTGTACAATCAAGAAAAGCCTCCCCCCTTGATCAACCAAGTGCAGGGACAGTTCTTAAAAGGAAGCTTTTGCTTTCGCTGCATAACAAAAAGTCAGAGCCGGCTGCGAAGATCTCTAAATTAATTGTTTCTATGCTTCGGAAGCCACTTGAAGATGTTGTTCGTGGCAGGCATGTTAGAGACATTGTGTTCTATAGTGAGGAACTTTTGCAAATTCTCCTGTAACTTCAAGGATGGGCCTAACCAATCTATCGTGAGGAACTTTTGCAAATTCGTTCGACACTACATGCAAAACTTTGTTCTATGCTTGATCTTGGATTAAATCTTGTGTTTCTAAGAGCCAATGAGTATTCTATTACTGCCCATGTTTCGTCGTCTCTAGAACAATATCTAGTGCAGCGCACAAGTGGAACTATCAACTATTTGTACTGTCCTTTTGTTGCAGCAATGTGTAGTTGTTGGCAAAATTACTGAAGTTTTAGGGTTAACTGTCGCATACTTGCCTACCTACTGTTATAATCAAAATTTGGTTATTTGTCATGCACTTCCAAGCGTGTTTGCCTTTGCTTGAATTATGTCTGAAGTCTGTGGGACGCGGGTGTATCCAGGAGAACCACAATTTCGGCGTAAACCAGTGGGAGCTTTGTGCACAAACTTTCAGAACTTCTAAAAATATTAGTGGACATAGAGGGAGATATGTTCTATGGCCTTGCAGGATTGTATGATCAAGCTCATTTACGTCTGGGAGAAACAAAAAAGAGAAGCAGCTGAAACAGGAAATCACTATGCAAACCTACATTTGCCTTTTTTGTTTCTCTCAAATACAGCCGAGTTCGATAATGAGGTCATAAGGCATTCCGCTACCTTGACATTTTTTTTTTGTTCCCATGGGTTCTCACCTGACATATCTGCTAAAGTTTCTCTAACAACTTGATCTCAGCGTGGTAGGAGTGGTCACAGGATGAGAAAATCTTTCATGAGATGCAAGGAGTGCATTGTATATCATTATTGGCTCCACATGGGTGACCAGAAAAAGAGTTTCTTCAAGATTGTGGCTGGTGATTTCTTGGTAAGACCTTGTCATTTGCTGTTCTTGTGCACCAAGGTATCTCTTCTGTAATTTTTTTAGGTTTCTTTTTTCCAGGAGAATGGAGATGTTGACCCAGCGGTTTGTTAATCTTGATCCCGAAGTTGTGAGTTTGAAAATCAATTTTGATGAATATATCAATTTTGATGAATATACTTTGTCAAAACAATGCCTGTAGCATGTCAGGATAATCGAATTTCTATTAATATTGACATTATGAAACATGCATGTACTTGGTTTTCTAGTACTCCCTCCTTTTTTTAAATGATGTTTTAGAACCTGTTTATCAATATATTTCGGAACTATCAAGATTGGCAGTATGAAAACTATATCACTAGATTTGTCGTTATTTTTTCATAATATTATAATTTTATTGATTCATGCTAATATAAAGTTATAAAAAGTAATGGTCAAAGTCATAGAGACCGTGAAAAGTCAATAACATCATTAAAAAGGAATGGAGGGAGTAAGTACAAATTACTAGCACCAATCATGTTATAATAATATTAAAATAATTATAGGTAGTACCTCTGTTGTGGTTGCTGTTTTTTCATTTCACTGTAGTGTAAAGGTTTTAATTTTAAAACACTACATATTAGCATAATTTACCTGCAGTTTCTGTATCATATGTGTGACAGATATGTGGTTACAATTAACTAATATTCGCTTGGTACTCAGATGATTATACGTTTGCTTTAATGAGGTGTATTTCTGTTCCTGCAAATAAAACAAAATAAAATTTTGTCTTATCTAACAAACTAGTTCTGTACAGCGGTCTTGATTGCCTTTACAGGACCATCCTTTTATGTTCAAAAAGGTCTAATTTGTTTATTCCTACAGGATATACCAAAAACCTTTGCAAACAATTTCAGAGGGCACATCTGATGAAGTCAAGCTAGAAATGCCAGATGGTAAATAATATAACATTCAGGTCTCCAAGGAACACAATATCTGGACGGGTGGCATTTACCAGTGCTTATGAACTTGAACAGGGTGACATCTTGGTGTTCATATACAGTGGGTGCTCCTGCTTCAAAGTTCGAATCTTCAATCCAAGGTATTGTGAGAGAGCTATCCTGTGTTGTGATGAACAGCACTCCTTGTGTCCATGAAAGGAGCATAATTCATGATAATCATATGCAATCACCAAGAAATGAAAGATTGGCAAAAACATTGCCGTGGTAGTAGCTCCAGTCACCTATTGTTTTCCAAGAAGCAAAATTATGTGGACTCAATCGTGTCATATTTTCTATATTCTTGCCTAGCTACCATTATAAATTAGCAAAATTACTGTAGTTTTTTAAGTGTTATGTGCCACATACTTGCCTGCCTACTGATATAATCAAATTTGGTTATTTATCATGTACTTTCAAGTGTGTTTACCTTTGTGTGGCATGTCACATGTGGGTGTGCACACACGCACCTGTTAATGCATTTGATTAAAGTTTCTCTAACAATTTCATCTCAAATTCTCAATTAACATGGTAGGTGTGGTGGTCATAGGAGGAGCAAATCTAGCACAATATGCTTGGAGTGTGTTGCAAGTCATTATTGGCATCACATGGATAAAAGGCATTTCTTCATGGTTTTGATAGATGTGGGTGATTTTAACAATGGACTGGTAAGACCTCGTCAATTACGCAGTTCCTGTGCACGAAGATATATCTTCTATAGTGTTTCGTACTTTATTTCGGGGAAGGTGAGAAACTGAGCTAGCAATTCGGTGATCTTTGTGCCGAAATTGGGAGTTCAAAATCATTTTTGACAAATATACTTGCCTAAAACAATTAAATATTGCATGAAGCATGTCCTAGTGAAATTAGCCGCACTAACCTTTTTTTTAAAAAAAAGAAGGGAAAAATGAGATTACACATGAGGAACTGTGTATCTTTATTTTTAAGGAGGAGTGTGTTTTCAAACCTAAAACCTTAACAACCAAAATCATGTGGTCTACCACTAGGCTATGTGGGCAGTCCCTGGTTTTAGAATAGGCACGGCAATAAATTGGTGTTTACTGATTAGTGCCTCTTTGGTGGTTGGCTGGTGGCTGATCCTTTTCTTATGTTTTTTCATTTCACAAGGTATGTTCTGTTCCGGAGAATAACATGTTCTTTGATCTTATCTAATAAACTAGTTTTGTAACTTGTAGGTGCTCTTGATTGCCTTTACAGTGACTGTCTTAAGTAAAAAGTGTTCTCATTTGCTTATTCTTACAGACCATACCAAAAAAGTTTGCAAACAATGTGAGAGGGCAGATATCTGATGTAAGTCAAGCTAGAAGTTCTAGATGGTCAAAATAATGTTCAGGTTGGGTACAAATCCGAGGACCGAGGGTAGAGTATTCGTTCTCATCTAGGCACCGGTAGGGTTCTTCCTCGACGTGGTAAAGAGGCTCTAAAGTCTGACTTTAGAAGAAGAATGAGACTAGAAACTTGTTTAATTGTCTATTGCTTAATGATAACAATACAATATTGTACCATTTATAGAAATAGCTAGACTTGATTCTTAATAAACATATTCCTATATTAAGAAAACTAATGCTAATAATAGAAAACTTATACTTAATACATGGAATGGATATAAAAGGAAATAAAACCAAATAATAAGAAAACTATTTATTATATTTCTAATCTGCGATATACTACCAATGCTCTAGCTCACACGCCATAACATTTCATCCTCGCGGAGAGACTCATCCTCGAGCTGTCAGATGGCGGCTACAGACAGAGACCTTCGTATCTCCATATTGACAGGAGTGACCGGTATTGACGTCGGGTCACTTGAGAGCAAATCACCAACACTCCGACATATGGAGCCCAAGAAAGAAGCGTCTTGGCATGACGTGGTGTCAACGAAGACATCGGTGGCATGGGACGGCGATGGCGCTCTTCGCCACATAGCATGATGATGGCGGGAGGACATGATAGCAGCATTGGCCCACCGTATTGCGCTCCACATCGCCCATGGCACAACATCGGTCACCCTTACGGAAAAGACTCTCGGCGGACAATGACAACCCTCCTCGGCGAACACACTAGGGGTGCAACCAAGGGCAATGTTGCCTACTAAGGAGGCATTGGTGGCGGCAATGAGTGGCATTGTTGGTGGTGCTAGTTCGGAGGTGATGGAAGTGGCGGCACAACCATGTTGGGACGACAGCGCCACCTCCTACGCTCTGCCATCTTGGCCAAGGTTGTAGCCGCGGGTTGTTGTCAAGGCCAGCAGATTGGTCAAGCATTCCTTACTCCCGACATAGCTTCTCTCAGTTAAGTATATCAAGGTCCATATACTAATAGGCCCATGTGGCCCATGTGGTTATCTATATATTGGCATCTCCACTATTGGAGTTCTTGGACTTCTCAAATCCTATTGTAAGTCACATGGTATCCAGCCGCGATCCAAATCCAGCCGTCCCTTCCGTCTGTCACGCGCCGCACGTCACGCGTCGCGTTCCGCCTGCGCGCGCCGCATCGCGCGTCGCGCGCCGCCCCCGCCGTCTCTTCGCGCGGCGCGCCATCCCGCCGTCTCTTCGCATCGCGCTCACGCCGGTGGCGCGTCCACGCTCTGCACGCCGTCGCCGTCGCGATGGCGCCGTCCGCCTCTTCATCCTCGTTCAGATCCGATCAGATCTCAGGAGTCGCCTCGCTCGCCGCGCGGCTTCGAAGTCGCGCGCTCGTTAGCGCGCCTCGTTCGCCGCTCCCATCGCCGCCGGGGCGCCTGCGTCGGATCCGCCGCCTCCTCCAGCGCCGTCTCCTCCGGCGGACACGTCGATCCGTCGCCGTCGGCTCGGCCTTTGGGACCATCGTCGCCGCCTCATCGGATCCGCCGCCTCCTCCAGCGGCCCGTCTCCTCCAACGGCGGACACGTCGATCCGCCGCCGTCGGCTCCGCCTTCGGGGCCATCGTCGCCGCCTTTGAGGTCGCCGTCGCCTGGGGATCTTCTTCGGCCGTCTCGGATTCTTCACCGCCCGTGGCGTCTGCTGCCCTCTGCTCTCTGCACAGTCAAGCGCCCAGCACAGTCAACACTTCAACTGTGGTAATTGCTATCTGTCCTCTGTTCTGCTGTTTTGCCTGCCGTTGGTCAAGCCCTAGCACATCTCAACATGTCTCAGATAAATGCAATAGTTATCAATCTCACCCTAGATGGTCAGAATTATCCAGAGTGGGCTTTCTGTGTAGAGACTGCATTGAGGGGCTATGGTTTACTTTTTCACTTAATCGAAACTCCACCGTGCTTAAGGATGATGGTAGTAATCTTTGCTGTAGTAAAAGAATGGAATATTAATGATGGGAAAGTGATGGCTGCCATGGTCAATAGTACTAAGTCATCCATGATTATGAGTCTTTCTAAGTTCAAGACTGCAAAGGGCATATGGGACAACTTGAAGAAGCGCTATGTTCAGGATAGTGGTGCTCTTTTGCATAATCTCATGCAGCAAACTCATGAAATTGAGCAGAATGATATGTCCATTGATGAGTACTACTCTGCTTTTGATCGTCTGATGGGATCATTGACTTCCATGATACCTGAGTGTACAACTGATTCCTGTCCAGCACATAAGTTCATTGAAAAGTTTTTTACTTACAGATTTGTCATGGGAGTCCGGGCCGAGTATGATTCCATTCGTACACGATTGCTTCACAATTCTTCTGCTCTCACCATGTCACAGGCATTGTCTGATTTACTTGCAGAAGAAACACGTCTTAAGTCTATGTCTTCTTCTGCATCTGTTCCAAATAGTGTGTTGGCAGCTTCTCAGAGGATCAGTGCACCAAAAAGTTCCTCTTCAGCACTCTGTAAGCATTGTGGCAAGTCTGGTCATCTTCCAGAGAATTGTTTTTCTCATTATCCAGAGAAGTTGGCTGACTATCGTGCACGACGTGCTGCTCGTGGTCGTGGTACTGGTTCCACTCCTAGAGGTTCAGTGTCTGTTGCTGCTGCTTCGCCTGTTAATGCTTCTTCGTCGTCTTGGGTGCTTGATTCAGGAGCTTCTTTTCATGTGACATCTGATCAGTCCCAGTTGGTTGCTTGCAAGCCTTCATCGATGGTGCTTCGCTCGCATACGGTGATGGTACATCTTGTCATATCACTCACCGAGTTCACTTTGCAATCCTCATTTTTCTGTACCTGATGTTTCTTTTGTACCTCGATTGTCCATGAATCTTCTTTCGGTTGGTCAAGTTACCGACCAACATTGTTTTGTTGGATTTGATGACTCATCTTGTTTTATTCAGGATCGCCGGCGGGCAAGTGATTGGGACCGCCATCGCCGTAAAGGTGCTCCTAGCCTCTACATCCTCGACACCTTGCGTCTTCCTTCTTCCATTGAGTCTCCACTCGTGTGTCATCTCTTTGCCGTCTTCCGCCTCTTCCTTCGCCTGATGGCATCATCGTCTTGGTCATCTTTGTGGGTCCCGGTTGTCCACATTAATAAATAAAGGGTATTTAGGTCATACACCTATTGAGTCTAGTTTTCATTGTAAGGGTTGCAAACTTGGAAAACAAATACAACTACCATATTCATCTAGTGTTTCTCATTCACTAGACCTTTTGATCTTATTCATTCGGATGTATGGGGTCCTGCACCTTTTGCTACAAAGGGTGGTCATAAACATTATGTCATTTTTATTGATGATCATTCTCGATATACATGGATTTATTTCATGAAACATCGCTCTCGCTTGTGTTCCATTTATCAGTCTTTTGTTCGCATGATTCACACACGCTTTCTACTCCTATTAGAGTTTTTCGCTCGACTCGTGGTGAGTATTTGTCCGATGCTTTCGCGCTTTTGTCCTCTGAGGGCACTCTTGCTCACCTCTCTTGTCCCGCGCTCATGCTCGAATGGTGTTCTTTGACGCAAAACATCGTCATGTTATAGAGACCGCCGCACACTTTTGATTTCATCTTTTGTCCTTCTCATTTTGGGGTGAAGCCGTTTCTCCATTGTTTATCTCATCAATAGACACCCTCATCCAAACTGTTTGGCAAATGTCCCGGTGAAGTTCTTTTGGTACTTCTCCCGCTATGATCATCTCCGAGTTTTGGATGTACTTGCTATGTTTTGCTTGCACCCCGTGAGCGAACTAAGTTAACTGCACAATCCGTTGAGTGTGTTTTTCTGGGGTATAGTCCTGAGCATAAAGGTTATCGATGTTATGATTCTTCTTCTCGTCGCATACGTATCTCTCGTGATGTGACCTTTGTTGAGGACCGTCCTTTCTTTTATAACCCCTCTACTCAGCCTTCATACTCTCCCACAGAACCCACATCGTTTCTGTGTCTTCCTCCTATTTCACCCCATGATGATGTTACTACACCTTCTTCATATATCACACCCATTCCTGCTCCTATTTCCATCACGCCACCTTCACAGGAGACACCTCCTCCTGCACTACCTCCTTTTCATTCTAAACCACCTATCACACATGTTTTCCATCGTCGTCCCACAAACCCCACAGTGCCTTCATCTAGTTCTCCCACCATGGCCAGTCCTGATACGACCGCTGTTGATGCTTCTAATAATATTGATGAGTCTCATACTGTTCCTGATGAGTTACAGGTTGGTCCAAGATATAATCTACGAGATCGTATTGCTATTGGTCCGGCTGACAAGTATGGTTTTCCACGTGTGAATGCTGTTGTTGATGAGCCATCCACTTACCAGGAAGCTTCTAATATTCCGGAATGGCAGCTTGCTATGTCTGAGGAGCTTGCTGCCCTTGATCGTACAGGCACTTGGGATCTTGTTCCATTATCGTCACATGCAGTGCCTATTACATCAAAATGGGTATTCAAAATTAAGACCAAGTCTGATGGTTCTATTGAGAGATATAAAGCTCGTCTTGTTGCTAGGGCTTTTAGCAAACTCAGGGTCGAGATTATGATGAGACCTTTGCACCAGTTGCTCATATGACTACTGTTCGTACTCTCATTGCAGTGGCTGCTACTTCTTCTTGGACCATCTCTCAAATGGATGTTAAGAATGCTTTCCTTCATGGTGATTTGCATGAAGAAGTTTATATGCAACCACCCCCGGGTGTTGATGCTCCTCCTGGTCATGTTTGTCGCCTTCGTCGTGCTCTCTATGGTCTTAAACAGGCTCCTCGTGCTTGGTTTGAGCGCTTCGTATCTGTGATACGGGCTGCTGGATTTTCACCTAGTGATCATGACCCTGCTCTATTTATTCATCTCTCTCCACGTGGACGTACTTTGCTTCTTCTATATGTTGATGATATGTTGATTACGGGAGACGATGTGGAACACATTTCTCGTGTGAAGAAGCAACTTGGTGAGCAATTTCAGATGTCTGACTTGGGTCCGCTCAGTTATTTCTTAGGGATTGAAGTGTTGTATTCGCAAAGGCTACTATCTCTCGGTCCCGATACATACAAGATCTTATTACTCGCTCGCATTTACGATAGTCGATCGCCGCAACACCTATGGATCTTCATTTACACCTTCGTCCTACTGATGGTACACCTCTTGAGGATCCCTCTCGATATCGGCATATTGTAGGCAGCCTTGGCTATCTCACTGTTACTAGACCTGATATTGCTCATGCGGTTCATATTCTGAGTCAGTTTGTGAGTGCTCCTACTTCCACTCATTTTGGCCATTTGCTTCGTGTACTACGGTACTTAAGGGGGACATCTTCTCAGTGTTTATTCTATGCTCGTGATATCCGCTTGACTTCATGCTTACTCGGACTCCACTGGCGAGTGATCCAACAGATCGACGTTCTGTCACAGGTTATTGCATTCTTCTTGGTTCTTCTCCTCTTGCATGGAAGTCTAAGAAACAAGCGGCTGTATCTCGTTCTAGTACAGAGGCAGAACTTCGAGCACTTGCCACTACCACTTCAGAGATTGTATGGCCGATGGTTGTTAGCAGATTTTGGTATTTCTTGTGATGCCCCTACACCTCTTTTGTGTGACAATATCGAGCCATCAGATTGCCAATGATCCCGTGAAGCATGAACTTACAAAGCATATTGGCGTTGATGCCTTCTTTACTCGGTCTCATTGTCATCGAAAAACAATTGCTCTTGAAGATGTTCCTTGAACGCAAGTGGCGGACTTTTCACTAAAGCACAAACTCGAGAGCAACATCGGCTTCACTTGCTCAAACTCAATGCTTCAGAACCTCCACTTCCACCTTGAGTTTGAAGGGGGGTGTTAAGTATATCAAGGTCCATATACTAATAGGCCCATGTGGTTATCTATATATTGGCATCTCCACTATTGGAGTTCTTGGACTTCTCAAATCCTATTGTAAGTCACACTCTCCTCCTTTGAAACACCAACCATCTTTTCAAGCTTCTCAATCATGCGACCTAACATGTCACTGATCGTCATAGAATCAAAACACTCGTTGCTCGACATGGTAAAAGGGGCAACGATTGGCTTTGATACCAAATGATATGGTCGATGATTGGGTACATGTCCGAGGACCGAGGGTAGAGTGTTCGCCCTCATCTAGCCACCGGCAGGACTCTTCTTTGACATGGTAAAGAGGCCATAAGGCCTAACTTTAGAAAAATAAAAGACTAGAGGTGTGTTTGATTGTTCATTGCTTAATAAGATGGCCTCCTCGTCTCCCGCCCTTCCACCCCCCGTCTGTCCACCAGTCCACCTCCCGACGCTTCCCATCTCCAGAGCCCCACGCCGGCGTCCCGCCGAGCCGGCCATCTCCAAGGCGCGCTTTTCGGCCGCCTCCTTGTTCCCCCGCGCGTCGGGACCCTCTTCTCCCTCTCCGTCTCCGCTGGGTCGTTCCAAAGCTCAAAGGTGGAGTGACTCCAGCCCTACCCCGTCCACGTGCTGTGTGCTTCAAGTCCTTGCCGGCGAAGTTTCGGATGTTCGGTTGCTCGGCCAGATCCAACCTCGCCTCTCTCCCGCAAGGCGGTCGTCAGGCGGCCCGAGCCTCTTCAGATGACTCGGGTCGCGCAAGACGCCGCTGGTGGGTGAAGTTCGAGAGCGACGTGCTCGCCGGAGGCGTCTTCGTCCTCCTCGGTGCCCGCGGGGCCCAGTTCCTGAAAACCTTAAGGGAAAGTGCTTCAACTGTCTTTCCTCCTCTCATTGTGCCGCTGCGTGCCATCACAGTACGCGCTGCTTCCGTTGTCTGGCTTCGGGGCATCGTTCTGCTGAGTGCCCTCGCCGTGCGGCCCCTGCGCGTCCTTCCCTCTCCCAGCCGCCGAAGAAGATGGTCTGGCGCCTGGTTCGCTCTGTTGAGGTGCCGCCTTCTTCGACGCCATTCGAGAGTGGTGCTGCCGCTGCGGGACCGAACGTTGTCGAGAGGGGGGACGGTCGAAGGAGAACGCGGCGCAGGACCCGCCGGCGGCGCTCGGACGGACGGGAAGTTCGCCCTCCTTCCCCGTCTCGTTCTTCTGGCGAAGACTTAGAGCGTGAGCCGCCGCCTCCTCTGTTTTCTGATAACAGGGGAGGTCTAGTGGGGGGAACCTTTGAGCAGAGAAGACCGCAACGCATCTTGGCTTGGTCGGACAGATTGGCTACGAGAGAGGACGAGCTCCGCTGCGTCCTCATCGTGACCGTCGTGGGAGAGTGCTCCGGTGTCACCGTTGAGCTCCTCACTTCGCAGATCGCCCAGAGATTTGGTATTGCTGAGGATGTGCTCATGTTTCGTTGCAACTCTCCGGCGAGTTTCCTGCTTTTCCTCCCGGATGAGGCGACGACCATTCGGGTTTTCAATGGTGGTCAACCTTTCTTATCTACCACTCTCGTGCTCCACTTCATGAGATGGTCTAGATTTTCTGACTCCTCTCCGCGCGGTGCGTCGCCACGGCTGGTCGAGGTTACTTTTTCGGCATCCTCCGCACGCTGGGAGCTAGCTACTGGCCGCCGCTTGATGATATTCTGTTTGGTCCGTGAGATTCTCCCGGACACGTTCAACCAAAGGGACAACTTCGCTGGCGACACGGTGCACGGTCGAGCTCATCCCCGCATCTATGGAGTTGCTGATTGAAGAACCTATGCGGTGGTTGATGACGGCCGTTGATGATTCGAGTTCTTTCCTATCCCATTAGCATCGGGACCTCGGTCGTTGCCCCGGCGCCTTTGGCGGATACCCCTCCATCTCCTCCTCCGTCCACGGATGATCAAGGCAGCAACAGTCGGCGCCGTCGGCGTTCCCCGTCGACCGCCCCTCATTCGCGCAATCTGAGCAGCTCTGCTTCAGCATCCCGAGGCGGCGAACCTCGCTCTGAGGGCCACTCTCAGCTGGGCCCCCGTTCGGCCAGAATGCGCCATGTGGCGGCTTCCTCGGGCCGCGGGAGGCCTGCTGCGGCACCCGAGGCGTCTCCGTTGCCATTCAATGAGTCCGCGCGACTGGAGTGTATTGATGGCGAGGTGGCGGTCGTCCCTCCCCAGACGCGTCCCATTTCCACCTTTACGGTGTTGGACCTGGCTGGCGGCGCGGCTCTCCATGCGACAGCCAACCTCAACGATTGCCGCACGTCCGACGAGGGGATTCTCCGCTGCTCGATATTCGCCGCCGTGCAAAGGCCACTGCCTTCTTGTCTTTGGGTCGCTTCTTGGGCCGGATAATGATCGATCTTTTGCCTCGGTGGTTGAGTCACGATCGGACTCCGAAGTTGGGCATGCTGCCCTCGATCCTGAGCGTGGGGCTTCTGTTCCAGCGCTTTTAGCATCTTTGATCGCTCCTGATCATATTCGCACGGCGGTTGAACCTGTCCCTGGGCCGTCCATTGTTGTTGGACCAAACAAGCTGTCTAGGCCTTCCTGTCCAGACGTTGATACACCAATTGGAGTGGCTGCCCCGTTTTCTGCTTCTCAGAGAACTCTTCGGCCTCTGCTTGTCTATTCCAGACAGCGGCGGCGGAGTAGCTTGGAGCAATCTGTTTGCTCCCCTGCGCGACAACCGGTTCTGGACTCTTCCTTGAATGGGGCTTCTCTGCACCCTTTCACTGCTGGCTTGGTTAAGGATGTGACCCATCTTCTTCCACAACCGGTGTTCAAGAAAGAGAAGAGGGGTTCCAGTGTGATGATAAATTCTCTTCCAAGGCGCAGTCGAAGAGTGGCTGGTTTCGGTCCAGCTTCGCCTGGGACAGCTTTCACAAAGGCGCAAAAACAGGTTCTCGGGTGTTTGGGTTTGGCAGCAGGAAATGAAAAGTTCTCCCACCATGCTCAAGACTGTTACAGTAAGCTTTTTGACGAGCCTCTCTCTGCTGCTCACCTCAACGCTCTTGCTGCAATCTTTGGTCGGGCGCGACGAAGAAGAGCGCAAGTTCGCTCGGCCGACAGCCTTGTGGCAGGATGTTAGTGGCTTTTGGTTTGTCTTGTGGTCGCCATTTTTCCGTCTTAAATGAATCCAACCTCTATTCTTTTTTGGAACGCCCGTGGGCTGAATGGTGCGGACCGGCGTAACTCTGTCCGCGATGTGATTTTCGCGAACGCGACATAGTTTGCCCTGCAAGAAACTAAGTTGGCTGCGATTTCTCGCGTTTGTTCCTCTCGCTTTTGGGTCCAGCTACATGGACTTTGTTGTTCTTCCCATTGTTGGAACGCGTGGTGGGATTATTTTAGCTTGGAAATGCGCTTGTCGCTTGTTGGCCACCGGTGGATTCTTTTCGCTCTCGCCAGTTCTTGGAACAGTATGGCGAATCGGTGGTTCATGTGGGTTTATGGCCCTCAAAATGATGAAGAGAAGATTAATTTCCTTCAAGAACTCGAGAGATGTTCTGGCGCTTTGCAATGTCCTTGGTCGTTGCAGAGACTTCAATCTCATCTTTCAAGCCGAGGATAAGAATAATGGCAATCTTAACCGTGCTTTAATGGGGCGTTTTAGGCGGTTCCTGGATGACATGTGTGTCAAGGAAATTCCGCTTTTGGGGCGCAAGTTCACTTGGTCTAACGAAAGATCTTCCCTGTAGGAAGATAGAGTTGGGTGGAATTAGATGTATTGCATTGAGCCTCTTGGGCGGTATATATAGAGGTACAAGACTTGGGGGGCAAGATGGTACAAGGGATTGTAATCCCAATTGGACTCTATCCTACCAAATATGTATTGTACTCTAACATCCCCAGCACATCAACGGGAGCGTGCAAACGGTGAGGTGGAGAAGAAGCCGAAGAGCTAACATCCCCGCAGCCATAACAGGCGATGCGCGCGATGTCGTGGATCGAGCAGAACCGGCAAGTAGCTCAAGCAAGCGGTAGCCCTTTGTGCCGATGTCGAGGCAGCCGAGCGCGGGCGAGTAGTCGTGGTCGAGATGCCGTCTGCCGAGATGGCCGTGGTCGACGTAGTCGTGGTCGGGTTACCGATGTCGACGATGCGCCGCGATGAGCGCGGCGCAAAAGAGGCGCCATGGTGATGACGAGATGCGCCGAGGCGCGTCGTGGAAGGGGGCGTGCCGAGTCGGCAGATCGGCCGCCGAGATGTAGGCGAAAACAGCGATGCAATCGGCGCGCGGGATGGGAACGGAGGGTCGATGCCGAAGTCGATGCGCTGCCGCCAGAGCCGAGCGGCAGTGCGAGTTTGCCGGACCGCAACGCGTCGGGACGCAAAGCACGCACCGTGTTGCCGCATCGACGTACAAGGAGAGGCCCCAACCAGCGTGGTTGTGCCGGAAGAAGAAGAAGCGATGCGGGAGCGGACGCTACTACCCGGCGAGCGAGCGGCAGACGCTCGCCTGCGGCGGCGATCCCCGACGCAAATACGGCGGCGGCAGTAGCGCTGATGTCGGCGATGAAGGCCCGATCAAGATGATTTAAGACCATGTGCGAGCAGATGGCGACAAGAGGTTGCGCAGCACGATCGTCGATGCACGGGGACGGCGATGTAGATGCAACGGCGAGAGACACACGCTACGGCGGTCTGCGCGCCCGAGGCGGCGACACGCGGCAGCTTTGTTGCTCGGAGAAGATGCGCGTAGTACTCGGCACGAACGCCACGGAGCCGGTGGATCGCGCACAATCGGTGATCGGGCCGAGTACGCGCGAGGCGGGGCGGCGATGGAAGAAGTCGGTGAGGCGCCCGATCTGTGGTGGCGATGACAAACCGGCGATGAAGACGTGCGACGGGATGACCGAGATGCGACGCGCGGCGGCGTCCTCGACATCGCGTGCGGCTTCGCCCGCCGCATACCAAGAGGTAGAGGCCGGTGTAGTCGATGCCGATGTCGGAGTAGATACGCGCGAGGTCGACGAGCGGTGGGTGACTCAACCCGATCGGTGATCGGAAAAAAGAAAAGATACAAAGCGTTAGCCAGGGATCCTCCATGAGCAACTCATACCTAGAGCCGGTCAAAAATCCAGTGTTGCATTGCGGCGTGGGTCCCGCCGCTGAGCTCACTCACGGACTCCCGCCGCCTTGGCTTGCTCTCTCTCTTTTTCTTTAAAAGTTGGCTCCCCACAAAGCAAGCGCAGAGGGCACAAGTCGCCGGCGCGTGCGAGTGGTCGGAGAGGCACGGGCTGCGCGCGGTGCAGCGATGGAGGCGGCGGTGGCGGCCACGACAGCGGCAGGCGGCGGCGGCGGCGCGATTCGGCAGCGCTCGAGGATGACCGAGACGCGACGCCGAGCGGAGCAACGCGGCCCGAGCAACGTCGGCGGAGCACCGAGCGGCGGCGTGAGGGCGGCGTCGGCCGATCTCGACGGATCCGTGGCGGGAAGCCCGACCGGCGCGGGGTGCAGAGGCGCGCGCGTCAGCGGATGCGCGCGGACCTCTCTAGGCGGCGGCCGGCGGACCTCTCCAGCGGCTCGGCGGCGGATCCGACGAGGAAGAGGCGCGCGCTCAGCGGTGGTCGATGGCGGCCGGCCGGATCGGACGGATCCGGTGGCGAAGCCCGATCCGCGCGGGAGGCGGGGCGATGTCGGCGCGGTGGCGCCTAAGCGGATGTCGCGCGACGCCGCGGCGTCGGCCGCCGCCGCCTCCAGATGGCGCGCGTCTGGCCCGCCGTCACCAAGGCGGCTCGGGTCGGGCGCGCCAGCCCGCCACCACGGCGCGCGCAGACGGCGCGAAGATCCGGCGGGTGACGGCGGCGGCCAGGCGACGAGCCCGGGAACGCGACAAGGAGGCGCTGACTGCCGCTGCGTGGCGGCGGCGACGATGGCGGCGGATCAATAGGATCCGCCGCCTAAGCGGAGGCGCCGCCCGGCGAGATACATCTCCCGGGCGCGCAGGCAAGGAGAGCGGCGCTAGGGTTAGGAGCTAAACCTAGACGTCTGATACCATGTAGGAAGATAGAGTTGGGTGGAATTAGATGTATTGCATTGAGCCTCTTGGGCGGTATATATAGAGGTACAAGACTTGGGGGGCAAGATGGTACAAGGGATTGTAATCCCAATTGGACTCTATCCTACCAAATATGTATTGTACTCTAACATTCCCCAACCTTGGTCAGATTGGACAGGGCGTTTTGTTGTTTTGAGTGGGATGAAATCTTCCCTGACTCAATTCTGCAGAGCACGGCTTCTGTGGTCTCTGACCATTGCCCTATCCTTCTTTGCCTCAAAATGAATTTGAAAGGTAAAAGACGTTTCCATTTTGAAAGCTTCTGGCCTAAGATAGAGGGGTTCCAAGAAGCAGTGCAGCAGAATTGGAGTGCTCCCGTGGCGGTGTTGTGCCCGGTTGAGCGCCTGTACCTCAAGCTGCAGAGATTAAGTAAAGGATTACAACGTTGGAGCCATAAAAAAGTTGGGAATATCAAGCTGCAACTAGAGATTGCCAAAGAGATTCTTCACCGGCTGGAAATTGCTAGAGATTTCAGACCTCTCTCTCAGGGTGAGGACCGTTAAGAAAAAATTAAAAGCGCATTGCCTCGGCCCGCCTCCTGGAAAGAACCATTGCAGGTTGAGGTCCCGGATTACCTACCGAGAGATGGAGATGCTAATTCTTCTTTCTTCCACCAAAGACTCTCGCCTGTAAAGAAAAAATTTCATTGGTAAATTATTGGTAAATGGCAATGTTGTTTCGATCATAGGGGCAAGGAGCAAAGTGTTCGACTTCTATGATAATATTCTTGGTAAAGCCCATGACAGATTTCTCCTTTAATCTTTCCTCGTTCCATTCTCTTGATCAAAATGGAATGTTTGGAGGAGCCCTTCTCGAGGAGGAAGTCCGAATACTATCGAGGCATGCCTCTTGATAAGGCGCTGTCCGGATGGGTTTACGGTCGTTTTACAAGTCTTGTTGGGTCTTAATCAAAGACGATGTGTTGGCGCCCGACGCCGCTCATCAAGGCCATGTCTTTAAGTTCAAGCTCCTAAACACCGCCTTCATCACTCTGCTTCCTAAGAAGGCGGATGCTACCCTTGTAAAAGATTTCCGTCCCCTAAGTCTTATTCACAGTTTTGCTAAATTGGCTGCTAAGATCATGGCTAATCGGCTTGCACCTCTGCTTCCCAGCTTGATTTCTATCAACCAGAGTGCTTTTGTGAAGGGGCGGTGTATTCAGGACAATTTTCTTTTGGTGCAGCAATTGGCTAAAGCTCTGCACAGGAAGAAGGAGCCGCACATTCTTCTTAAATTGGATATCTCCAAAGCCTTCGACTCGGTTTCCTGGCCCTTCCTTATTGAGGTGTTACTCCATCTGGGTTTTGGTCGCCGGTGGTGCAATCTCTTGTGCCTGCTCTTATCCACTGCTTCTTCCAGAATATTAGTTAATGGGGATCCTGGAGAACCCATTTTTCATCATAGAGGGCTTCGCCAGGGTGACCCTCTCTCTCCCATGCTGTTCATTTTGGTGATGGATGTGTTCAACTCTCTAGTGAATAAGGCCACCAATGATGGTTTTCTTGACCTCTTGCGCAAATGCCTCAACAGCGTATCTCCTTCTATGCTTGATGATGTGGTCATGTTCCTTCGCCAATCGCTAATGATCTTACTCTCATTAGAGAGCGCTTGATATTTTGGGCATATCGGTGGGTGGTGACTAATTTTGCTAAGAGCTCGCCATTACTCCTATCGGTCATTTTGAAGAGAAGGAGTTGGTGTCCAATCTTTTGGCTTGTGAGATAAAAGATTTTCCTTGCTCTTATTTGGGCCTGCCTTTGAGTATCAGAAAGCCCTCCAAAACTGATCTGTTCAAACTAGTGGATAAAGTGGCTGATAATCTTCCAAATTGGAAGGCCTCCCTCATGAATCGTGCTGGTCGGCTCATCTCTGTGAAAATTGTCCTAACTGCCATTCCTTTATACCACATGATTGCTTTGGATCTTCCTAAATGGGTGATTAAAGCTATAGATAAGAGACGCAGGGCTTTCTCAGTCGGTCGGGAAAAAGGCTAATGGGGAAGATGCTTGGTCTCTTGGGACCTTGTAAACCGCCCTTTCATTTTGGTGGCCTTGGTATTCATAACTTGGAATTTCAGGTTGGGCTCTCCGTGTCCGTTGGCTTTGGCTTGAGAAAGCGATGCTTCGCCCGGGGCAAGTTGCCTATTCATGTGCCTCATAATGCTCGTGCCCTCTTCAAGGTGGTGTGGAGTCTTTGGTAGGAAATGGCAGAATACTGCTCGACTGATAGATGGTTGGGTGGCAAAACCATAGAAGAATTAGCTCCTAACCTTCTCAAAGCGATCACTAAAGGGCTATTAAGCAACGCCAGCGATTGATGCTTTTGCCGATCGTCGTTGGGTTTGAGATATTAAGGTGCTCTGTCGGTCCTGTGTTACTTGAGTATCTTCCGATCCGGGACCTAGTTGATGCCTTCCAATTACAACCGGAGGTGGTGACCAAAGATCTTTGGAAGCTCTCCAAATGGAACATATTCTAGTAAATCACTTACGAGGCTTTCTTCCTTGGCTCTATTCGGTTTGCGCCGTGGAAGAGAGTTTGGAAGTCCTGGCCCCTTCATTGTAAATTCTTCATTTGGCTTGCTATTAAGAATCGCCGTTGACACCGATCGGCTAGCCAAAAGAGGTCCGCCTCACCCCGTTGATTGCCCCTTTGTGACCAAGAAAATGAAGATGTGCATCACTTGTTAGTCTCCCCGCGTTTTTTCCGTCAGTTTGGTATTTTGTCCTTCGTAAGCTTGGTCCGCTTCTTCGCTCCTCACCAACCTCCAACAAGTTCTCAAGATGGTGGTTTCAAGTCGGAAGGATGTTCCAAAAGTCCGTCGGAAAGGATTTAATAGCTTGATCATCCTTGTCTCTTGGGAAATTTGGAAGCACCGAAATGATCGTGTCTTTAATGGCACTAGCCTAGCATCCTCCCCTTGCTGCAGCCATCTCAAATGAATGTTTTTGTGGTGCTCAGTGAGGCATTAGGTCTCCAGAGTTGCTTGCTAAAGCTTTTCTTTGGTGGCCGTGATTTCTGCCTCTAGCATCTTAGTTGGGTCGTTGGGGTTTCTTTTGTAGTTTGCTAGTGGGTGTTGTGTGTGTGTGTGTGCGGGCGGAGCGAGGAAATTGGATATAGGGGCAACATAGACAATAAGTAGAGTAGAACCAATGAACCATGCCGGATTTACCGATCTAACATAGGTTGATATGGGCCCTCTAAAATATAAAATCTTCGAGCTTCATTTTGTTGATCAACTGGCAATTCTAAGATTTGAACATGTTTACCAGGGTCTCTCTCAAATCTAGTAGCTACAATTGGTTGATGCTCAAATTTCTGGCTTCTAATGGTACAAAGAAGAACACTACTCTGATTATTAGGATTTTCAATATCATGTTCATTAGGAGTTTCACATTAGGAGTTTCCACTTCCACGTTAGCACTTGAATCAACAAGCTTAAAAAAACTATGAATTATCTTTCTTTTCTTCATATCATCTAAAATTATATAGAGAAACTAATCAAACTATGAACCACTCAAATTGTATGGAATTTTGGTATTTTGGTAATGGAAATATGGAAACTTTTGCCTTCAAGAGATCAGATATTCAGATTACCGACGGCGCGCGACCCCATCATGCGAGTATGGTTTGCACTTTGCGTCTTTGCCGGGTCGCCGAGCTTCTTGAACAGCGGCGCGATGACTCCCACCGAATAGCTACGGCCGGAGAACATTGAGACGCAATCACGTAGAGTATTTGAAGGACTATCGGGCGACTAGGAAAAGCAGCGAAGAAGAGTCTCTTCGCCTAATGCCAAGAGAGCGCATTAGTATTGCCTAATGGCTAATGCCAAGTCTGCAGTTGAGCCGGCGCGGCGGCGGCGACGCGACTCCAAATTCCAAAAATATTGAAGCGCCGCTTTGCCTCCCGAAATATGAAGTATTGAAGCATGAAGCGTCGATCGCCACCGATTCGGGCCGGCGCTGGGCTAATTGGGTATGGCCGTATGGGTGCATGACTGCATGAAGCATCCAGTGGGGGGGCTGCCGTTGCATGATCGTTGGGGGGTGCCAGGCCCCCACCAGCCCCCCCTCTCTCCGCCACTGTGTGTGTGAGTTTGGGGCCTCGCTCCCCTTTTGTTTACCTTTTCTTCTTAATGAAATGATATGCAGCTCTCCTGCGTATTCGAGAAAAAAAATAATAATGATACAATGTTGTACCTTTATAGAAATAGTCTGACTTGATTCCTAATAAACATATTACTATATTATGGAAACTATTCCTAATAATAGAAAACTTATGCCTAATACATTGAATAAATTTAAAGGAAATAAAATCAAATAATAAATAAACTAATTATTATATTCTTAAACTGCGATATGCTGCCAATGCTATGGCCTGTCACGCCATAACATCACCAACCTCAGTGTATTGCTTGCTGCCAAGGAGGGATTAGTTGAATCTCCTTCAGTAGTAGTCCATGTTGTTAATCTTCACAAGCGCTTCTATGTAAATATATGTTTTCCTTGTTGTTTGCCATGTCTTTTCGGGTGAGATTATGTTATTTCAAAACCATTTCTCTCTATCTTAATACAAATGATATACAGCTCTGCTGCATATTCTTGAACAAAAAACAACCTTAGTGTACTTCCCAGCTGTTATTTCATAACGTTAGCTAATAATCAATGTGTTGTCTATATTCTACCAGCTAGGTCTTCACTTGCTATATTGCTGACAAGATCAATGTTCTTGTGTAGATCATCACCAGTGAATTTGCTGCTGAGCATCTTGAGAGAAGATCACACGACATCCTCCTCCGGCCAAACAAAAAAGGCAAGTGGTATGTGAGGTACTACCACGCGAGCAGCACCAGAGGCTTCCACAGCCAGCGCTGGGTCAAGTTTGTTCGCGACAAAAGGCTACGCGAGGGTTACATCTGCGTCTTCGAGCTGATCATAGGCGCGAGAGGGTGACCATGAACGTCCATGTCGTCAGGAAGATCAGCTGCCGGTTTGTTATAGTGGGCTAAGATCTCTCCTACCTTTTGGTATGTAATAATGTAATATGCTAATGTGCAAGTGTGGTTTATGCAGTTTATGTATGTGCCACTGAAACCGAACTGGGTATATGCGCAGCAGCGCAGGTGCAGTATTCTGATATACGCGTTGCAGGCTGCGGGTGCAGTACTCTGACATATGCTCTGTCCAGGGCTGTAGTTTCAGTGGCAGTTTCTAGGTTCAGAGGAAGCTTGTGTGTGCAGACATGGTGAACAGGTGAAACTAGTTCCCGTAATCTGCTTCTCACGCATTGCTGTGGCCTTTGTTTCATGTGTGATGATATCAAATGTGTTATTCCAAAACTTTCTGAAACGGTGTATGCTGCCACTGTAAAGTTTCAGCAAAGTTGGGTAGGTTTCAGGGATTTTGCGGAACCTAATCTTCTCCGTACTGTTGACTAAATACAATTGTGAATCCGAAGCAGCTCTAATTAGGCACTTAGCTGAGATTACACTAATTTCTTAGCTGAGATTACACTAATTTTACTTGAACACAAACATCTTCTCACAGCATAGTTCTTGAAACTTCATGCCTTCATGGTATGTTCAGTAACTTCAGTTCACAAGCGAACAGGAGGAAACAAGTCTTGTGCACTGTTCGCTCCACTGACTGCCAACTTTACCTCACTCCAAGGCGATGCAAACGCCATCCCAATGCGTATACCACCGTGGCCCCACTTCTCAGCGACCGAGGTCTATGAACACTTGGTCTACTGTCTCCAGTTAGCATCAGTCAAATCTCACAGTAACCACTCTCACCCTCATCAAAACAATGTCTCTCGTTAACATCAAGGAGGAGATCATCACCTTCACCTCATCAGAGAATGCAAGAAGAGCAAGGCAAGAACCCCTTCTTCTTCAGGTATATAGACTGAATTTATTTGATCTGTGCCAATGTGGCATGTTTGCATGGCAGATGGTTCAGAAGGGGTGTGAGAGTTGCAGCAAGTGGCAAGAGCACTACTACCGGGAGCATATGGATGTGACCAAGAATCGTAGTTTCTTCAAGCTCGTGACCGGAGATTTTGCCCAGGGCATTGTAAGTATCGACTATCCCGTTGCTATTTTAATGGTTCTTCAGGTTGTGCATCATTTAGCTGTTAAAATTTGTGGTTGTGTAGAGCACTTGTGCTAGTTCTGTAAACGGATATGTGTTACTGATCGAAAGGAAGACAAGCAATTAAAAAACACGCTTGTGATTTTAATCCTATGGATCTATGAATTTTGGGAAAACTTATTAGAGTGGAGTTGTATTCTAAATTATATAGTGTGTACTCCAAAGAAGTATGGCTGCCAAAATGAGACAAATATAGTCACCATATATTAAATCCAGTTTCAGTTCATCTAAAAAAATCCAATTCCAGTTACTTTTTTAGATGACAGTTATTAGTTGATTGTCAAAAAATAATTGCATTAGTTTCTACAGTATCACCCTGTCCCTATGATATTTTCTGAGATCCAGGTTAAGTTATTAATTGGTCATGCAATTCTTCATGTCAGACGAATAAAGTTAGGCCCCGTTTGCCACAGCTCCACCACCAGCTCCTTAGAGCTGTTTGGAGCTGTTTTGTGCCAAACGGGGTAAAATAAAATAGCTCCACCCAAGGAGTTCTTTAAAACCTGCTGAGACAAGGAGCTGAAAAAAGTAGCTCCACCCAAGGAGCTGAAAAAAGTAACTTCAACCGGTTCCACTTGTGAAGTAAAAAAAAACAGCTCCACTTGTGAAGTGGAGCCGTGCCAAACGGGGCCTAAGTTACACTATCAACCACTGAAGCTAACCTAATTATATGAGCTGTCTGTTTACTGTTTCCATCTTAGAGCATACCGGAGAAGTTTGTCAACAATTTCAACGGGCAGATCACCAAAGGGTTCAACCTCAAAGCACCAAGCGGTGAAACATGGCGTGTCGGTGTTGCAAAGATTGCCGATGAGCTGTTCCTCATGTTAGGATGGGATGATTTTGCCAAGGCTCATGAACTGCAGGAGAATGATCTCCTGTTCTTCACATGCAGTGGCAATTACTCCTTTGATGTACAAATCTTTGATGTGAGTGGCTGCGAGAAAGTGTCTTGTTTTTTCACTGATAAAAAGGACCCTTATATGCGCAAACATTTCAACAACATAGTGGGTCAACAAGCTGAGCACTGCCTTCTAAGTGATTCTGAAGATACTAGCACACCCTCGCAGCTGATTGGGTCTCCTCACAAGGCCTCTACTTCAAAGAAACTGAAAGGCAATACTAAGACAAAACCAAGTAAGTAGAACTAGCACAATTTGCAGGTTTCCTCACAATGCTCTTTTGTGGTTTTGATACCTTCAAAAATCAAGATTGTGTTTTACTTGCTCATTTTTTATGTATTAGTTGATATACATAAAGCACATTTTTTTTCACAGGGAAAGAGCCTGAATCTCCAAACAGTAGCAACAATCAAGTTAAACGTGAGGCGACTGAGGAAGAGGAGACTGATGATGAGCATGCTGACTTCAACTACTACTACTCGAGGTTTGCCAGTTACCTAACTGGCGAGGAACGAGAGGAAATATTTGCTTTGGCATCAATTCAATCAGGCAATCCTGTATATGTAGTCATCCTGCAGAAGTCCCATGTTCATCGCAAGAACATCCTGGTCAGTTTAATTTTTCCGCTATAGGATGAAAAATACGTGCATAGAACTTTTATCTCTGTTAAGTTGGACCTTCAAACAAAATTTCCATGTAGTTCATCTTTCTTGTTTGATAGGAAACAGATAAGTTTTCTTTGATCATAAATCTTACAAGTACCTAAATATAGTTAGTGATACACTATGGGGGTTTTTGGATGCCAAGACTGGGTCTAAACCAACTTAGGTATAATTCCATTCTGGATAGACCACACACACATAGTAACTTACTTACACTTTCATCCTCGCTTCATGCAAAACAGTTAACTGAAGGTTGCTACCATTGAAAGACCTAGACTTATATGTTAGTGCTTCTCAAGCCAAACTAGTAAGGTGGAACTAATCCACACCCTCATGTGCACACACATATAAGGGCTATTATAGACCTAATTCTACATAGGCCGAGGTGTCACAAAGACTATTAAGTCCAATCTCATGCTACTACTGGACTGCGTTATGCAGCCATTACTGAACCAGTTAATGCTTTCAATGAAGATCATCCCCAGCAGATTTGCAGCCGAGCATCTTGAGAGAAGATCACATGACATCCTGCTTCTTAGACCAAAAAGAAAAGAGAAATGGTATGTCAAGTACTACCACGCGAGCTTCACCCGAGGCTTCAGCTGCCACCGCTGGATCAAGTTTGTTCGCGATAACAAGCTTCACGAGGGGCACATCTGCATCTTCGAGCTGATGAAAGGCGCGAGGAGGGTGACGATGACCGTCCATGTCATTGGGAAGGTTGACGGCCGGTTTGTTCTCCTGGGCTAAGTTCCTGCATCCTCCTTTGTTGATTAAGTACTCTGTTATGTGCAAGTGTGGTCTCTGCCCTATGTATGCACCAGTTAGAACTTAGAACCGAACTGGAAGTAGCTAGTGGTGCCTTTTGTGATAATTGCGCTTTGTATCCTGTAGCTAAACTCTTGATGCAATGTGTCTACTAGAACCAGGAATAGGCTTTGTGAATGTTTCTTCTCTGCTTACCTCATGCTTGATTCATCATCATCCATGAGCAGCTCTGAATGCTGATATGAGTAAGAACTAGAAGTAAACATTAATTTTAAGGGGGTAAAGAACATTTCAGAGGGTAGCAAGAGGTTGGAAACCATTTGATATGGTTGGCACATCTCAAGCATCGCTGATGAACGACAGTCATACGCACAATTGTTGATTTTGAATTTACGTCCTCGGTAACGAATCCACCCAAATTGGACGCTCGAATGACAAGGCATATTATATGAACATATCATGCACAGATTCATCAAACAAAGAGAGAGCATATAATTCAGGTCAACCGAAACATGACATGAATGCATCTCAGCAAACAGTAAAAAGATATCGCGCAGCAAACATAGCGGCTAAATCCATAGGCACAGGCCATGTCATATAACTGGAAAATTATTTATCAGTCTAGGCTAGAAACTTTGGGAGAGACGAGCTACTGCTGAAGAATTCTTCTAACTTTGCAGTTAAAAGGATGAAATGCCATAATAGCTTCCCAAAAGACGCATCCACAAAGAGTTGTATCCTTTTCCAAAGGACAATGAATCTACATGGTAACTTCAAGTACCTGCAAAATAATGGCACAATATGGTCAGTAAGGCTTGGAAAATTTTACAGCTATACTAACATGCGACAACCAAGAATTGCATGTGGACAAATTCAGAGTAGTAGCTACTCTATTCTCCAAAATAAAAGGTTTGAAACGGCAAAGCACTAAAAAAGTCACCGAGATGTCACTCAACTTCAACAATCAAGACAAGATAATGTAGTGACAGCAGAATTTCATAGATAGGTACCAAACCCCTACATAAACAGAAGTCACAGAAAATGTATACTACTGTCAGGAAATCCACAGTTTTTTCTTTCATTGTTGGCAGTTGACATTATCACAACAAGAAATGTTTGGCGTCGACAAGGGAAGATAGACCTTTTTGGTAGGAAAAAGGCTACAACTGGATAAGCAGTACATATCCAGCAAAAGAAAAGGTCACATTCACCAGCTTGCCTAGGTTAGATTGTTCTGTTCTTATAGGGGTTAAAAGTACTGCATGAACTGTGGTTTATCATTGAAATGTGCTAAAGGTTTCAAATTGAAGTACGAACTAACAGCAGCAATTGTGGCAACTATTTCATGTTAACTTTTTACTGCCCACGCCTTCAGATCTTATCAAGCTTCCAGGCTAGGCTTACGATGATTGAGAAAATCAAGATTACCAAAAGAGAGTACATGCTTCAAAATCAGCACCTTTGTTATGCTCTATACTGGCCTCTATTGCATCACCCATCTTTTCCATTACCTAACAAGTCCAACCGTACATATCCTCAATCAACTGAAGTTTTAACATTGTAAAAACAATTGTTTATATCTAGTATACGTGAGTACAGTGGCGGAGCTAGAGCAAAATGGAGGGGGGTGCAACGGGCCACGCGTGAGAGCATAGGACGGTGGGAGAATGGCCTGGACAGGGGCGAGTGAGGGTGTTTGTTGGGCTAGGGGTACACCATATTAGGCCAAAGGAGGTGCACAAAGGGTGAATGTTTACTAGTAATAACTAAAAAATTTTTGGACCCGGGTTCCTGGGAACCCCCCCAAGCACATGCAGCTCCGCCCCTGCGTGAGTACAAAGAGAGAGGACTGAGTGCACAAAGTAGCCAATTCAAATTTAGTAAAAAAGGTATAGCATATAGCATAAAAAAAGTGACTCTGTATAGAACTGTACTGATATACATGCTATACCATTAGAAGATGTGAGACAGGAACACACAAGGTTAATAAAGAATACCAAAAGGGAGCAAAAAAAAAACTATTTCTTGACATCGAGAGCAGGCAACCAAGTCATACTGTGACAACTGATAACAACCAAGACAGCACTCAATATCTAGCTATTTTTCTTAATTTTCCAAGGTAACCCTAATTTAAACTTTCTCAAAAATACTTATTATAAAAGAAATACAACACTGGGAAAAAGGAGACCTACATCATTCTAGGATATAAGGTCCCCGTCATGCTGTCCAGCCTCCAACATCAACCATCTTTCCCACCTTTCCCTATCAAATCCCAATTTTAATCTCCTTACATCAGTTCTCACTCAACTTTATCACAATTCACAAAAGCTGAAAATGAAGCACACATTGCATATCCCTATATATTGATTGAAATTCCAACGTGGCAATTGTAGCCATAAATAACACCCAGTGCAAGAAGTTTTATTCCATGCTTCTTTTAAGTATTTCTCATTCAATGATCCTAGAGTTAAAGAACCATATAATAAACCAATTAGCTAGCTTCACCAGCCAAAAATGTGCACATCCATTTCAAACCAACACGCATTTCAATCTAAGATCCCAAGAGAACCAATCAATTCAATCCGCAAGAACTAGCTCAGACGTCTAAACACTACAATACGGAATACATAGTGCACCGTCCACCTAGGTACTTCGTGTGAAAGATGCAATCTTCAACTCGAATGATGCAATGAGACATTATATGATGCAGCACGACCACTAACTTAGATGATATTAGCGATCTTGACAAGTGCGGCGGAAGGAGGTACCCTGGGAGAGCTCGCAGCACGCTCGCGCGCTCGCCGCAGGGTGCGCCGTCAGCCGCGCCAGCACCGCCGCTGCCGTCAACGGCGACCCCATCATCGCCGCCAGGGGCCTGCACACAAACCACACAACAGTCCCATCAGGACATCGGATCGCCACCCTAGGGTTCCCTCCTGAACAGGTAGATCTACATGGGCGCTCGGTTACCGTGCAGCCGCGAGCGACGAGGAGGAGGAGGAGTTGGCGAAGGCGGACGGGAGGCGGGGGCGTGGGGCGGCGAGGGGAGGAGGAGCGCGAAGGCCGCGCGCGGCGGAGGGCGCCGGGCGGCGGACGGCGGCGAGGACGGTGCGGGAGGCGGCGCCGCGCCACGCCATGGCTAGGGTTTCGGAGGAGGTGGTGGGGGTGGGAAGTGGCGGCGGCGGCGGCGGGGTGGGTTTAGGGTTTTAGAGGTGGGGAGGACGTGGTGGGCCGGGCCCATGCGACAATTATAGGTAGGCCAATTCTTGGGCCTTGATGGGCTCTGCAATACGAGTTGAAGGCCCATGAATGTCCATCAGCCCATCTGTTCCTACATTATCTATTATCTAGGCCACTTCCCTCTTTGATTAAATCATAGTTAATCATGCTTTGGATAAAATGTGGCTAAAATAACCTCTAATAATATTACAAATAGAAACGAGGTAGTACTATGAGAAAGATATGTGGAGTTACTATTTGAGAAGGATAGTTTAGGAAAACATGCGTGCCTAGATATTGAGCGCGATCAACATGGCTGCGCTATAGTGCTGCGGGCTTATTTGGCACTATTCATAAGTTTCGTCTTTTTTTGAATTTTTGGTTTTTTGTTGAGCTTTTTTGCCGGTTCTTTTTTTTCCGTATTTGTTTGTATTATACGTAATGGGCTAACATATTTTTTATATTTTTAAATTTTTTTAAATTTAATTATGCTAAATAAGCCTCTGTCAGTTATATTGCTTTTTTCAGTCAGCTACAGTGTTTTCAGCCATAAGCCATGAGCTTTTCAGCCGAACCGATCACCCCCATTGAAAAAACCGCCAAGATACGTGGACAAAACTTTCGGTGCAAAGTGTCAGAATATTTGAGAACAGAGTGCTACTTGAAATGCAGTATAGCTAGAATACATGTCCAATAGAGACCGATACCAATCCAACGGTTCCTTGTAGATTGATTTCTTTGCAATGCAACACATGTAACGTACATTTTTGCAAGGGTTATCCAGGAAAGCCTCTGTCTAGCCATTTTACATGTGGGCCTTTTTTTTCCTTCGAAACTGGTGGTTTTCGGTTTTTGCTACAGTATCTAACTTTTAAACGGAGTATTTTCTCAAGACGTGGTCTGCAAGTTAAAGATGTACACGTTAAAAACCCAACATCTATACCAGTCAAAATTGCAAGTGAATATCTCTCTCTGTAATCTGTACCGTAAACAGCCAAAATTCAAAAATTTTAGCCATAAATCACAGCCGTTGTCAAACAGACCCTAGGCCCAGCATGCAACCTCCATTTGTGCAACAGGCAACCCATCCATCCATCCAACCATGATCCATCCACAAAAACCAACAAGGACAACAAGCACAAAACCAAAGGTAAGCTTCCAAGCAAGATGGAGCATCCTGTCTGGTGACATTGCTCTCAACCATTTGTTCCTAGCCTAGCTACTACTGTTTGCGTGTAATCAGCCTCTCAACCATTTGTTCTCTCTCTCTCTCTCTCTCTCTCTCTCTCTCTCTGAATCTCCCCGTTCAGCTTTGTCCCAACATGGGGGTTGGCACATCTTTTTCGATTCTTTTATTCCTTGTATACATGCAATAGACCAAAAGCCCCAGCTAACTAGCTAGAGTGGCCTTTCCAATCAAACCCACGCTGTTAATCATTCACCCATATGCATAGAGCATCTCGGAAGCTTGTCCCTACTACCTCTTTCTCCCAATTGTTGGATTTGTTTGTTTCTTCCTCTCATCCTACTCCTACATATAACATATGCATACATAGAGGCAGCAAGAGTCTGGATTTATGGCATGTGTGCTTAATTTGGGGCCGTTTAATTGATACTATGTGGATTTTATATGTCCTAAATGAGTTGTTATCAAACTAAACGCTGGCATGTAATGATGCCTAGCTCAGCCAGATTTGTCAAGTACTAAACTTCGGGCCTGTTTGGATGGACTAGGACTAGTTGTTAGCTGACTAGTAGTTAGCTGGCTAAAGATTAGCCCAGTCCTGTTTGGATCCAAGGACTAATAAGTACCACTATCTCAGTACAAAGTCTGTTATACCCCTATGCATGGCGGTTTGGGAGGGTTGGCGTGGGTATCAGCGTCTTTTTTCCATCCTGCTGGTCCTTTAGCCCTCATTAGCTGGGTTTGGCCAACTAGTTGGCTAATAACTAGTTGGGGCTTTGGCTAAACTTTAGCCCACTCATTAGCCCTCCTGTTTGGATTCACAAGGACTAAAAATTAGCAACTAGTTGTTAGTTCATAGGATCCAAACAAGCCCTTCTTGTTTATGTAAGTGCTAAAATGCTGGCAGAGTTAACCCTTTTGGGTGAAGCCGAAACGGCGACATAAGCATATTATGGTAGGTTTGGCCTCGAGGCAATGCACGGTCCCAAATCCAATTCAGTAGGTGCCACATATTTATGATCTTGTAGATCGAGCACCAAGACCTAGCTAGCTAGGAAACATAGCAAGATGTTGACAAGATCAAAATCCAAGCATATATATATATATATATATATATATATATATATATATATATATATATATATATATATATATATATATATATATATATATATATATATATATATATATATATATATATATATATATTGCAAGGTTGTGAACAAAAATCCCTCCATCTCAATCATGTGATTCCTCTCTACGTCACTACATGCTCCCATCCCATAAAATACAAGCCTAGCTAGCAGGCTAAAATATATTCCCAAATGGCATCACTGTCCAATTGGCAGCAGAACAGTCAATAGATATGCGCTATGGATCAAGAACTTAAATTCTTTCATATGTAACCATCTCTATATACGTCCTTTTCCCCAAGGATGGAGACTTGGACTGGAAATCCCAATGCTTGTCCTTCTCGCTGTTTCTGTGAATAAAAACTTTCACTATTAACTGTATGATCATATATCTCTGATCTGTCATCGATGTCGAAGAACTTACATATATTAATTACAGCTCAAGGTTAAGGTACATTAGTAGAGATGAATGACGACAGTGTACTGCAGGTCCAGTGGTGTTATTATAATTGTTGAGGCTTCGGATGCTATACTTTAGATAGACGATTTGGATCAGTTGCCGTATCGATTGGACTACACCGAGCTAACGGCGGATTAGAATTGGCCGAAATTTAGAGCCGGCAGGGCCAGATAGTTATTTTTCAGTTTTTGTTTCAGATTCTATAATAATCCACTCTTCTAATAATCTGGAACTGTTTCTAGAAAACGTTTAGTTAGTAACTTAGCTCCACAATTATAAGAGGGGAGATTTAGGGCATATAGAGCATGATACCCTGGCTGTAACACTTTATCTGTATTTATGTCTTATTACTTTGTATTTGTACATAATTTATGAAAACATTCTAAATTTTTGAAGACAAACCAAGAATATATATTATCCGTCATTGATCATCCAATGTGCATTCACTATGATGTGAAGATGAAGGGTGATGGTAATTGATCCGACTCCCAAGTTTCCTGTCAGAGGTAGATCCAGCACTTCCAAGTTCTGACTTATCGAGAAATGTGTTCTTCCAAAGCAGCAACTTCATGAGTAGCATACTATCAGAATTAAATACATCCCTTTGATAGTCTAAAGCATGTTTGTAAGAAGAAACTGTAATACTTACGAGTAAATGAGTTGCTTCTAAGTTCTAACATTCTTTTAGATAATTCTTGCCAGCACTTAACAATAGCAAAACTCATTACATTGTAAGTCTGGGAAGTCCAAAGTCACACATACATACACAATAAATTGGAAGCAATCGATAAATGTGTTTTTCTCGCTAGCTTATTTTTAAGACTGCTCCTCTCAGGAAGTAGAATCAAGTCATTTTAGAAAGCTACTTGTTTGATACAGCATCATGAGAATTTAATAAGAAACTACAAGCAGAAGCTGTAACAAACACTTCTTTAATAAGTATAAATTACAGAGTCATAGAAGAGACATGCATACATGCGCAGCTTCACATGTGCATGCAAGCAGTATTAGGGCAGTCCCAATGGGAGAAATCATAGCAGTTTCTTCAACATAGGACGCCGCACAAGAAACTACTCCTTCCCAACCCATGGTTTCTATAGCATCATCCATCCAAAGAGTAACTTAAATGCGGCACCAAAAAAGTTAGATGAACTGTGGCAACTATCTCTGCGATCAATATGTGGCGAAACACATGCTGCTGACGCGCGCACGCTCACGAGCAAAGAAACGATAATTTCTGCGGTCAATATACTTTTCGAACCAAATATCATCATACGTAGCGCACATATTGATAAAGATAATTGGTTCTGCAGTCCAATAGCATTTTCAGAACCAAATATTATCATACAGTAGCGCATATATTGATAAAGATAATAGGTAGCAATCCGGAGATAAAGATAATAGGTAGCACACATATAGTTCATACGTAAGGACTAAAGTTCACGATATGCATAGTGAAATAATAAGGTGCCATCATCCATAATCTCTCATGCATGAAGTTCACGTCCATGTACTCCAAAGGCATCGATTACTCAAAAGCCATCAGTCACCTCAAATCTCCGAATCGCAAGGAAAAAATAGTAATCGATGATTTTTTTAAAAACATTACTATTTGTAAACAAACAGAACATGAAGAACAAAGATGAATAGCATGAGCTACCAGGATGACTTAGCTATATTTGCACACTAAACCAAATTAGATTGAAGATATGTACCTAATTGTTTTGCCTATATGAATTCCCAAACTTTTGCCAAATATGATCAATCAAATCAGATTGAAGTTGTTTGTACGCTTGGCGATCATGTAAGGTCAGTATTTACATAAGCACATCTTCCATCTCCGGTTTTCTCCATGAGAGATTGTGGGTTCTTGAACAATATATGTCTGCCTTCCTCATTCAAATCAAGTGGAACTCGCTCTATATCCTTCTCATCTTCAATTATCATGTTGTGGAGGATTATACAGCAAGCATGATATTCTCAAGATCCCCTTGCTCGCATAAACGTCTTTGGTCGACGCAAAATACAAAAGCGAGATCGCAAAATGCCAAATGCGCATTCGACATCCTTCCGTGCCCCTTCTTGCATTTGTGCAAACAATTTATGCTTATCTCGATTGTGGGTTACGTATGGACTTAACGAAAACAAAACCACTCTGGATATATGCGTCCGCTAGGTAATAACCGATATTATATTGCCTTCCATTGACATAGTCTCGCACCTTAGGAGCTTCTCCTCTCAAATCTGGACAAACAAATCGATCGGTTCAAAGACGTTGATATCATTGTTTGATCCAAAGAACACCAAAGAAGGCATGCCATATCCAACGATCGTGTGAAGCAATCGCCTCTAGAATAACCGTAGGGACTCCATGATCACCACGGTATACATCCCCTTCCATGCGTATGGACATCTTTCCCAATGCCAATGCATACAATCAATACTTCCTAGCATGCCGGGAACCCACGACGCCCCAACTGCATTAGGCGTTCGACATCTTGTGCCGTCGGGCGTCGCAAGTACTCACCCCAAATACTGAAATCACACCTCTACAAACAACTTCAAGCACTCTACTGCAGTACTCTCCCCAATCTTGATATACTCATCAAGTTGGTCTGCAGGGTTGCCATTTGCCAATTGTCTAATAGCATTGTGCACTTTTGAATTGGCGATAACCTGTATGTTTGAGCATCTAATCGAAAGGTAAAAAATGGGGACCACTCACCTAGAGCCTCGCGCAGGAAGAGGGGCCTTCTCATTCTAAACCTTCTACGAAAGATAGTAGAATTGTAGAGAGGATTCGGTGAGAAATAGTCGTCCATAAGCCGTTGATTCGCTTCTTCACGAGGCCTTGCTATATATCTCCTTGGACCATCATTCGTCTCCTCCCTTCTTCTAGAGCTTCAATATCATCCTTCAATTCTGCCACCATTTGATCTTGTAGGTCTTCTAGTAATTCTTGCTCAACCAAAAACTCTTCAAATGTGAATAAGTCCTCTAGATCTATGGTGCCGTCCTCATCATGAGGTTCAGCATCAGGAGAATGTTCGTGAGACATAAGGAAAAGTTGAGAATAGAAGTGGAGAGGAGGACGTGAGAGCAGTCCTGCCCCTGTGTGTGTGTATATATATAGAGAGAAGTTGGGAAAACAGAGGCAGTGTGTACAGAAATCAGCAGAAGTTGAAGAGAAGTTGGGAAAACAGAGACTGCTGCCTTTTTCATATATAGAGAGAAGTTGGGAAAACAGAGACTGCTGCCTTTTCATATGCTGGAGTAAAAAGGACTTTATATGTTGGGAACTACACTGGACTTTTCATATGCCAAGGTGGTACATTACATCAATGCCTTTTCATCTGATGGTTCGTATGTATCTCACCAAGCATGTGAGTAGAAGACCCCACACCCATCCTACCCCACGGAACAGCATAGTTCGAGCAACATCAAGGTATGAATAACTAGTCTGCATCAGTAGCATATATCATAATCAGAAAATTATCTTCCAAACCTAAAATTCTAGAAAGGCAAAACAGTATGAAACCAGAACAAATGGGAAGATGTAACAGTGAACCATCTAGTAACATATGCTAAGGAGCAAATGGGAAGATTTCAAGTTGAAGCATATATTTAACAGTGAAATTTCCTTTTGAGGGCTTTTAGTACTCCTGGGCAGAACAGATTGGCCGATGGAAAAAAGCTCCAAAGGTGATACTGGCACTGTGTAGTCTAACATGCATAGGCCCTAACCGATGCCAAATGATTCCATTGGGCAATAAGAATGTAAACATTGCAACATTAAAGGTTTAAAAATGATGCTGCCAGAATTACACATGCAAAAAAATCCTATCTAGATCTTATCATCATTCCTACCCAACAAGCTTCAATATCCTTGTTTAAGTATTCTCAGGTAATGGATAGTTGTAAAAGAGCTGAGATATGCAAGGAACATGACTAGTCAACTCAGACATTTAGTATTGAATAACATGACTATGCAAGGAATATGTACTGAAAACATTGACAGCCGGTGGGAACACCTCTCCAATATGCACAATTAGTAAAAAATGCAATGTTGACACAGAAAATACCTTAATTAGCTTGACCAAATAAGGTCATCCTCATACTCTCCAGTGCTTTCTCCCTCTCAGCCAAAGCTTGTGCACTAAGATTGCTTGTAGGTGCTAACAATAAATCTTTATAGATGTCTAGCATTTTACACTTGGTTTGTTCTTGTCTTTGCCTTATGATTAAGCTTGGTGCTTCAACCTTGCTATTTGCCAAATTTTCTGCACCTCGACATCTTCTCACGATCCTTTCTAGCCATTGTGCTTACTTCAATGAACTTGTCTAGCTTCTCACTAATAGCAGAATAAGCATCAGGTGCCTTCCTTTTTCCATTGCGCTCATCCTTTGCTCTTTTATGACCCATAGGACGAATGCTAGGACTCTCTTCCAGATTCACCACTTGTGCTGCCTTAGTACCTGCCCCCTTGTCCTTTTCTTTTTCCCCTTCCATTTTTTTGACATATGCAGACCACTTCATATCATATCGAACAACCTTCCATATATGCTTCAACTTGAAATCTTTGTCTCCATGTTCAGAAGCATAGAGCTTCTCAGCAAGCTCCATCAGTTGGTCATCACTCATGCCACTTCTGTATACTTTTGTGGTTCGTACCCAACATCCATGAAACTCAATGACTGGTTTCTTGACACGATCCCAACGGATTTTCATTTGGTTTCGGTTCCTCCTGCGAGATCTCTCTGTGGTTTTGTTGTATTCTTGATGCATCAATATTGATCGACTTCTGTCATTTCCATCTACAGTGGTCCTTTGAGTTATGCAACCAAGCAGAGGCCTGCATTTAGAAAGATAGCAGAATTTCAAATATTAGAACTAGTTAGCCTTCTTCCTATAATCCAAAGTCAAAGTACAGAAAGGATGTGGCTTACCAATCTAACGTCTTCATCTTTCGTCCATGGCAGGCGCTTGTCGGTCCTAACATCCTCGGTACTTTCATCCACATCAACATCGATTGTTTCCTTCTCTTCTGCATTTACTTCATGCACAGGGGGGCTTCCACCAGACATAGTTCCTCTAGAACTAGGGCCAATTGGAGAATTTGGCGGCTGGGTTGCCGTACTGCCAACAAAATGGAAATTTTCAGGACAATTATTTCCATTAGGATGGTTTGACTGCATAAGATTGGTAAACCCACGTGGCGGGTACATCCTGAAAAAATTGGCAAATAGATGTCAAACATGTAGGCAGAAGATTGGCAAAGAACTATATATGGAAGACCCATATACCTTCTACTATTTAAAGAACTCTATAAAAAAACAAATACAAGACAATAACAAAAACAAAGTACTGTTTGTTGAATTGGTGTCATTGCTTGGACCAATAATAAAGGATATGTTGTATTACAGAACCATATTATACGTTTCCATAATCTCAGATGCAAAAGTGAGAAGACTGTAAACATTTGACAGAAGACCAACAAGAGTTCTCTGAATTCCACCTTCAAGTAAAGAAACCAAATTATCGATTTCAGTCATACGTCACAACGATTGAAATATACCAGCTAAACTAAGGAATGCGCTGAATTCGTCAATGAAAAGGTTGCAATCTACCGCTAAAATTCTATAAAGCATAAAAGCACAAGCTTTGCCACTAAAAATGAAAGGTGCAAACTTTTTTTACCAACTGCATCTTATGAGGACGGCATCCTCCCTTTCTGTATAACTCTCACCATTATCCTCAACTTACGATTCTAGAACTAAAGGCAAAACAAAAATTCTAGCGATACTACATGAAGCAACAAGTGCTAGTGATCTCTAATCTCTACTCCATTCGTAATCCTTAACATGGGAGTAAAAAGCTTCAAAAAATGCAAGCTTTAGCTAACTATGGCATTCTGTTTTTGTCCATATAGCCTCAAGTAGTCATTCCCAAATAATTGATCCGCTATTGCGTATTATCGCCTCAATTTACAAGTTACAGTTCATGTTACAGTTATAGTTCCAAGAACATAATGTCTTCAATTATCATGTTGTGGAGGATTATATCGCCTCAATTGAAGACATCCAATAATAAAGAATATGTTCAATTCCAGAAACACATTACCCTTCACTAGTAGTTGATTCATGGCCGAAGAAGGCCCCAAGAGATGACGCTGTCCACCATGTAGAGGATGCAGAACCAGGTGCCGCAGGAGAATCGGTTCCTCGATCCATTGCTGCCAAGAGATTGGGGAAGGATTGCGCGCGGTGGAGGAGCCGGGCGCCGCAGTCGACTTCGAGGCGGGCGACGCGGGCGAGCTGAAGCGCGCGCGGTCGCCGCGTGTCGCCTCGAGGCGGGTGACTCGGCGAGGCGGGGGCGGAGGCGCGCAGCGGCGCAGGCGAGGCGGCGAGCGCGCGCGCAGGCCGGATGCGACGCGGGCCGAGGCGCCGGTGGCGGCGTGGGAGAGCGAGGCGGGCGCGCGGTGGTGGAGCTAGGGTTTCAGCGGATGGGGATATCGGGCCCGCGCAGGCGGGAGAAGTAGGAGGAGAAGCGCGGGCGCGCGCGAAGGAGAAGGAAAAGCGCGGGAGGGAGAAGGAAAAGCGCGGGGGCGCGGAGGCATCGACGGTGGCGTACGGGATCCGTGCGCTCGGGGATAGAAACCACCGAAGTCTCCCCATCGCGATTTCAGTCGTTTCTTCGAGCATTGGTACTAGCGAGCACGTCGTTCCCTCTTGAAGAAACGATTCCTTCTTTTTTCCTTCTCTCTCTTTGTTAATTACATTGCCACATCATCAAAATGCTGATCTGTCCATAAATTTAATGGGGATAGAAACCACCATCAATGTCCCATTGGGACTGCCCTTAGGCCAGTCTCAGTGGGAGTTTTATCTGCATTTAATAGGCTGCCATATAGGCATTTTTGATGATATGGCAACATTTTTAAGAAGAGAGAGAAGTGAGTTTCATCTAGATAAAACTCTCTTGGCACGATTACCAACTCTATGAGTCATGAAATTAAATGTCTATGAAACAATAGAATGAAACTATGCATTGAGGATGGATATTTCATCCATGTTTCATTTCATTTTACATGATGTGGCAGTCTTGGAAACAACGCCATGAAACTCTCCACTGAGAATGGCCTTAATTATTTCTACTTCATTAAGTGCGTTAGCTTTATTTGTTTGGTACAGTCAACTTAGCATTTTCTTCAAACACACGCTTCCGTATGAACCAAGTAGTAGCACTCGCATGTATATGCTGCCGACCTGATTAGAATCGCTCTCAAATTAAGTTAATTTGGATGGAGAGCACTAGTCTACTGGCACTGCTTCATGCATGCACGAATCTAGCAGTGTATATTGTTCACTGTTGGCTTTGGCTGCACTGCATATAATTTGCACCATCTAGCTACTATAGTCTATACAAAGGTGCATATATCATGTGCATGGCAATTAATGCAATGCCAAGATAGATCTTTTTTAAAATTACAATGGAGAGGTAGATCTTTTTTTTAAAAAAAATTACAACGGAGAATACATTACATATCACATGCACACATATGTGTTCTATTGAAATACGCGCTAGAAGTTAAGTGGGGGTTGTTAGATAAATCTTAGATTTATCGGTTACCTCAGAGAGCGTGAATACGCACTTTCCTACTGAACGTACACGCGTGTGTGAGGTAAGGCACCTGGGGCCGATCCAAAGATGGAACCTGAATGGACAACTTGCACGACGGTGAAACTTACTAACCGAGCTTTGCTCGGTCTTCATGCCAGTAGTAAATAAGTGTACTACGGGCTAGATGCCAGTAGTAAATAAGTGTAAACTAGTTGAAGCATGAATCTTTAAATGGATCTGAAGGATAGAAATTCGACTATTTTTCTCAAAAAAAATCAAATGTTGTATACCACTACCGCAGAAACTATCCTGGACGGTTTTTCACCTATTCCTGACGGTTAGGAAATATCCGAATCCTGGTAGTGGGTCAGTAGCTAGCTACAGTCGATTGTCGTATGCATCTAATCGCATCTAGGTACGTACCCAGACAACCGGAATGTTCGTACATTATTATAAACATGACTAGCTGGGCGCATGTTTATCAATGCGTTTTGGAACTAATATATGTAAGCAAAGCATGTTCTCTCATCAGATGTCGCATGTTCATATATGCGTGTTTGCTAGCTACGTTAATGTCTCCTAGTTTGGCCCATATATTTATGCATGGATTGATGGTCCTGTCCTGCTTGTCCTTCTCGATCTCCCTTTCTAGTCGAACAAAAAAAGAAAAAAAAATCCATGAATGGTGTTTTCGATCGGTCGATGCCTGTTAATTCATGCTAGGACAATGTTAAAGAATGTTTACGTCTTCTTTGTGCAGAAAAGTGGTAGATAGACACCAACAAGGGGGCCTACCAAAATTACTTTAACTAATTAACTTGTTGTAGTGCCAATATATACATGTTAATTACTCCAAAAATCAAGATATTAACATGCTAATTACTCCAAAGATAACTCTTTAATCTTTCCTGCCCTGAAAATTTTCATCTCATATATATAGGCATGTTTCGGTCTTTTATTTCTAGCTAAACCCATTTCAACATAGCTAACTAGTATCCAATAGAGGGTTAATGGATTAAGGAATTAAACCATGGGTTCCATATCAGGCACCATATTTTCTTATGGATAAGTCAAATTTTCGCCCATGATATCAACTTCCAACAGCTGAACTGCACATATCTCCAAACGCATCTAACAGTAAGAAACGAAAGTTCAGGCGCTTGATAATTAGCAAAACCGATTAAACCAAAGAGGATTATATTGCATGCGCTTGATAATTAGCAAATCCGATTAAACCAAAGAGGAGTTGCATGCATGGAGATGAAACTGAGTTACTCTACTTTCAGTATACGGCCTGTTCAGACAAAAGGAAAACATGCTCTATCACTGTCTTTTCCTTTTTTGTTATGCAAAAACAATTTCCGCCCTTAATTGGCCATTTCCCATCGACACCCATAAATTAGCTTCTTGCACATGCCAAATGCCCGCTTAATGACGTTGCACAGTAAGGAGTGATGGAAGTTAAAGACCTTCTATATCCCATTGTGTTGACTATTATTTTGGAACTCTAAAATATGATATATGTGGTTTTGATACAGAGCTAGGTACCCCGACCTGTTTGGATACCCAGAGTCCACAATGTAGTACTTCCCTGCATAAACCATATGAGAGATGTCAAAATTTGTTGTTTCTTAAAAAAGGAGGGCACGACAAATTATGCACTGTAGGGCCGTACCTGTAGTGGAATAGGGACTGCAGGGTTGTACCTGTAGTGGAATAAGGAACTAGTCTTTATATTTCATAAGTGTTTTCTGCAGTACATATGTGTCGCACATAGATTCAGGCCATCCAGCACACATAAAAGTGAAGTAGGCATTGAAGTCACGTACCGCGAGTACATTTTGACTAGTATACACATGCCTATTGAAATTCCTAGCGCACTCCTCGAATGGAACCGTAACTTGCACAGAGTGGTGTCAACGGATCAAATACGAATCGACTAGTTCAGATATGGATGCTGGATAAAACAGATAATAAAGATATAATTGGCACTCTTTGAGTCTTAATGTATTGAATATGAATCGAATAGTCTAGATACAGATATTGGATAAAATGGATAAATCAGATATGATTGACACCCCTACTTGCAGTGGGTCACATAGATCAACCCGATACAGTTACGGGAGGGAGTGCAGATAGAACCTTCGCTGCAGTATCCTAGAATGCACACTCTAAAAAGTTGGATCAGAGGGTGCAATTGTTCGTAGCAAACCAATCTGTTTGCGCGCTTGAGCATGTATGTGCAATTTCTGCTTATAGTTCCTACCTAGTGCTCGAACTGGTTAATAGCCTGCTTGTTGAACTGAGGCACTCAACAGGTTCATAGGAACAACGCAAGTGCTTTTCTGAAGTAAACTTGTATAGTGGATTTGAGGCCGTAGTTGGCAAGCAGAGTACCATGCAGCCTATCAAACACTAGACTTCACATCCTAAACATATCATAGCATCGCTGATCATCGATGAGTTGTTGTTGTACCCATTGAATCCCAGTCAAGAAAAAATTCTTAGTGGGGGCCTAGACGATGAAGTTGCATCATCATCTACACACACGGAGGCGGCATGGGCCAATAGCGTGAAGGAGCCGATGGAGACATCTTCATTGTTGCTACATCCACCGCCCAACCCTGTCACGCTCATCTCTACACAAAACGAGTGACTGAAGGACATTCAGTGGCCAGTGAAACTAATATCTGAAATATAACAGTAACTGAAACAAATAACACCAATCGAAGACTCAACGATATCATGCAAAACAATTCCGAGCAAACTTAACAGTCCAAAATCATAGTGCATAACATTACAGGGCATGGCACAAGAATGAAATGTGTGGTTTATGTAGTTTAAGAAACAACTCAAATTAACAACGAAAATAAAACTTGCAACATGGAATGGCGGCAAAAACATTGACCACACAAACATGGATGGAATTTTTTAAGGTGTGTTCTTCAGATGATCCCATGTCCTCCTGATCCACCAAAGCCATCTCTCATCCGTTTTCATAGTGAGGAAGCTGTCGTGGTATTCTTTCTTCATGAAGAGTTGACTTGCATAGTAATGCTCATTAGTGTCCTCTCCAGCTCGGCCTCCTTGACCATTGGTATCAGTCGAGACATCTCCACCCTCGTCGGGTTGCGCATAGGGGAAGTCGCACATACACTGGATGCACGAGTTGCTATGGTGTGCATCTTCTCATACAGATCAATGAGGCGCTTCAGCTTGGCATCGCAGTCAATGGCCATCCCCTTCTTGTTGTTGCCGCATGGAGACAGCGATAGCTGCGTCCACTTGCCTCGAGACGGGCATATGCTGCCACCGTGCAGGCCGGTCCTGAGGAGGTCCTCCTTGTTCTTCGATGGCAGTGTGCCCACTCTAGGTGTGAACGTGTGCTCGCTCATGCACATCACGGTACTGAACATGACTACCATGAGGTCTTCATTTTCGAGGGAGCCTTTCTTGAACTTAAGCATGGAGGATTTGCCCTGCAAAAACCAGAAATTTGGGCATGCAAGAAATGGGTGATGGATTCTAGAGCAAAGAAAATGAATGTAATAACACATGCATGTTGCAAAGAGCAAGCACTGTGGCTGCCTGCGCCCACCACCGATCATTAGCGGTGATGGAGCCAGTCTACGGATCGACCCCAAAATTGGTAGGTCTTCTATGAGGCATAATCTCATTTGAGGCTATCTCACTTATTCTTCATTTGCATCCGAATGTAAGTCTGGCCGATGTGCTCAGCTAACTTCCGGCAAAGGTTGTCGTAACACTTCGTGTTGAGACACCCAAAAGGCCGATTGTATGTGGCAACCTCCTCCACACATATCTCTAAGAAAATGCACAAGCAGTCTGTGCCCCATGTAGCCATGACCTTGTCCATCTGCGTTGATGCAGAAGAAGCAATCCTGACCAAGAAATTGAGACCACATGTCTTGTTCAACAAAGCCGAGCAACAAAAGGGATCCTTAGCAAATCGAACTAAGAAATGTCATTATCAACAATAGCAACCAACAAATCAGAAGCAGCAACCCATGCTGATGGTAACAAGCAACAAATCAGAGAGAATAAACAACATGTATAGCAAATCAAAATCAAGAACTCGAAAGCAACATCAACGCACCTCAGTGCGGCAGCCGGAGGTGGGGATGGCAGGAGAGACATAGGTCAAGGCTGTGGAAGAGGTGCAACGACCAGAACAACGGCGGAGGTGGGTATGGCAGGACCTACGACCGGAGTGACAAGGGAGCCAGTGGCGAGGAGAGCGTGAGCGACCACGAAGTGGGCCGTGCAGGCCGCGGACGAGAGCTTCCTCACTAGATCCGACGAAGGCGACCAGACTAGAGGGGAGACAGTGGGATCGACGATGGAATGGGTTAACGTCGGGGCGACGGATCGAGAACGATGGTCAGTGTAGGCGAGCATGAGAGACTAGAGTGGGGAAAGGTGGTGAGAGAAAGTGTGAGCGAGCAAAGTGTCAATGCTCACCTCGGCCTTATTCATTCACTTGAGGGCTACTCGATGCGATCGCACAATAGAGGCTTCTTAACAGCTGGGCACAAGCTGACCTGTCCCAACCTGCGACCGGCTTCACAAAGCCGGAAGCCGCCGTGAGTTGGAACAGACCTATCGCATTACATGCACGCATGATGCATCCGTATGCTGCAACGAAATAGCTAGCTCTGAAAATATATACAGGCATCAACAAATTTTTGATAGAAAAGTGCACACATATGCAACAAAATAGTTAATTACATCATTTTTTTGACAGAAGATTTTTTATCCCATTTGACCCAGAGGCTTTCAACCTAGGCCGGTTCCGAGGTTCATAGCTCTAACGGTTGCATTCGGAGGATTAGACTCGTTTTTAGAGCTAGTTTGAAATACAAGAATCAGGACAATCTATGTTCTATACCAGGCCTTACTAGTGGGTTTGTGATTTTTAGTGGAACCGGTTTTAAGAAGCTTGCATCTCAGCAAGCACTCTTGCAAAACAAGCAAGTTATGCAACAACAGTACCGGCACATATCTGTCTTTCAACATATGATTACATGTATAAATTATCCTGCAAGTTTCTTGCGTTGGTGAAAAGAAAGAACTACTATTGCAGTGTCCATTTGCGTAGCACGCACTATGACGCGCAATTGGTCGTGCAGGCGACAGGGAGAAAGCTAGGGCAAAAGCTGCATATATACATACACGTATGCATAAAATTACATTTGGATGCATATCTGATCCCTGTTCCTGCGTGCTGCAGGTCGGTCAATTGCTTCCATCCGTGTTTACAGCCGAGCCGACCAACTTATCTGCACCTCTTCCCTGGCAAAAGTATTCAAGAGATGATTATTACAGCTTTTACCCTACGCGCAGCCATGCATGTCGATGTGGCGGCCGGCATATGGTGCGATGGCAACCTGCAGATGACAGCAAGAGGCAATATTCGTGGATGCCATTATGGCGTTATTGCTTTGCAAAGAGAGAAAGGGAGAAAAATGTGTACATTATTTCTTGGCCATTTTGTACTATGAGAGGATATGATTCGTCGTACAACTTTTGGTTTGATTCCTGTTTTTTTCCGTTTGCGGCAGATATCAACCAATATGAGTGTTTATACGAATGAATTAAATGTTAGTAAATTGATATGTCACTTTAAAAAGATTATCTCGAAAGATTGCTTTGAAACGGTGACGAAAATTATTTCTTTTATTTTTTTCAAATGAAGTTATAAATCATAGCCTGAATTTCAGAACGGGCAAGTATGTTTTTTACTGTGTTTCTCAAGACAACGACGTCTCGGTGGTGCAGGGTGGCCGGCTGTGCGTTGGGTGATTGGGTCGTCGACGGGTAGGTGGCACTGCCAAATGGAGGCGGCGGCAATAGGCCACGATACATAGGAGCAATTGAGGTGACAATACTAGCTTATCAGAAGGGTCGGTGAAGCTGGCCAGTGTGGAATTGTGCCACAAAGCAATAGTTCAACAGAGGCGCGATAGTAAAGATGGCGCGCGGTGGCATAAGAGCAGCATCCACAGTGTGATATTTTCTGGCCTCTAAAGCAATAGTTCGAGGTGCGATAGCTATAGCAAGTTTTACACGTCGATAACAATCGATATTGGTTCAACAAATGGTCTATTTGGGAGAGGGTGATAAGAGGGCTTGATGAAAGGGATAGGAAATTCATAAAAAGCTCTATCTAGGATCTGTTTGTGCCATTGTGTTTGAAATTACGAGTTTAATAAGATAATATATCTATGTTGAATATATTTTGATGCTACGAAATTCATATTTTTTTAATACCAATCGTAAGTAAATAACTTCATATTTGCATGATGGTAACTTCATGTGTAATAGTTACTGCCGAATCAACACAGGTTGCACCAGGAAGCCAAGCAGCAAGACCTGCACGTAGCGTGCATGCAGCCATTGAATAGCGCTACCATGTGTGTGTATAAGAAAATGATTCCATACTCCTGAGAGTATGTACTCTCACTTCTAAAATACCTTTTAATGATGTTGTTATACCTTTTTATCTATTTGAACATATTTTAATAATGATTATAAGATGCTCCAAAGTGAGTTCTATGAAAATTTTTTATCAAAATCCATTTTTATAGCATTTTATATATGTACTCCTTTTATACATAGAAAAGTGTATATAGTAAAAATAAAGGGCTCTGATAAAAGTTTTTTAACAAGTCGCATTGATGTATTTTAGAATTAGTATTTAAATATACCAAAAGTGATAAAGAGATATAAAATGTTCGTTTAAATAGTATATTAGAAGTGGAAATATATACTCCCATGTTATCTGCCCCGTCCTCTTCCTAACAGACACATGGCCCTACAATGTATGGATCCAAAATAGTGCACACAGCCGGAGACTAGGTTAATTAATTGCAATGCACAGATTTAAGCTGCCAAAAGTATATCTTCTGTGTTAAAAATTCTCAGCTCGGTAGATCACTCCATATGGTTGGACCTGATCATCACCGTATTTTATGGAGAAGTGAAGCACGATGTTAAAGTTTCTATGAAGGACAGAAGCTATGTTATATATATATACAAGTAGTCTAGCTATATAACAGCAGTTAGACCTGAAGATAAGATAATCCAAGCTAGTGTGCAAAACATGTGAGTTGGAAGAACCCTAGCTAGCTCGTGCTGTCACCACCTAGCTACATATATATAGGGTCTGTTTGGTTGCCTGCATGCGAGTGGTTGCACCAGCACATACAGAGAAATGGTGTTTGATTGGCTGCGGAGATGAGAGAGCCTGTACGAGCGGATGCAAAAAAACAACTGGAACCAGGCTGAGAAGGAACGCGGCTGAGGAGCTTCCCTTCTCAACCTGACCACGCTCATGCAGCTTGCATCAGCTTATGCAGACAACCAAACAGGCCCATAGTTGCATGTTGCATGCATGTATCCAAAGATCCAAATTCCAACCAAGCCAATGCATGCATTCATTGGCTTGGTTAAACTTAACAACAAATAAGAAATAAAATTAGATGGATATGGATTTCTCTCTCTTGCGCGCGCTCGATCCATCGGTCGATCACACAACCAAATTAAATTAAACTTAAGTTGACATGCATGCTTGCATCGCATCAGGTGCTGACCGCGTTTGATAAGCGTGCATGCATAAAGCTACATGAACATTGCAGTTTCTACAAGTAATTGCATATTTGATTGTTTGTCAATGTTATACTCTTTTGTTCTTTTTAACTTGACGTCCTACAATACATACGTCGTATTTTTTAAAGTTTGACTACTAATAGGTTCAAAATTATTTAGATTAGTTATATAAGATTTATCATTGAAATACTTTCATAATATTAGAATTTTATTAGTATATTTTAATGTAAATTTATACGGTCAAAATCACATTTCAGATACCATAAAAAGTTAAAAGCGTCGAGTAAAAAGGAACAGAGGAGTACTATATATCAATTTCCTATTTGAGCATGCATATGTAATTCCAGTTCTCTCTCTCTCTGTATATATCCGCTTTCTCAATCGATCCAGCATGTAGTTACAATGCTCTGATATCATTTGTGGTTGTAGCACTCGAGATGCAGCATAAAAATCGATTTTTGGTCGGCAACGCTCGTCCACACGCCACACGTCAGTTCGCTGTTAAAAAAAAATCATGCTAGAAATGCTCTTTCCCCATTGTGAATGCGACTTTTCCTACATGCGTAATCGATTACATGCCAGAAAGAATTCAAGGTGGAAAGAAAGAAAGAAAGGAAGAAAGAAGAATCCTGAGTGAGAGAGTACTAAAGAAACAGCATATCCATAGTGTTGAGAGCCAAATATACACACTTAATTGTGATGGTCTCCTACACCAGAAATGGAAAATGTTTAGTGCTTTTCACTCAAGGTCCTAATCAACGATCCACAAATCGGTTGAAGGGGAGGAGGGGCTAGCTAGAGAAATGAGTGAGATAGAGAAAGCTGTGGTTGGATCAGAGATTTCAATGAGTTGGAGAGAAGCAAACCACTTTGCCATCATGAAAGTTAAACTTTCGGCCCCGCTCGGTTGGGCTGAAAAGCTGTGGTTTATAGCTGAAATTGCACTATAGCGGCTGAAATTTCACTGTAACTGAAGGTGGCTTATTTGGCGTAATTAAATTTAAAAAATTTTAAAACTAGAAAAAATATGTTAGCTCATCACGGACAACGCAAACGAATACAGGGAAAAAAAGAACTGGCAAAAAGTTTAAAAAAACAAAAGTTCAGAAAAAGACGAAATTTATGAATAGTAAAAATAAGCCAGAAGTCAGAAGCTGAAGTCGAAACGAGCGGGGCCGAGTCCGGCTATGAAGTATCAAATGAATTATCCATTAATTAATCTATATCAGCTGTGTTGTGATCCTTCTCACAGCATCTAGGCTCAGTTTAGAATCAATGCAAAAATTTTTGTGGGGAAGGAAACATGATGCATTCACACTAATGGTCCATTAGGAATGCATGAATTCCATAGGAAACAATGTTAGGATCTTACGTAATTCCTACATTTAAAACAGACTTTAATTATTATCAGTGGGGTTTGATACTAAACTTCTACGGAAATCCTACGTTTCAAATGGGTTTTAGGGATTTTTCTACCAGCTACTTGTATATGACATACATGTCAATGAAATAAAATTTCTGAGTTTCCAAAAAAGGGACTCACTAGCTAAGATTGACGTCCCGCTCATTGCGGCTTGAGCTTCTGGTTTATTTTTCACTATTCATAAATGTTATCTTTTTTCTGAACTTTTGGTTTTTTCAGCTTTTTGCCGGTTCTTTTTTCTCGTATTCGTTTACGTTGTCCGTAATGAGCTAACATATATTTCGATTTTTTAAATTTTTTAAATTTAATTACACCAAATAAGTCACCTTCAGTTACAATATAATTTCAGCTAACTATAATGTAATTTTCGTTATAAATTACTATTTTTCAGTCTAACCGAACTGGCCGAACTAGGTGAAAGGGGCACCTTGGGAGAGGTAGAGAGAGAGAGAGTATGAATCAATGGTAGTAGCGAGTATCGATCATCTCAAGTAACAGTTCCGAGGCATTGTCAGTTTGGTAGGCTTGGATATGCCTTTCCAGGTTTCTTCTTTTCTTGTTCTCGTCGTCTTCTCCCGTTCTTAGTCCCTTTTCGCTCAAATAATTTACCTTTCACGTCAAAGCCCACTTCCCCAGTACATGCAGTAGCTAGTTTTAGGACCGGTTCATTCTAGCTTCTACCTATTGATTTTTGATTAAAATTGCCATTCAATTAAAAAATAAAAACACTATTATATTTATACCGGACAATGCAAAAGCAAAAAGAAAAAGATGAAATAAAAAAAATTAATGTGTTTATTTTGGCTTCTAACTTTAAAAAATTAAAATTCAGAAGCAAATGCGGAATGAAATGGGGGCTTCCTGGCAATTCATTGATCCTGCTGTACTGTGGTACTGGCTATACACACTGCATGTATGACAGGCTCAGCGTAAGTGCTGTACGTACATGGTAGCTGCTACTGTTTGATTAGGGCACAAAACACATGTCCTGCGTACTACTTGTAGCTATGCATCGTGGTAGCATTTGCATTTCCTTTCTTTCTCTTTTTCATTTTTGCATGCATTTTAGTGATAATCTGAGTATTGTAAGTATAACAAGTAGTGTGGAGTGAGCGTTGCTCGGCTGGTGGGCATGCGAGGCGTACAGCCCACCTGTCTGAGGGCCTATTCTTTTCGGCTGCGGCTTATGGTTTTTGATTGAAATTTTTGAATTTTAGCTGTTTACAGTATAAATTACGGAGAGACAGATACTTACTTGCGATTTTAGCTAGTACAGATGTTGGACTTTTAACGTGTAGATCGTTTAATTTGTAAACTCCATCTTGAGAAAATACTCCGTTTGAAAGTTAGGTACTGTAGCAAAAGCCAAAAGCCATCAGCTTTTGAGGTAAAGAATAGGCCCCGAGATTGATCCCGCGGCGTCGTATTTTTTAGGGTACTGTTTACATGGGCAATACTCTCTGGGAATTTTTTGTACGGATAATCCATTTTTTATTCGAAATTACATAAATATACCCGCGGAAATTTTTACAAAAATAGGCTCGATCGCGAACCGTTAGGCGGCGAGTTAATCGCCCAACCGGACCATGCGGCGGTGGAGAGTCGCCAACCGTTAGGCGATTTACTCCGATCGCCCAACGGTTCAACGATAAAATAAGTCGCTCAACCGTTGGCGGCGAATATCGCCCCACCGTTGGGCGGCGAGGGTGGATATAAGGCGGCCGAGTGGCCACCCCGACGTCGTCCACTTCTTGGTAGCAGAGAAGGAGAAAGAGAGGAGAGGAGGAGAAGAGGAAGGGAAGAGAAAGAGAGGGAGAGGAGAAGAAGAGGGAGGGGAGAGGAGAAGAAGAGAGGGCGTGCGCGATTTTCAGGTAATTTTTTGTGTATATTTTTTGTTAACTGTAGAAAATTAGTTTAGAAATATAGTTAGTGTAGATAATTTAGTTTAGAAATATAGTTAGTGTAGATAATTAGTTTAGAAAATTAGTTAGTGTAGATAGTTAGTGTAGATAATTAGTGTGGATAATTTAGTTTAGAAATATAGTTAGTGTAGATAATTAGTGTAGATAAATTAGTTTAGAAAAATAGTTAGTGTAGATAATTTAGTTTAGATAATTTAGTGTAGAAAGATAGTTAGTGTAGATAATTTAGTGTAGAAAGATAGTTAGTGTAGATAATTAGTGTAGATAATTAGTTTAGAAAATTAGTTAGTGTAGATAATTAGTTTAGATAATTTAGTTTAGATAATTTAGTGTAGAAAGATAGTTAGTGTAGATAATTAGTTTAGATAATTTAGTTTAGATAATTTAGTGTAGAAAGATAGTTAGTGTAGATAATTTAGTGTAGAAAGATATATAGTTAGTGTAGATAATTAGTGTAGAGAATTAGTTTAGAAAATTAGTGTAGAAATATAGTTAGTGTAGATAATTAGTTTAGAAAATTAGTGTAGAAATATAGTTAGTGTAGATAATTAGTGTAGATAATTAGTTTAGAAATATAGTTAGTGTAGATAATTAGTGTCGATAATTTAGTGTAGAAAGATAGTTATGTAGATATTAGTGTACATAAATTAGTTTAGAAAGATAATTAGTGTAGATAATTAGTTTAGAAAATTAGTTTAGAAATATAGTTAGTGTACATAATTAGTGTAGATAATTAGTGTAGATAATTATTTTAGATAATTTAGTGTAGATAGTTAGTGTAGATAATTAGTGTAGATAATTAGTTTAGAAAATTAGTTTAGAAATATAGTTAGTGTAGATAATTAGTGTAGATAGTTAGTGTAGATAATTAGTGTAGATAATTAGGGTAGAAAATTTAGTTTAGAAAATGTAGTTTAGAAAATTAGTTTAGAAATATAGTTAAAAAATAGTTTAGAAAATGTAGTTTAGAAATTTAGTTTAGAAAATGTAGTGTAGAAATTTAATGTAGAAATTATTGTACAAATTTTGCAGTATGACTCGTCTTGGACGTGCCTCCGAGTGGCGATGACGCTACCGTTGGACGAGCACGTGGACCGCTCTCATCGCGCTTCCGTCTAGTGCCGACACCGGGAGCACGGACGAGCCGCCTCGGTGGGAGTGGTCCGGACACGCACACCTCGCGTGGCACGGAGACTCGACCCTCGTTGGATCGCCAGTTTGCACTACTCCGGCGTTTAGTGCGGCCGTAAGTTCATTCCGTCTTGACCTTCACTTTGTTTGCGTGTCGCGGATGCCGGGCTACCCTCTTGCCGGATGGTGCAGCCACGGGCGAGATGCGGCGCCGGCGGGACGAGGGCGGGGCGAGGCGGGCGGGAGCGATCACGACGCTTCCCGCTCGGCCGTTCCTGGCGGACGGCTTTGGTGGACCGTTGGCGGCCGAGACGCACACTTTCCACCTCCCATTCGGGAGATGACGCGACCACGGAGGACGTGTCCTGCTCCCTGGCCTTCCGATCGCGGAGACGCCGCTTCCTACCGGAGGCCCCACACGATCGGCGCGCACACCGCTTGGCGATTCGAGGGTGTCGTTCACCGGCCCTCGGACCACGTGTTCCACGCAGGCGCACCCATGGGCCGACGCCGAGGTGGCTCACCGATCACGGCACGTGGTTTTTACATTCGATCGTGTCGTCCAACCGTTTATTTGTGGTATCACGTACTAATAACAACTTGTTTGAATTCAGGTGGAGCGCATGGTTCCACAGGCAGACGATCACCGGTGTGGCGCCACCGGAGGCGACGTCTTTGTGGTCGTTTGGTTGGGTGCTTTTCACCACCACCACGGCAACACGGTGGATGCGCGCTTATCGCTATGCGAGGGCGATCGCCGACGGCGAGCCCCACCAGTCGGTGAGGATCGGCGTGCTTGCCGCGACGCATCGCGCCCTATGCGATGCTTGCACGAGGGTCAAGGCGAACTCGATCCTCACTGGCTGTCCGCTGCTACTGCATTTGTGGTCGTTCGAGCGCTTAAGCCTCGGGCGACCTGTGCTAGACGACATGGGCCCGTACGGGCCCGAGATGTATCCAGGGGGAGACGTTGACCGGCCGACGATGGGTTCTATCTGGTGCCGTCGTCGAGTAAGTATTATCACAGTCAACTATTTCTGTCTTATTGACGATCGTCATTCTAAACAGCTTATATTTCTTGCAGGTACAGTTCGCGCACGTGCAGGTCACACGGGCGTACCGGGTCTTTGTGGAGCAGCTCGACCGCATCACAGCGGACGACGTGCGCTGGGAGCCGTACGCAGATACGGCAGTTCAGGCCCGTGCTCCTGGCGGGCTGTCCTCACTTTGCTGGCGTGACCGGGCTTTCTGGCTCACCCGCCGGAAGCTCGTGTACCTCATCTACGTGGAGGACTACGCACCCCAGCGGGTGATGCGGCAGTTCGGGCTACGACAGCCGGTTCCTGCACCATTCGGACCATCGATTCCGCGCCACGTGCACGGGTGAGTGATCGTTTCTGCTAAATATTTACATACTTACTACTGCGTTCGCAAGTATCTCACATCCAGTAATGGTTCTATACGCAGCAAAGCGAAGGGAGTGAAAAGAGGCACCGATCGGTCGTTGAGGATGCAGCCATGGGTCGGCGATGGCGGTGCGCTCGACGACCGCGTGGAGGAGGACAGCCGTCGACGCCAGGGAGTACGCCGAGTACTGCTACCGGTACGGCCGCGGACCGTGCGTGCTCGTATATGTGGTAGACCGCCGCCACACACGTCGCCGCTCCGACGGACACGTACCCCTCGCGCCTGCGCGGCGCTCACATCGCGACGTTTTCATGTCATTTCAAAGATTCCCAAATGGTAATGTCGTTTCGATAATCAACCATTTCATGTCTTTGTGTCCGGGCTGACGTCGGTTCTGCCCTATGCCTCGACTCGGGGCGATCGAGAGGCTCTCCAGTGGTGCGCACCTGACCCATGAGGAGGGCATCAGCTTTGCGCGTCGGGTGCACGACGCGGCGAGACGTATCGTTAGCCTACTCTCCTGCACGACGCTACCGGCGGTCTCCACGCCCACCGCCGATCGCTCGTCCACCCGACCAGCGTGGCACCACTCGTGCACCTACGTGGATACGTCCTCCACCACCTCACCCGAGCAGCGGGGGTTCAGCTGGCGGGCCTCCTACACCGGTTCACTTCACGCCTTCTACGCGGGGTGTACGCCTCCTCCTCGCGTGGATGGCGCCAGCACGAGTACGTAGAGGTTCTTATATCGTGTTTATCCGAAGACGACATGCAACGAACTAACGTTATTAATATTGCAGTACTTACCAAAGCGGACGCGCGTCTCCGGCATCTCCGCAGCCGGACGAAGTGGACGATTTTCGCGTCTACCGGAGTGGCATGGACACTTCTCCGACGTAGCACCGGAGGTTATGTTCGCGATGCCCTCCCGGTGCCGAGAGCACACACCAGGTGCGGTGACTCCGCCCGCGCCCGCGGATAGACACCCTCCTCCTCGTTTTACTTTTTCGGATCGTCCCAACCCGCTGCACCGAGGAGGGCTAAGCGAGGCCGTATGGGAGGACGCGCGCGGTGACGGGCACACCAGGTGACTAGTGAGGCGACGCTGCAGATGCTATGTATTTATGCATGTAATGAAAAACATGCGGCATGTTACTCACGATTATAATATGAAGTTTATTTAAATTTACATAAGTCTATTATCTCTCTCGCACATAAACTATCTCACTTAACAAAGTGTATGTATCGATCGTTCTTTACTCAATCTTTCATGAAAAAAATTTTAAAACTTTTGCACACCTACAATATACAATTAACATAAACTTTTATTACAACTTCACCGTATTTTTACCCGTTCAACGTTACAAAATTCACAAAATCTAAAACAAAACACGGGGCTACATGCGATCGCCCTACGGGATGGCGACTTCATTCTAGTCGCTGAACGGAAGAGCGATCGCATGCTAGTCGCTAACGGAAGAGCGATCGCATGCTGTCGCTAACGAAGAGCGATCGGATGTAGTCGCTTCATCGCGCAAGAGACAAATTGTGTCGCGTGCAGTTAAGCGATTAACTCCAGCCCAACGGTTCGCGATCGAGCCTATTTTTGTAAAAATTTTCCGCTGGGTATATTTATGTAATTTGAATAAAAAATGGATTATCCGTACAAAAAATTCTACTCTCTGGTACCATTCATATAAATAGTGTCCCTCAAAGTGTATGTACACATAGATGCGTTTAATGGTCAAAACGTGTATCCGCGCTTCGTGAGATTTATGTTTCGCATTTTGTCTCTAGCGTGTGTTGGACACACTCACGTGGGTGTGTACGGTGTGTGTGTGGAGTGTCACATACATGCGTGCGTTCGTCCAGATTGTACTCTCAAAAAGAAGTATAACAAGTAGTGCGGCGGATCCGGAAGTATTACATATATACGTATTTTTCTTTTTTTTGTACATATCTCTGTGCTGAGAAGCTGAAGCCTCAACTGCAACTTCTCCGATAATGTTCTGTTTCCAAGAGAAACTAAGCTGCCCATGCACACAGCATAACTTAGAATTGATGCAATGTTACAATATGTGTTTGTGGAAACTCACTTGTACAAAAAAATTCAGCAAAATGGAATGAACAAAGCTAAATATGTACAGATATAAAAAGATTGTTAAACCTACTTATCCAAAAACACATCACTCCTAAACAGAGCATAAGCATCACATCATATACCCAAAAAAAAGCCACAGTAAACTAACACACGCTATATGTCAATATGTGCTAGCTAGCCACAGTATGGTCACCAATGATAAATATCAACACGCAACAACCAGCTAGAGTGCTAGAGGAACAAACAAACAAACATATTTATTAGTGGTGAGGCCCCTTGATCAATTCGATGGAAATGTGTGTGGTAACACTCGTATTCAACAAGGGATTTAGGGTGAGGGACCCCTCCCTGTACAGCAGTAATTAAGTTCGTTTCTTTCTTTTAGGTTTTTTGGGATCTACTCCGTTCGATCGCCATTCTCCTCTTTATGGGAGATTGTCTTCCCTAATATTGGTGAGTCTCATGCTCACCCACCCCCTAGTTTAGTTGTTCCCTTGTGACTTTTGTCGTTAATCATCGGCTTGGTGTTTATCGCATCTTATCTTCTAGATATGGAGATTCAACACATCGATCCCTAATAAGTTCCTTACATTTTAGCCTCAGATCCACCCATGCTAAGGCCTATCCAAGAGTTTCTCGGCATCCTAGAGCCTCCTCAACATCCATTTTTAACCCCGGTGACGCTATCTCCTAAAACTACCTCACCCATAGACTTGTTTTATGGAAGAGGCAAACGGTGACTTCGGTGCTTTGGTGTGCTCGTCAACCACTGGAGCAAGCTGCGGACGGCGGTCTCCTCCGAGCTACACCTCTTGCCCAAGATCTTCTTCAGGATTGCCGGCCTTCACCTTCATCACCAGCTTCTTTAGCAGGTTTTTGCTGGGCGTCCCTTGCACCTCCGGCGATGAAACTAGATACACATTGGCCTTTAACTTTACTTCCGGCGTTGATTCACTCCAAGCTTGGCACTATTCTGTACAAGTGCAAGAACCAGATGAGCTGATCTAGAAATATGTGCTTGTAATTTTCTGTTATTTTTCATATTATGTTTGTAATCTTAGGACTATGTATCGCTATTTCTCTTAATATAAATCCGGGTTAGTAGCCTTAAAAAGGGGGGAAACGCGTGGTTAATTAGATATGCATACCGTCCACAGTCAGATCCGTTAGAGCATGTCACACTCCAACCGGTCTCTGTCTCCTCTTTCCCATCTCGTGAAAGGTGAACCATCTCCCTCTCTCCCTAGCCATTATTCCTATGGTTTATTTAACCACACATCTCTCTCTCATTTTATTCTCCCCAACCTGGTACATTGCCAATGCCATCTCTCTGTCCTCTCTCATCACCCTGCTGCCTTTATAGTAGCGTAGCATAAAACCTCTCTCTAGCCCCCTATGCATCTACCCCTCCTCTCTCAGAACACAAACACAAACCCCATACAAGAATGATATGCCACTCATGACCTAATCACCCAATCCCACTTCCTCTCCTCCTTTTCTTGCAACCATAACAAAACTGCTGCACACCTTTCTCACCATTGTTACAACGAGATAGCATTGCTGCGATGAGCACTACTGCTAGTGTGGATGCTACTCCTCAGACTTTTACTGTAACCACAAGGGTTCCTGATCTCTCACTCCACATCAGCCCTCCGTCGCCGGACGCCGGCGGCGTCGAGATGCCGGAGCCAAGGCTGCGGCTGGGGCTTGTCGACACGGTGGCGGTGAAGAGGCCGGTCGACGCGGTGCGGCACCGCAGCCTCCAGGTGCAGCAGCGGCTGCACCAGCCGAACCAGACCCATGGATTCAAGAAGAGCTCGGCCGCCAGCGCTGGCGGTGGCCAGGTGGCAGGCGGTGGCGCCGCAATGCCGGCGGGTGGCGGGAAGAGGAGCGCGAGGGCTCCGAGGATGCGGTGGACAACCGCGCTGCACGCGCACTTCGTGCATGCCGTGGAGCTCCTTGGTGGCCATGAGAGTATGTTCATATAAAACTCATGTAATAATTGCATATAGATATAGTAGTAGATTTGAAGTCTTCGATGGGATGGTCTTGCCTTGTTGTTTTCCTGGAGTTTTTCCCCCTTCTATTGGTGTTTCAAGAAGTGTTCTCGATTCTAAATGAATAAATGCTAATAGTAATTGTATACACATAATCACACATGAATTAAGTTGATTCTTGCCATTTCATTTTCGTTTTTTTGTAACAAATGTATGCAGCATGCATTCCCCTACACCCTCTACATCGATCTCCATAGAGATTTCAAGGGCAATTATATTACATATATGGCTTATATCTTTTCCTTTTTCCTTTTCTCCTTTAGTTCCTTTCTTTCATTCTAAAGTATGGAGTTCCATACAATTAATCACATGGTTATACAAGATTGTGAGTTGAATTAATATATTTGATTTCCATCCACGCATGTGCATACTCTTGGTTCTAAAACTTTCTTGCTTTTTTTTGTTACATCTTCTAGGAGCAACACCAAAGTCAGTCTTGGAACTGATGAACGTGAAGGATCTTACACTGGCTCATGTTAAGAGCCACCTGCAGGCAAGTAACGTAACTACAGAGAGGCCATCTCCTTTTTCACCTGCATCTGCATGCATGTATATGCTAGCTCCACACAAATATTTTTCACTCTGCTAGTTTCTGATCAGTCAAGAAAAAGGATGTACCTAGCTTATTGACATGTTTGATACGGCCTTCTTGTTGTTAGTTGCATACCAAGCACTTCTTGTTCTTTATCTGGCCTAAATATATGTACACCCCATAGTTAACTAGTTTAGTTATATCTTCTAAGACTAAACCAAATGGCAACACAAATAGATTAGTTAATTAATCTGATATATCTTTCCATTTCTTATCTTTTCTACTTTTCTTCTTGCATGCAGATGTATAGAACAGTGAAGGGCACAGACAGATCATGTGTTGCAGGTAAAATACATATTGCCTAGATCTTAATATTTTGATCCCTTTGAAATTCCATGGCCTGAGTTGATCCAAGGTCATATCACACATAGTGCTGAATTATTGGCATGGGCTGTGTGTGGCATCGCCCCTAGCCTGTGTGCCCCATAAATCGCAGCCATAGAGCTTGTACCTGAGTGCTGTGTGTGAAATGTCTCCATATATACACATATGTTTGTATTTTTGCAGTGTGATGAGACATGCATTTATGCTGTGTTTGCAGGCCTTGGCCAGACAAGGGATTTGGGCTTTCTGATGAGAGGTGTTGATGGTGAAGTGGATAACCTTGATGGGTTCAACAACAGCATGATCAACACTACTTCCAATAATACTACTGCTAGGTGTGTACATTTGTGATCAAATTGAAACTAGTACTTAAATATTACTAGTATTAATAATGGAGTACATATGTGATAATTAATAATGGTGTTTTGTTTCATCTCTTGGTCTTTGTGCCTGCAATTCTGCAACTTTGCTGCATTTGGAGGGTATGGATGTGTTGTGTGCATGTACTTACATCATTGCCTTATTGTATACTATACATGTTGATGCATGCCTTGTGTTATATAGGGATATGTGTGGAAAATAAAATTGTGATGGCAGAATCTAGAGGAATTTGACTGCATTTTTTTAGTTGATGTGGTCAGTTTGGACTATGTGTGATCTAGATTCCAGCTGTGTCCTAAGGTTTTGGGTTTATTTAATAGTGTATAATTGAGTAGTTAATTCTAAGTCCAAGGAAACGGTGTGTGTATGCATCATGCTAATTTAGAAAATCAAGTGTTTGTGTGAATATTGTAGCATTTGGAGTTCGTGGTTCTTTGGAGCTAGGGGGTTTCAGTTCATGAAACATGCAGGTCTGGTTTTAGATGTTTGGTCGCTCCTTAATTGTAAATTTTTTGAAGACAATTTCTTTTACTAGGTAATCGAACAACTGAAATTTTAGTTTATTATAGTTAATCTTATTGGCGTGTTGCATATGAGTTAACCGCGCATGGGTCCTGTCTTGACATAAAATTACAGCATGATATATCAGCAGATTAAAGTGCATGTTACTTCAGAAGTTTAGCCATCTGACAAGTTACTTATGTATGCATGTGCTAAATTGAACCATTCAAAGCAATGACAGTTCGATGTGTGCATTTTTTTCCTTTTGATTGGGATCCCTATGAGCTAGCATGCAGCCTTTTCCTGCCAATCGATCATTTCTTTTTTCAGCTGAGATGAAAATTTTTCATCATACTTTAGTGATGCATCACTCATCCTCATCTTTCACTCTCTACCTATCTCTCTGACTCTCTCTATCTTTATTTCAGCCTCTACATCTCTCTCAGAGAGCAAGCATGCCTAGGTGACAGTTCTGCATGTCTGCTGCACTATACAGCTCCTACAACCATTTGTACAATCACACTATGCCCCTGATTTGAAACTCCCATCCCATGCATGCATGCAAAAATAGTATCTCTCTCTCTCTCTCAAGAACAAAGCAAAGACACTGACACTGTGACACAATAATGCCTAATTAACCGGCAGGGTAGCTGTGGAGAGAACAAATTGAGCATACATCCATTAGTAGAACCCAGGTGCATGGTGGGTGACACATTGAAAGAAAAAGTAGTCTTGCATGCAAACATGCATTGTACTGAATGAGGGGTCATGATTCACAGGGAGACTTCTTTCTCCTCCTCTTAGCTTGCAGAGTTCTGCATGGTTTTTCTCAGACAGTGAGAGGTCCCTCCCTACCCAGCCAACCAGGCAGCCCCAGCATCCAGCTGCTTGTGTTGTGGTTGATCACCAGATCCATATCAATTGTCCCTCTGGTGGTCCTATCAGGGTTGCACCAATGCTGGTGGAATCTTGCATAAAACAAGTAGAAGAAGACGAGGCCAACTCCATTGGCCTTGACAAGAAAAAGCCTGCCCGAATGGTGGCAAGCATGGACAAGCCGCTTGGCAGTACTACCACAGATGACTGTGCTCAGTTGCTTATATAAGCCAGCTTATGACTTTTTTATGCATCGTAGCTGGTTTATTTTATACTGTAGTTATTGGTGATTATTTGGCGTAATTAAATTTAAAAACTTTAAAAAATAGAAAAAAAAATAGGTTAGTTCATCACGGACAATACAGATAAATACGAGAAAAAAGAAAAGATAAAAAACTAAAAAGCCAAAAACCAGAAAAAAAATAAAATTAAAAAATAGTGAACTAGAAGTCAGAAGCTGAAACCAAAAGCCAGAGACTGATTGATGTCTAACATACTCCATACATGTCTCTCCAAACCCAACCCTCTTCCTGTCCTCGTAGATAATCATATCTAGCTAGCCTTGGCCTCCCACACTAGGGTTTGTTGGCACAGCTCAGAGAATAAACGCCCACGAGTGGAGAACAAATAAACACATGAGAGACTTCTTTTGTGGCAACGCATGTCTTTCCTTCTTTCTCTTTTATTTACCTGCTTCTCGCTTTGCTTAACAAGAAGTACACGGCTTAAATAAGCCTCACGCACACACGGTCACACGACTTGTACTCCACGCACCCACCAAGTCCACTAGCTAACAATTGGGACCTATTCTCATGCCACTGACTAGGATCTTATCCATGATCTGCACGACTCGACCAATTCATTGAATTAAGTTACAACCGTTACTCGGATGCCCAGCCATGACTTATGATCATAGTGTCTCGACCACAGCTACTCAACCACGGCGCCTTGACCACGCCACTTCGACCATGGCTGCTCGACCACAGCACTTCGACCATGGCACTTCGACCACGACATCTCGACAACGGTGCCTCAACGCAACTCCTATTGTACTGCTCACAGAGAGCTAGTACTACCACTCTTCGACCACGCAGGTCTTCTGAGCACCGATCGGGTACTGTAACTTACAACTACCAACCAAGTACTATAGCTTATGACTACCGACCGGTTATTGCAGCTTCCGACTACCGATTGGCTACTATAGCTTCCGATTACCGACCAGGTCTTGTAGCTTCGGAGTCTCCGCCTCTAGGGTCTCTAACTTCTACACGTACTCGGACACATGAGTACTTGACACATGACTACACTGTACTCAAACACATGACTACACAGTACTTGAATACACAAATAGTCTACACACAGTACTCGAACACACGAGTACTTAACACACGACTACACAGTACTCAAACACATGAGTACTCAACACATTACTACACAGTACTCGAACACACGAGTACTATCAACAACAAGATTAGTTCCAACTATCAACCCCTAATCTTGTTGTCATTATTTGACATGTCAACTCATGATGCTATTCACCCACATCATCTTGCCACACGCAGCAGCCTCCTCTTCCACACTTAGTAGCATCTTGAATGACTAATGCGCCATTGTCAGTCTTCCACCAACACATCTGACACTGGCATTACCTTGCCACACATAGCGGCATCTTGCCTTGCCGATTGTCGATGTCACGCACTAACTCTCTTGTGACAATGGCTATGGACCACCATCATTGGCCTCATGTCGAATCTCCTCAAGGCATGTCGTCACCGCCGTTCGTTGCCCTTTGTCGTGGCAATCACACTGACGTCACCACTACGCACCTCACGTGTGACGCTGGCACACAACCAGTCTCACTGTGGCTGCACAGACCCCTGTCGTCGTGTTCCTGGGTGCTTGGCGCTACAGTCGGCTCATCACCGGTGCCCTATGCACCTACGCCCGGCGCATGCAGCGGCGTGCGCCATCACATTGACCCGAATGCATGTCACCATCCGACTGATACACAGTCAACTGCGATAGCCTCTCGCCTCAGTCCCTCGGACACAAGTGGAGAACGCATAAACACAGGAGAGAATTCTTTTGTGGCTACACACACCTTTTCTTTTTTTCTCTGTTATTCACTCACTTCTCTCTTTGCTTAATAGGAAGTACACGGCTTAAATAAGGCTTACGCACACACGGTCACATGACCTGTACTCCACGCACCCACTAAGTCTACTAGCTAACAACTAGGATCTATTCTCATGTCACTATCTGGGATCTTCCCCATGATCCACACAACTCAGCTAGCTCATTGACTTAAGTTAAACCATTACTCAAACGCCCAACCACGACTTACGATTATGGCACCTCGACCACGGTTGCTCAACCACGATGCCTCGACCATGCCACTTTGACTACAGCTGCTCGACCATGGCACTTCGACCACGATGTCTCGACGCAAATCCGGTCATACCGCTCACACACAGTTGCACTACTACAAAAAGGGTCATCACAGACAGTTTAGAACTATCGTCACATATGGTTTTTTGAACTGTCTGAATTTATGAGTTAGTAATAATCGGAGGTTATCATAGATGGTTTGTGAGCCGTCTGTAATAAATACAACACAGACTATTTGTAATTAAAACCGTCTGTAAAGAACACTATCATAGATGACTCGAACCAAAAACTGTCTATGATACTCACACTTCACAAATGGTTCTAGCTACCAACCATCTGTGGTGGGCGAGTATCACAGACAGTTGTTATACGAACCGTCTATGATACTTTTGCATCACAGACGGTTGGTAGATAGAACCGTCTATGATAGTCCTTCATAGACGGTTTATACCACAAAATCATCTGTGATAGTTTATCCTATGCCTAAAATTTTTTCTTTTTTTTTTGCTAGCCTCAAGAAATGTTAGTTATACCCTTTGAAAAAAAGCAAATACAGTTGCAAACACAATAGCACATTCCATTTCCATTAAGATTAGAATCTACCATTACAGCATAACAAGATAACTAGTAGGTTACCCATCTAACACAGTAAGAACATGGCAAGAACACATCTCCTAGTTCTATGAACCTAACTCTTAAACATGGCAAGAATATAGAAGAAGTAGACATCCTAGCAGACAGCAGAAGCTCAATTGCGCCGACGAGGCCTCCATGCCTAGGCCCTCTCGCCCCTGATGCAGCGCGCGAGCTGGATGTCCTTGACGCCCTCCATTGCTGGTGCCAACTTGAGCGTCGTCTTGGTAGCTAGCCGCTTCCACGGCGCCTTGCTGCCCGTAGACTTGCGTACCATCTATTTCATAAGGGCCATTAGGGTCGGGGTCGAGGAGGAGGACAGTGAGGAGGCTGGAGAGATTTTGGAACGGTAGAGGATGGGTTGGGTGAGTATGATAGGGAAGGAAGAGGCGGGAGTGGGAAAATTTTTGGCGGAATGCGGGCGAGGACAAAGAGTGGGAAAATTAATTTTAGTTATTGTATGTGTAGGATCGTGTGACGCAATTAGAGGAGGGGTGAATGGTTGCCTCCGCTTCTTGAAATCTCTACGTAGTCAATGAAGAATTCGACCGCTCAAACAAACACTTGATGTTCAGCTTTGCTCATAGTCATCGCCCAAACAACAATAACCAGAAAATATGAACCAGATAGATTCAAGATGTTCTTTATTGCTAAATTTTTATGGATTTACAAAGTGCCTTCACAAGCACCCCTAAAAACCCTAGCACAAAAAACATCACAAAGCCACGACCAGAACACTTGGCCTCTCCCTGCTTTTATATGCTAGAGCCCTAAACCATATTCAACTCAAATACAAACACAAAATCCTATTTCTTCCTCAAATCAAGGGGCCCGAAACCCTTTCTAACATGGGTTTTACCAAATCTCTAATACCTCCCATTACAGACTCCTTCCATAACATTTCCAATCTCACCACATGATGAAGCCTCTAGGAATGCACCTCCCATAGCTCCATCTCATATCATCAGCCTCTATGTAAAAGCTTCTAACACCACACCTCCCGCAGCTTCTCCACACATCACCACCTTTGATCTCCACGTACTCCAGCGTTAGACCGACCATCTCACGTGACATCCTCAACCGTCTAGACCTCAGATCTCCCCATCCTAGTCCCCCGTCCTCGTCACTGACCATGATCGTCTCCATGCTATCCTGCACATGCAAAGACCAAAGAAACGTTTCCTAACATAAGTTCTCCACAACTTGACCGCCATCAGCACACACACACTCACACCACCCTTGTCCATTCACAGACAAGAACAAAACCATCTATGACCATCAACCAGGTCGTATATGACTATGCATTCTGTTGCTTACTGCAAATCAGCTCCAGACAACTTCTTACTACCGCTAGATCAACGAGTACATGGGAAATACTATCGCTTCGCTCCAAACATTCAAGGATACCACGCATTGCTACCGATCAAAACCATCGAGTACCAAGTGTCAAGTCTACGACTACCGATCATCAACCAATCACCGCACCATCAATCACCAAGCACCGAGTATCACCGACAACCGCTATGACTAGATCAGTCAACCACTAACCCAACACGAATACTCAAGATACTCAAAGATCAAAGGAATTAAAGCACTCATACCAACCATAAAGTCTACGAGTACTGACCGCGAAGCCTACAGCAACCGATTGTAAAGCCTTCAACTACCGAAGACAACAACAGCAGACTACAAAGTCTACGACTATGAAAACAAGATTGCTAAGTATACAACTATAATAGCAGTCCGCAAAGTCTACGATCATCGACTACAAAACCTTCGACTAATGACCAATAAAATTTACGACTATCGAGTACCGACCAGGTACTGTAACTATGATCATGAAAAAGTACTGTAGCTATGACCATAAAAGGTACTATGGCTACGATTACCTTCAGTGGTCGTTCTATCGTGGTCGAATTACCATAGTCGATATTCCGCGGTCGACACCGGACGTGGTCAAAGTAGAACATGGTCATAGTCAAACGTGGTCGCAGTCGAATGTGATCGTAAATGACTGAGTCGTAACCGACGTGGTCGAAGTTTGACGTGGTCAAAGTCTGCCGTGATCGAAAGCCACCATGGTCAAAGTCTGCCACGATTGTTTAGCTGTGCGATCCTCTGATGCCACTCGAGTGTTGTTCGATGTTCCAATGCGTCTTGAAAGCTGTTCGATGCTCCAAAGTTACTCGAATACCATCCGATACTCCATTGCTACTCGAACGCCGTCCAATGCCACTTGGACCCGATCAAACTGGTCCGAAGCTACTCAGAGTAACCAAAACTACTCGAAACCGTCGGATGTCACTCAGATTTGATCGGACTGGTCCGAAACTACTCGGAGCAACAAAAAACACTCGAAACAGACTAAAACCATTTGAACTTAAAACCTTCGACCATGATTGGTCAAAACTTTCACAAATACAAAATCTAAAGTAATCTAAATATCAATTATTCATTATACTATATTTACAATTATCCACGTGGTCTAACACTATGCACCGGCTAGAAGGAACTGTTCCTTACATAAATATTACCTCAGTAAAGGTGGTACGGAACAACATGGTGCCTCGTCTCTTAAATAAAGAACGAAATGCCGCTCTTAACATGGTACCTAGCTAGTTAGAGCAACTCCATCCTATTAGTCATTTCTCCCTATCTATTTCCTAGGATAAAGAGGCTAGCTATTATTTTCAGCTCTCTATTTGAGTTAGCATTCCAATGGCCTAGCTATTTGAGAAGCGAGTGAGGAGGCGCTCGTCAAATCTAGCTAGCGGCCGGGAGAAAATAGCGACTCAATAAAAATGAAGAGGAGGATAAAGAACCAGTTGGAGTCTATTTCTTGAGTCATATTAGATAAATATATAATGAAGAGCAGGATAAAGAACCGGTTGGAGTTGCTCTTACAATGCTGTACTAATTCCCAGTAGCTACAAGATATGATATATGTGCATTGATTTGTACCGCAGGAGGTCGCAGTCACCAGGAGAGCAGCTGCAGGATCATCGGCATCATAATGCCTGGAGCCAGCAACCAGCTGCAAGGCTGCCATTGCCTTACCTCACGCTATCTGAATCGGATAGCCTCTCGATGGAGCAAAGCATGCAGGTATTTTCATAACGGTTTAAGCAATAACTAACGTCACATTTTGTTCATCAATTCGGACTGCAGAGATAGAACTTAATGGATGGATTCTTTTAAACTATGACTTAAAATTTTTGATTTAAAACTTTAAATTCTGACTGTTTATGAAAGAGAATACGTAGAGAGATACTGGTGTGTGAGAGAGAATACAGAAAGAGATACTTGCATGTGATTTTAAATGATATAGACAGTGTCTTCTACAATTAACTTGTAAACCTCGTATTAAAAAAACACTTCATTTGAAAAATAAACATTGTAGAAAGCTAAACCAAACGCCAAAAAGAACCCACTCAATATTTGCCTGCCATAATTTTAGGAGATGAGGCATTTAGACGGATCACGACCGCACATGTATTTTCAACCACTAGCTAGTAAATATGACTGCATGATCGGAGGCGGTTCAATTAGAGGTTTAGTTAAATCCCTTTGGGGCCTTTGGGGGCAAAGAGGTATCTTAAAGGTTGCTTCTACTGTAGCTGCAACAGCTATGAGTGTATTTGGTTGTTTATACCAAGTGGTACACGTATGAGATGGTTCAACTAAAGAAGTTATCTACATGTTTAATTGCTTAAATGGAATCAGTTCATCGTAGATGATAGGATACAAATTTAAGGAATATATATTCCATCTAAACACTGAACCATCTTATTTACCAAAAATAATAGAACTATTTAACCCGATCGCACCAACCAAATAATAGATCATAGGAGAGGCTAGCACACATATACCTATATATGTGCAGTGCCATTCAACCAAACTCCGTGTGTTTATTCTATCCTCCTCTCACTCTTTATGTCAGACGCTTACGCCCATCGGAACACCACACTGCGAGTGCCAAACGGCTTACGGACTGAATAACGGCAGCAACCAACGCTCGCTGGATAAAAAAATCAATAGGTTTCTTATTTCCGTTAGTACATAAAGCATTCACAATAGGTTAACTGTAAAAGACAAAAAAAAAAAAGAGTTCTATTAAACCCTTAAATGGGACCTATACGCTTAAAGACAATAGGAGATGTCATTATTGTAAATGCGCAAATTTAACTCAAATTTGGTTATATTTTCAAAAATTTCAGTTTTATGGTATATACCCATCTACAATAATTCAAATAAAATATATACATTTGAAAAAATACTCAAATTTAAAGTTTTTCAATGATTGTTTACCGCATACTTTGTTGATTTTTATATATAATCAGCATATCCCTACAATCAAACTATTAGAAAAAAGTCAACTCTAATTTGAATTTTAGTTCAAACTTCTTTAAACTAGTTAATAAATAACTTAAACTTGATATCCGAAAAATTCCAAAATTTTTCGTAGGGAAAAACTTTTTTTTGCACCATGGGGTGTGTGTGTATATGATATTTCGACATATACTCACGCAGGAATGGATCAAGGGAGGGAAGCAAGATCACGAGGAAGCCATTGTTCATCTTGGACAGGAACAGGACCATATCATGCACGAGAAAAGATCATCAGCAGCAGCACTTCATGACCATGTTGACATCGCCATCAGAAGGCCGTCATCGAATTACACTAGCAGCAGCGACGACACGATCACAAGCTCTGACTGGTTGGTGGCGTTGCCGCAGCAGTGCAGCAATGGCGATGGCTGCACGGCAGATCGTCGTCGTCAGTACGACCAAGCTGAAGCAGTGGTGAGCTGCAGCATGAAGCCTCCGAGCCTGGAGATGAGCCTGGGGAGGCAGGGGTGGCAGATGGAGCAGTGCAGCGCCGAGTCGTCGGCGCCGGCCTCCAAAGAGCTAACCCTCCTCAAGTGCTTGTGAATTTAATGCTATTGTTAGTAATTATTATTAGTCAAATATTAAAGATGAATTACGAAGAACAGGGTATTCCTCTGTTAGAGATGGCCGTAGAAACGGAAACACTGTTTAAGACAGCTGCCCAAATGAACTGGACCGCTTTCCTTACATCTGTCCAGTGCCTGGCCGGCTCTTGGTTCTTGAGCAAGCTCCTCCACTGTAGGTAGGATGTGTTGGAAATAATCTTGCCGAATCTATTTCATAGTTCATATCGAGTTGAGTCTGAGTCAGTTGAGAAATAGGAATTTATGTCTCATAGTTGATTTATGTATCCGAGTCTAATTTGTAAAAATTGTGTTTAAATAGTGAAGAAAACCGAAAAAAAGGTGCAGCGATTTGAGTACCACCAAATATTTTTCTGTTTTTGCATTATTTCTATTCATAGCTATCGAAATCATCGACTGGCACGTGAAGAGAAGACGTAAGATCAACAATTGGCGTAAGATCGGAGCAGTCTTAGAGAAACCTGATTTCCGACCGTTGATTACGATTGGAGCAAAGCGTGGTCGTGGACTTCGTCAACGTGATCGTAACATCAATCAATGTGGTCGTAGCCATTGCGTGGTCGTCGCCAACGCATAGTCGTAAACAACATCTGGTATCAGAGCAGGTGCCGATCGACTTGCATAAGGAGCAGCACAGGCAGGGAGTGGATCTTCGTCGACAATGAAGGAAGGACCAAATTACTTTTCGATATCCAGTTCTCTAACTAGAGAACTAACCGGCATGGTCTATGAAGATGCAGGTGAACATGCGTGCCTAAGGGGTCTGGGACGCGGTGGATGATCCGGTCAACGCTAGTGGAAAGGTCAATTCAAAAAGGAAAAGCTAAGGAAGTCAACATAAAGACCGATCAAACTACTTTGGCGCTCATCTATGCTGCCATATCCAAATCAATGCTCAGTCAACTTGTCCAAAAAGATATAGCATGAGAAGTTTGAATTGCTCTTCGAACTATGCACGAAGGTGTAGATCGTATGAAGAAGGTTCGACTACAAACTCTTGGAGGAGAATATGAGGCGCTGCATATGGGTGAAACTCAGTAAGTAGATGAATTTGCAGGTAAATTAACTGATATGGTCAATGAGATTCAATCTCTTGGATGTACATTGGAGGAAACTACAGTGGTCGAGAAATACTTACGTGTCTTACCCTAGAGGTTCATACCGATGGTCACAACTCTTCTATATTCAAGTTATCTTCAAAACATAATAATAGAGGAGGTAACATGATCTCTCAAAGATCATGAGGGGTTGCTCAAAGGGTATAAGGCCAGAATTGATCAAGCATTACTAGTGAAAAGTGAAGCGAATGTTGAAAATAAAACTTAGCGGGAATCAAATCTAAGCCAAGGAGTAGGCCGAGGATCTGACAATTGTCGTGGACCAGGTAGCCGCAGTTTTGGTCGAGGAGGCCATGGATTTACTACTAGTGTAAGATCGAGGAGACCGACTAGAGGGGGTGAATAGGCAGTCTAAAAATCTCTTCTAATTATCATTAACAATTCAAGACCTTTTTCTATTTGTCTAAACCAAGTAAACAATGTAGAAGCTTAAATTAATTTGGTTTAGCACAAACAGTGCCTATATCAATTAAGGCAAGAATTTGCTTCAAAGCAAGAATGAAGAGCAGAAAGCATTGACAGATGTCTATTATATACCTCAATTGTGCAATAACATCATTATGCTGGGGTCAATTGAATGAGGAAGGATTCGATGTGTCGCTAGAAGGACCATACTTGTTAATGCATGATCACGAGGGATAGCTGCTAATGAAAGTGATGAGAACTCCAAATGGGCTATATAAGATTGAGTTAAAAGAAGTCAAGCATGTCTGTGTTCGGTGCTCGGGTGGATAATATGGCCTGGTTATGGCATGATCGACCTGGTCGTATAAATTTTCAATCTTTGAAGTAGATGACTGAGAAAGGGATGGTTCATGGTCTATCACCTATCAGTCATCCATTTCAAATATGTGAAGGTTGCATTATTACCAAACAAACAAGACTCTCGTTCCAACAGCAAGCACAATATAGAGCTACACAGCTCCTGGAATTGCTTCACATTGATCTCTGTGGTCCTATTACCTCTGAGTCGAATGGAGGTAATAAATACTTTCTACTTCTTGTTAATAATTGTTCTAGAGTAATGTGGATATACATGTTGAAAAGAAAATCAGAAGCCAAGGACATGTTTCAAAAATTTATGACTCTAGTCGAAATTGAGACTGATCACAAACTCAAGGTTGTTAGATCTGATTGTGAGGGTGAATTCTTGGTGCAATAATTCGAATCAATCTATGAGACGAAAGGAATTAGAAGATATTTCACAACTTCTTATAGTTTGCAGCAAAATGGAGTAGTCAAGCGGAGAAATTGGACAATTATGAATATGGCAAGAATTTTACTCAAAAGCATATTGCTACTGGGAAGATTTTGGGCTGAGTCTGTAGGACATGCTGTGTATATTCTCAATCAAGTACCCACAAAAGCCCTAGAAGGGAAGACTCCATATGAAGCATTAAGTGGAAGAAAACCAAGTTTAGAACACTTGAGGATGTTTGGTTGCTTAGCATATGCAAATGTGCTCACTCATCTGAAGAAATTAGATGACAGATCAAAGGAATTGATCTATTGGGAGTTGATCCAGGAACAAAAGCTAGTCGGTTGTATAATCGGAGAAATCAAGAATTGAAGCGCTCGTACCGACCATGCAGTCTACGAATACCGACCATGAAGCCTACAGCTACAAGTCGCAAAGTCTATGACTATCGAGAATCGACAGGTAAACTCTACGACTATCGAGTATCGAAAAGGCTACGCTATCAACAGCCCTATAGACCAACAAGGCTATGGATCATGGCAACGTCCGCATCTACATCACCTATGTCAGATCTGCAGTACAAAGCAGACCATGGAGTGCACCCATATAAAGGGAACTTATAATTTTATTATTATCAAATGAATAAATAAAATACATGTTTTCCTATCTTTCTTGTGTTTATTTATTTTTGTGTACTTTAGTACATTTCACACCCGCACCTTATACACCAAGACAAAAAAAATCCGAAAGCGATTTTTCATTTCAAATAAACAACAAGCAAATCAAATCAAATCTAGCTAGCTAGTCGGCAGCGACGGCTCCATTCTTTTCGGCTTATGGTTTATGTTACAATAACTAGCTTTCAAACGGAGTGTCTTTTTAAAATGGATCTACAAGTCAATTGTAGTAAACACTGTACCAATCTCAGCTATATCGACCAAAATTGCACGTGTCTCTCTCTCCAGTGAACCATCAAAATTTAAAATTTTAAGCCGTAAACCCAAAAGAACGACATTATCTTCCTCTTGTTGCTGTTCTTCTTCTGCGTAAATCCTGTTAAGTTACATAATTCCTGTTAAAACGGATTTTGTTTACAAAAGGGATTGATTAATCAACTAGATTAGATTTATGTTTTCATGAAAAAGAGAACTAGATTACTAGATTAGATACTAGCTCATGATGCGTGCCGTGGAGTACTAGTGTCCCCCCCCCCCCCCCCCCTCCCCCTCCTTCCCCTTGAGACCTTGTGTAAGCCAGGCCAAGCTTCTCCTGTTCGCGTCTCATGCGCGACGGCCATGCAAGGGGCATAGAATACACGGCCCTTTATACACAGTACACAGGCCACGATGCAACCAGTAATGGGCGCAACAATTAGAATGGATGAATTCGTGGGTTTCTACCAAATTATTTCTAGGGAACGAACGGGCGTCTAATTTGCGGTCACCCGTTAGAAAAGTTTATTGCTAGCTTTTTTTTTCTTTTTGCTTTTCAACGGTTTTTATATTTTAGATTCTCTCAGTAATTATTATTTATTAGAATAATAATCTATAGCTAAAGATTATAAGATGTAACCAAAAGAACGTAACATGCCATATGACATGATAACATGCGATGAGCTGCCAGGTTCGACGACGAACAGTCAGAGCATGTGCCTAGCGGTGTCTTTGGCTGCGATGTAATCAGTTGGTTGTTTCTTGATCTGAATCTATTGTTAGGTCAAGTATCCTACTCCACAACTTGTACAGAGGTTTCAAGAGGAGGACAACGATTACCACGACGACCACGAAGTAGAGACGAGGGCTGAGCCATACCTCGGTCGGTTTGGTGTGAGGTTGTTCATCCAGTTCGTCCGTGTTCCATCCTTTAGGATCGTATTCGCACATTTCAGCTGAATAATCAGAATAGATTATAAATATACTTGCACGTTCATTGAAAAATTGTATGTCCACGCTATATAGAAGTGCTGTCCGGTTGGGCTGAAAAAAGTGGCTTATGGCTGAAATTTTACTGAACCTGACTGAAATTACACTGTAACTGATGGCAGCTTATTTGGTCTAACTAAATTTAAAAATAAAAAAAACAGATTAGCCATCACAAACAATACAAATGAATACAGAAAAAACCAGAAAAAGCTAAAAAAACCAAAAAAATCAGAAAAATCTCTGTGCCTTTGCAAAGTTACCAAACATATATTGGGCCTGTTTGTTTTGGCTGCGGCTTATGGCTTTTGGCTGAAATTTTTGAATTTTGGCTGTTTACGGTACAGATTACGGAGAGACCGATACTCACTTACAATTTTGGCTGGTACAGATGTTGGGCTTTTAACGTGTACAACGTTTAACTTGTAGACCCGTTTTGAAAAAATACTCCGTTTGAAAGTTAGGTACTGTAGCAAAAGCCAAAAGCCGGCCGGCTTGTTGCTTGCCAAACAGGCCCATTATGAGGCGCACGTATATATATACATATGGTGGTACGAGTGCGATGTGAAATATTTGTATACATCTGCTTTATACCCCTCTCAAGAAAGAAAAAAGGATTTTCCACACGGGCCTGGAAATACTATTGGTTAACGTCACGCGGTAATGTGTTTTCTGATCGCGATGGCGGCATGGTTAATTAACAGGGAAGGTACGTACGTACGTGGCGTACGTGCTGACTAGTTGCCTGCCTGTGGTTATCGGTAATCCTATCCTCTCTCCTCTGCTCCCTGCCTGCTTCTAGACGGATGTGATGCGACCCGGATGCGTTAGCATCACATCCTGCGACAGCTTCTAGACGGATGTGATGTGATGGCCCCAAATTATGCTTCTTGTCTATGTATACGAGCGCTGTCTGAAAAAAAAATGCACATACATAACGACGTATTTGTTGGTGTACTGTGAATAATTAAGGGACAGGCAAGAACAGTTGAGGCCTCATGTATTAATGTATAATACAATTGGGGGTTGAAGAATGAATTCTCTGAGAAGATATGATCCAAGGTACAATAACTGCACAAACATATGATGTGCACAGTGCATCCAGTGAAAGTAAGCATGCCCTGGTAGTTAGTATTGATCTGCATATCTTGCCATGGTAATAAGAAGCTATTGTTCTGATCTGATCCTAGTTTGGGTTTCGTTTTACGTCTCCTTCATTTGAGCTATTTTTAAAGGGCTTGGTGCTCTTCTGAAAGTAACAATTAAATGAAGGGTTTCTGTTTTCTTATTTGTAATAAGACGAAATTAGAAAACACTAGAGGTATTCACTCTATTATCTAGTGCTAGAGGAATTCAGGTGAGCCTGTTTGAAAAAAATGGTAACAAGAAGATAAGATCAATCTTAGTTTGGTCAGGAGTAGGGTCATGAGGACATGACGCGCCATCTGCGGATCGCTAGCTAGCTTAGCTTGCTCTGGTGCGTGCCCAGACAAGGAACCTGGCCGCCGGTTTCGGTTTTCACAAGGGCGGGCGGAGGGACGATGGCGACCGGGTAGCAGCAATTCGGAGGTCGGATCCAATCCAACAAGTGAGTGAGACAGCCAGAGGAGAAATCTTGCCGTGATGTGAGAGGCAGCAAGAAAGCAAGCAAGCAAACCGTGGGCACACGCCTACGGTACTGCTCGCCGCGTGGGCTCCGTCTCACCTGGAAAGCCAATCCAAACCTCTCCAGCTTGGCGCCCTATATAAAGCGTGGCCAAGATCCAAGCTGCTCGCTCGTCCAGATCAATTGCCTCAGTTCGATCCATCTGAGAATTTGCCGTGCATCAGTTGAGTTCAGTTCGAAGATCCGTCTGAGAATTAGCCGGGATCAAGTCATCACCATGTCTTCGACGGCGGCGGCGTCCAACGTGGCCGGCATTTGGTTCGGCGAGCTCTCCGCCGTGCTGCAGGGCAAGTGGGAGGTCATGATGAGCCATGGCCAGCAGCAGCGGCAGACGGGGGAAGCCGTTCAGGGCAAGAAGAAGGCAGTGATGACGGAAGCAGCGGCCAAGGGAGTCGCCGCCGGGAAGAGGAGGAAGGAGGACCAGGAGGCCGGAGGGTGCGGCGGCGCCATGTCCGACACGACGGTCTGCCTGCTGCTCGACCGGTTCGCGCCCAGCTGATCTGATCGTCCCTGCCGGTCTGCCTGCTGTGACATGATCGGGGCGCGCGTACATACACAAACGAGACTATATGACCATGTAGCTACTTTCCCATGTGAATAAACGCCATCTTGCTTTGCTTGCTGCCAAGTGTCAACCGCCTCTCTCTATCCTCTTTCCTGCCGTCGTCCTAGGCCATGCCACTGAATGGTTATGTTATTTTCCGACTTATAACTGCGACGAATGATTTTTAATTCTAGTATATACATTTGTGCAAATAAATCAAATGCTGATAAAATCGATAAACCACTTCGAAAAAGCTATTCCAATAATAAAATAATGATAAAAAATCATTTCATTTATTTATTTATTTAAAAGAAGAATATCAGTTTCTCCCGGGGGGCATACTAGTCCTGAAATAAATAGGTTTGGTTAATCACATGATAGATCACCCACCATCATCATCTTCAGAACAACCATTTGAGCCCGTCACGCACGGTAACATCCTATGGTTATGGTGGCATCCAACAAACTGATAAGCAACCATCCCACTTGCGTCGTCCTCACCCTTTCCGGAGGCCAGCCAAATGCATCAAACACGGCACAACTTGTACAAGCAATCGAGCATGTTGGTGATCACCATGTAAAAGAGATCATACATACAAGAATCAGAATTAGCCAACCCTCTTGCATCTCATTCTACTTGTAAACGACTAAACAACCAATACAAGCCGATGGTCAGCTAGGAAAGGAAGGAATCAGATACAAATCTAAAAGAAAAAAAAAAAAGTCGTTGCGGGAGAGGAAATGCACAACTATCTACACCTCTTCTTCTTCACAGAAACTTGTAAACGACGTCAGTGAGAGTAGGAGCTTGGCTCCTCGCTGTCCATCGTCTCGCTGGAGCCGAACACGGGCTTCTCCTCTTCCCACTTGACGATCTCCCGGCCGTAACGTATCGCCGATCGGACCGACTCCTGGTCCAAGGCGTTCACGTAGGATACGTAGAGCTTCCGCTCCGTGAGGGAGTGGAACAGCCTCTTGAACTTCACCCCGATGTAGTGTGCAGCCATCTGCGCCAGAGTTGCACCGTTGTGGCTGCTGCGCGCACTTCTGCTGCTGCCGGTGACCAAGTTGCGGCTAAGCAGGGGAGTGAAGTCTTCGAACCAGTCGCATGAAGTTAGCGAGGATTTGTCAATCTTCTGCTCTAGGAGATCAAACTTGGTGAGAAGTAGAAGGAAATCCATTTGCTCAAATGTTGGATGAAAGGCAATGCTCTCGAACAGCTGCCTGCTCACTATCATCTTGTTGACAACAGTGCCATTTGCATCCTCGTAGTACTCATCATAGTCGCTAACCGCAACACAGAAGATAACAAGCCTTACATCATCAAACATTTGCAGCCATTTAGAGTTCTCACGCAATCCTTTATTGTTTATTCTGATCAGCTGGTACCTGAAAACACAATGAAAGGTTTATTAGTTGGTACCATCACAGTTTCTGATACAGAAGTACATGCGATCTTTCCATCTTCAGACTCTTGAAAATACACGGAAAATGCCTCATGCCCATACATCAGAAGGAAAAAACTAAAGTTTACTCACATACATAGAGATATGCCATTCTTATTAGAAAATTAGGTTAAGGTCACACAACAGATGCATAACCACCATGAAAGCTATAGAACGGTGTAGTGAAAAACACTCTTAACGGCCGTTTAAACGCCCGTTAATTCAGTGACGACGGCCACAGCATCACGATTGGCATATACGGAGGCCAGTTATCGCGTGTGAATGTCTACTTGGCAGACTACACCACTAATCAACCATTTAGCGTTTAATCAGCCATCAAAACTGATTAATTGACATGCTATGGCCCACTTAATTAGTTAATGCTCGTAACTTTTGCATCTCACCAATGCAATAACTATTTTTATATTCCTTCTTATTGATCTTTTCTGTATGCATAGTTGGAGATGCGAAGGATTAACTGAAGATTCAAAAGCATATAGCATTTGCTACTTCCTAATTTGAGATATAGACCTTGGTTGATTATGGTTAATCATGTCTTATATGACGATAATTTATCATAATCTTGGTAGATATTTTTTGTAAGAAATTATAAATATAAAATGAATATAATATTAATAACAAATAAACATATTGTTATGAACATTTAATCATCTGTTAAATTCCATTAATCTTCTGTATAACAATTAATCGCTTGACGGTACCCTGTCCGTCCGTCAAGCTCATACCTTTTTCACAACACTGCTATAGAAAGACTAAGTAATGCAGGTAATAGCAGGGTAGCACTGCCCTCTCAGTAACAGAAGAACTGACCTTAGCAAGGTGTCTTGTGGATCAGGCTCATCAACACCTCGTCCATCCAAAGGCAGCAGCGGGAAAGAGAACTCTGTAGATGCTAACCCATCCGATGATGTTATCCCATCAGCATAAAGGATATCCGTATCAGAGAGCTCATATTCCGCTCGAGAAATATCACCAACCTGATCATCCCAAACAACGAAATTAAAGCACGAACAATCACAATTGCGCAATCCAATAACTACTTAAACAATCCCATCCTACATGAAACAGGCGTTGAAATGAAACATCAAACCAAGTAAACTACCCCCGGCCAAAAAAAAGAACAATAGAACAACAATAGTACCCTGTCAAGAAAATAACTGGCAGCAAATGGAAGGAAAGGCAGTTCACTTCTTCTTCTATATGTAGCTTGAATAGCAGGATCTTGCCATAGTTCCTCAACCAGTGGCGCATATTCACGACTAGCTGCAGGGAAAATGTCTTCAAGATTACCTAAAGCCATGGCTTTTAGAATCCAATCAGAGAATGCTTTCAATCGCGGAACAATGGAGTACTCGGTAACTTCATCACAGAAACCTGATCCACAATGGCCTGCAAAAAACACATAGAAGTCAGTTCCAGCTGATACAGTTAAGAACATAGGAGTCTCATAGAAGTCAGTTCCAGCTGAGACAGTTAAGAACATAGGAGTCTTTCGCTTGGTTCCGTTGCTTTAGAAAAGGAAACAATTAGATGTCCCCCAAGTCCTGAGACTCTGGATATGTGAATTATGCGGCAAAACAAATGGTGGATAGCCAAAAGAATATAACTGTAAGAGTATGATCATACCAGAGCTAGAAGGATCATGTTGGCAGATTTTTCTTCTATCAGCTAAAACTTCCTCTTCAAACCTTTCACGGCCTTCAAGTAGTACACCAAGGTAGTTGTATATGTTACTTTGTATGATAAGTTTGAGATCTTCACACTCATCCAGAGAAAATGGTTTGCTCTTGTACAAGAACTTGGCCTGAGATTCGATAGATTCGAGGTCAATTGCTACATTGATGTTTCAAATGGCATGTGGTGCTGCAGAAGTTTAATCACTGTATATGCGGAATGTAAATCTTGCGCTAGCATTCCAATGCGAACAATTATAATTGGATGGTGATCTTCATGCAACTGATCAACATATCTATCCACACATATCAATACAATAGATGTCCATAAACATGTGTACCTGCTTGAGAATGGTGCTTGTCCCTGTCCCAACCAACAAAAACTTCTGGATTGTCCTTTGCTCCAAGTAGTCAGGGATGATTCGATTTACCATGTGGACAGGTTCTTCACCACATTTAGTTGCTTTATTAGGAGTTGGCAGTGACAAGACAGGACTAAGCAGCTTCACTATAGGCTGGTGAAAAATGAAGATAAATTTAACTTTGGTTAGTGAAGATAAATTCAACTTTGGTTAGTTTCCTCCCAACAAATTACAGGGCAACTACAAAAGACAAATCCCAGAGTTACCTTATCCCAAATCTTCCCTTTAACGGTTTTTTGGCCTTCCTCCTGGTAAGTCCCATCAGCATTCACCCAAAAGTGAGGTTTCCCAGCACATTGAACTCCTGCCAACTGAAATCAAACAGAGTTAAAGAAAAAATAACTCATGTATCTTGAAATCAGGTAGGACTATATATCATTCCAAACCTTAAGCATTTGCAGCTCAGATTTTGTAATCTCTCGGCCATTTATCAGGATTCCGGTGTTCCCATTGCTCGCCTTTAGATCTAGAACACCTCCAACATTCAGATTTGGACTAATTATGCAATGGGGCTTGTGTCCCTCCTGGAACATTTTCCAAGAAAAAAAGTTTGTAACCAGAGTTGTCAACGATACATAATTAAGAATTTGTAAGAAGAAGCAAGCAAAATGAATCATGCAGCAATAGAAATTATGACTGAAATTGCGAACTAGTGTGTTAAGGACAAAAGGGTGGCATTTTCTTTTTTTTTTTGCATTTCATCTTCCCCAAAAATCCAAAGCCAAATCAAACTATGCATCCAGACACCCGCTATGTTTAAATTATTTTATATATGTAATGTCATGCCGTCATGTTGGTACTTTCAGAAAGATTCCGTGTAATGGTTTCCATATAATGGCACACATGTCAAGTGCAAGCCTTGATGTGCAGCTTTGTGCTGTTTTGAACCAGCATAATCGAAAGTAGCAAGTAGCAACTTCTCCTCATTTACACACAACTCCATCCACAAGGACTCCTAGTACTTTGATAAATCATTTGAACCATGATAAGACACCATAATCGTGCTAATACATCAAAGAAAGCCCCATCAATATTCTAAAATGTAAATTAAACATTCCACAATATCAAGTTCAACAGCACTATCCTCCAGACCTTGCATCATGATTCCCACCAAAAAACAACTTTCATCAAAATGCAGAACCTACACATGTATGTCATGTAGCTGTTCTTTACTTTCAAATTTGCGCATTGCCAAGAGTAATGACATACGTTCCACCTTTAATAACCATAAATGTAAACCTAAGCATTCAACAAACTATACCAAATTACACCAGTCCTATCAAAACCATAAGTAGAAACCCTCGATTATTTAAATTATGCACTTGCAAAGCCAATAACGCTACTCTCCTGAAGGCCATAATGCAAACGTCAGAACTCATGAAATTACATGATCACCAAATATAACCGAAACCATAACCAATTGCCTAAAAAGCAATCTTTACATCAAACTATAGGCTAGAATTAGAAAGATCAACCAATATCTTTAATCGTGGACAAGTCTGGTAACCAGATCAAACGATGAGAGTAATTCTCCTACCGAACTCAATGGGCAAGAACTGCAAGAATCAAATCTATAAAACTCACGTACCTTGCCCCAGAAGCCGGAGACCTTGTCGTACCAATAGAAGCCAGGCCGGAGCCTGGAAGGAGGGCACGGGCACCCTGCAGCACCACGAGCTCCTCCGGCGACAGCTTGGCCCCGTTCACGTACACCTCCTCCGGCCGCAGCTGGTTGGCGGCGCACTCCTGCTCGCTCCTCGCGACGAGCTCCACTTCCGCCGCGCTGAGCAGCCGCCGCAGCACGCGGGAGCCTCGCCCCAGCGCGTCCCGCCTCGACTCGGCCACCGGCCGCCCGATGCAGCCCAGGCACTTGCGCCCCTCCGGCATGGAGCCCATCGCCCGGAGCACGCACCCCGCGCAGTACCGCGCACCGCAGGCGAGACACGCCTCCTTGTCCCCGCGGCCCCAGAAGCCGCCTCCCTTCCCGCATCTGTAGCAGCCCCGGGGCTTGGGTCCCCTCCGGTGGTGCGCCGGGGAGAGGAAGCCGCTCGATCGGGCGGCCGCAGCGTGGGGCAGGGCCTCGTCGGCGCCTTCCTCCTCCTCGTCTTCGTCGTCGTCATCGTCGTCGTTGCCAGAGGATTCGAGGAGGGAGCCGCTGGTCTCGGCGAAGGTGACGGTGGGCTGGTGGGGCTTCGGGGGCAGCGCTTGGTGATGGCGGTCGTCGTCATCTGCGTCCTCGGCGTCGGAGGGGGAGGAGGGGAGCTCGGCGGAGTGGTGCGCGGCGGCGTGGTGGTTCTCGATGACGGATGTGGGGGAGTCCACCGCCGCGGCACCGGGAGCGGGGGCAGGGACGGGGGCGGCAGGGTGGGCGTTGTGGCCGTGGATGGCGGAGCAGAGGGAGGAAGGGGTGAGCGGGCGGACGACGGGGAGCGGCGAGGCGGTCGGGGAGGAGGAGGAGAGCGAGGCGACCGGGATGCGGGAGAGGTCGAGCGGGATGGCGCGCGGGAGCGAGTAGGGGAGCGGCGGGCCATCGTACTCCGCCGCGAAGGAGTAGTCGCCGCCGCCGGAGGCCATGGCTGGAGGCGGCGGTGGGGAGGAAGAGGCGGGCTAGGGCGAGAGCGGAGGCATGGTGGTGGGAAACCCTAGGCGAGGGGAAAGGGCGAGGGGGGAAGAGGCTTAGCTTTTTGGAGCATGCGCGAGGGAGGACGAGACCAAAGGGAAGGGAGCGAGCGAGCTGGAGGAGGCGACTGCCTGCAAGCCCGCTTTTGCCCTGCGCTCTGTCCATCATGGACCACTTCAGGGCCAGTTGCTGCTCTGCGTGTAGGGGTGAAAACGGGTCGGATTCGGACGGATATTGTTGTTACCATATCCTAACCCATATTTTTTCTCCGGATTCGCATGCAATCGGATTCGGTATCAATCGGATTCGTGTCGGATCGGTCGGGATTAACCCATTTCGTTTGCACCCCTACTTGTTTGTAAGGAATGCATACAAAGTGCAATAAATGGAGTAGGGCGACCGACTTGATGTTACTATTTAATAGGCGATGTGGAAGATTTTATTTTACCATTGCAAAAGAAAATGAAACGTCAAATAGTAGCACTAACTCAAATCAAAGTTGAAGATGTATCGGATTCGACGGATATTCGAATTGGACGGATATTGTTGTTACCATATCCTAACCCATATTTTTTCTCCTGATTCGGTATTAGTCGGATTCGGTACCAATCGGATTCGGTGCCGGATCGGTCGGGATTAACCCGACCCGTTTTCACCCCTATCTGCGTGCTCTTCTTCTCCGGCAACGCCCTTTTTATCCCTTTTTTTTTTTGCAACTTCTAACTTTTCTCACTTACTATTTATTATGCTAATATTAACTATAGTTAAAATATATAACCGTTGTTCAAGAGAAAGACCTATATGCTAGTGTACTGCGAAATCTCAGACTGTAGAACTGAAATTGGGAAGGTTTTTATGGATTTTGTTGTTCGTCTTACTTTCTAAATTTTGGGTCTAGAAAATATCTCGTTTAGCATACGGTCTTAGATTTGAAACAGCTGACACATTCCATTGTCTAGATGAGTTAGGCCCGTTTATTTCGGCTTGAGCTTCTTACTTCTGATTTATTTTTCACTATTTCTAAATTTCGTCTTTTTCTAGCCTTTTACCTTTTTGAGTTTTTTGTCGGGTTTTTTCTGTATTTATTTGTGTTATTCGTGATAGGCTAACTTGTTTTTTCTATTTTTAATTTTTTAAAATTTAGTCACACCAAATAAGCCACCATTAGATACAGTATAATTTCAGTCAATTACAGTGTAATTTCAGTCATAAGTCAGTTTATTTCAGCTCAATCGAATGACGCTTTGGATTGTTGCTGTTTAAACTTTTGGGTTGGCCCTTGCATCGGCTTACCACCGGTGAAAAGGATTGTATTGTACCGACTGTCCCGTTATATCAATAGCTAGTAGATGTGCTACGGGTACGTGAAGCATGCATGGTCAACAGTATCCTACGCATTCAAGGCTAAAAAAAGTGGGAACTGGATAATGGATTTTGTTGATACGTGTATCGTGCGTTACATAGACCTTTATAAGAAAATAGTAATCTCTTCGGAGTATACTTCCGTACCACGTGTGTAGCGGTAACGGTATTGCTTAGCAAGGGGCGTTTGACAAGGCTCGAGCATTTGGCTTGAGAAGAGTAACAGTTGAAAGTAAAAGTGGTTAAAAATATTTGATTTAGTTGGAGTTTTTGCCTAAATTAATCTGGCAAATGTCCGAGTTACTCTTAAGACAAATGTTGTTTATTTGATGTTGATAATTACATTAGTAAATCTTAACAACAAGCATCATATTATATGATTATACAACTAATTAATTTTATTATTGCACTAGTAATTAGTCTATATCAGAAAAAGGGGAAGGAATAAAAAAAATTAGATCTACGCGGGCTATAGTATAATGTTCTTCACAGAAAAATAAATATAAATTTTCAAAATTATTTTCAAGACATTACAAAAACCACTTCAAAAAACTGTTCGACTTCTGAAAGCCAGAATCCGAAGTGGAAGCCACTTTATGTGACTTTGGCTTTTGGCTTCTATAAGCCAGAATGAACGTGTCGGTTTCTTTATTTTGACTTTTTTTGGCTCTTTTATTTTTTTCTCTTTATTATTTTGCATTGTTCGTGAAGATATAATAATATTTTTTATTGAATAATTCAAAGGAAACTCATAACTATTACAGTGTAGTTTTAGAAGAAGAAAAAACCAACGGCCAAAAGCGGTAAGCCATGGCCCGTTGGAGCGGGCCTTTTTGTCTGGAAGAATTGGAGCTCCGGATTTTAAAAAGAGCTCCCTGGACCGCGTCTACCCAACAGCGGGAGCGGAACAGGAGAAAGAGGCACACGGCAGCAACACCAGAGAGAGACCACAGGAGGCGAGGCGATTGACGGACAGGTGGGCCCCGCTCCGGGCGAATCTCCCAGGTGGGTCCCACTAAAGGCTGACCAGACCAGGCCAGCCGGCCCACCCGGCCCCGACCGTTCCGATCTGACGATGACAGGTGGGGCCCGCCTCCGGCCGTACCGTCGCGGCAGCGCAGGAGGAGTGTATATGATCCGGGTCCGGGGCCAGCGTATGATCCGGTGGGCCCCGCGGTGCGTCACAGGGAGGAGACGGATGGGCTTGGACTTGGACCAGGGACTGGATGCGATTCCGGGTGGGCCCGGGACTCGGTACGTGTGCTGGGCCCGCGGCGCACCGGGCTGTCTACTACTAGCGGTGAACGCCGGGACGTGCGGCCCTTTCCGTAAGTTGGGCCGGATTACGGGCTTTGTAAAACGTTAGGTCGAAGAAAGGGAAATTGATGATGGCCGCTGCGTGCACAGTAACATGCTCCCCCTTCCTTTCTTCACGGTTATGATCCTGTTTTTTCAGCTTTTAAAAGCTGATGTTCGCTTTTTTACAGTAACTAACTTTTAAACAGGGTATTTTTTTAAAATAGGATCTACTAGTTAAATACATACTTTACTGACTTCATTTATATCGGCAAAAATCGCACGTGAGTTTCTGTTACTTTGTAATCTCTCGTATAAACAGCCCAAAAGCCATAAACCGCATCAAAAGTCACAAGCCACAGCCAACAAGAACAAGCCCTATATCGGCAATGGGAGTGAGGCCGCGCTCTTTAAAAATAATCAAGGAGTTGTTCTTGTTAGCTGCGATTGTTGTTGTTTTAGTTAAAAATAAATAGTAGTAACTGAAAAAAGTAGATTTTAGAAGAAGGGAAACGAGTCCGAATAAGATAGAAGCGATAGAAATAAAGAAACCACTACGAGAAGCCAATACAAACACCCTCTGCAGCCTAACTCAACCTCTGGCTCAGGGCAAGGTGGCTAACATTCCCTACTATGCGCCTCACCCTTTCTTGTTGCCAAGGGCCCTTCGAAGTCATCCGTAATACTGAGAGGCCACACCACCTAATCCTTCAAAACCATGCTAAACCACACAACATATGTATAGTTAGTTTGACTCGAACCATATGCGTTAGTGACTCGAACCATATGCGTTAGCCACGGGTTACCAACAGTGGCGGATCTAGGATCAAAATTTAGGGGAGCCTAATAGGACTTACTGACCAGTTTACTGAATGCCGAGATGCCAGCCTACGATAGACTTGTAGACACGAGAGGGAGAGAGACTCCACGCCAATAGCCAACATGTCATTGTGGTTTGTAATCACCACTACAAATACAATTTTCTTCATCATACAAAGGCTTTTTAAGCCTGACAAGATCATTCATATGGCTAGTGTAGAGCTGTAGGGGATGAGAGAGGTACATACGGCCGACCGGCAATAGGAGGCTGGCACTCTATTTGACCCACCGCTGGGTCCACCCCTGGTTACCAACGCGATACCAGTTGGACTAGCCTCACCTTGGTACACAAGTTCCTTTTTCAGAGTTAACATGGGTACACAAACCACGAATTCAGACACGGATTCCGAGCGAAGGGCAGCGCTCATCGTCGACCAGTCAATTAGGACGAAAAGTTCCGTCTCATCGTCTTACTAACCACAAACCAAATCAACCCGAAACGGGCTGTTCTGTCCATATAAAAGAAAAAACAAAAGGAGCTGTTGCTTGAACTGTCAAATGCTTGGGGCTCCTAACTCGCACCTAATCAAATTGACTTGAGTGAAAGCTAACCACAAGTAAAATGAAGGGGATCTTGTTGGTTACTGGTAAAATAAGTTGCTTGGTCACAAAGCAGACGTCTCTCTCGCAAAAGTCGCTTTAGGCAACTTCCTTTTCATGCCGACGCAGGAATCAGAAAATCCATCACCTTTCTTCCAAAACATTTCGAGCTGAACGAAGAAGGGTGACATGTATTGGCGGTGTGAACTGGCTATGTTACTGAATGCTGATAAATTCAGAATCTTCGTGTTCATCGATTTGGGACTTTCTGAAGTTGGTAGGTAGCACCTACTACCAGCAGCAGCAGCATTGTAATACACAAGCTGATTTCAGACATGGAAGTGAGCGTATATATTAGATCCTATACTGGTCCTGGTTCAGACACTACAGCATCAACATGCTGCAGTTCCAAAGTTTGGTCTTGGCAACACTTCGGATTTGATAGTGGTTACAAACTAAGGCTTGGTTTGGAAAGGAAAAACAAAAAGCAAAGCAAAACATATAGTGATGCTAATTTGTTTAAGGAGTGTTAAATTAACCTGGTTATCGTAAAAGCTATAGCAAGCTGATCCTCCCAGAAAGAGTCGCGAACAAAACCCGACGAAAATCAAACATGTCCGGAAAATTCAGCATCCGATGGAATTGAAAACGATGTGATTCGTCGACACATGCAGCTAGCTACTCCGCATTGCAGGATTGATTTCGCTGCACGATACATATGATTCTTGATTATAAAAGTGTGAGTTGGTGGTTGGTCTATTCTTTCTCCTCTCTTCTCAGTCATCCGATTTGATTTGATCCATTCGTTTCTCTCCTTCTCTCTCTCAGGATACAACCGCCCACCTCTTCCACTTTCCCTATCTCCTCGTGCATTCTGACCACGCTTCTATCTCTGTCGTTTGCTCTTCAATATTTGATGTGTGAAGTTGACCAGACAATAAGTTTCATCTCACCATTTTTATGACTTCATTGCAACGTACAGATCTCTAACTAGTGATTCCTGAAGTGCCAAGAAGATCAATCAGCAGTCGCAGACAGGCCCGATACTTTGCCAACAATGACATTAAACTCCTCTCTCATTTTTCCACCAGCTAGCTAGCTAGCTCAACCTACAGACAGCCGATGAGTTCCATCGATCCAATTAATTAATGTGGGTGTAGTTCGCTTTGCAGTTAGTTCGGTACTTAAGCACTCAACAAACGATCTTCCAAGTACTGATCAGTTGATGCAGGACCATTTCTCAGGACCAGAGATGATCTTCCAGTTAGTACCGATCTAAGTTGGTGCAAGAAAATTAAGCTTCGAGAACGGAAAGTGGATGATAAGGACCTAGCTAAGCCAGCTAGCTAGCTTACTGTCCAACATGGACCAAGAAACCAGTACTATTAATCAACCACTAATAGGCTCGCAAAATCTGTAGCTTCAGAATAATTTTTCTGAGGCTTACGATGGATAGACGCAAAAAGGATAGGTGGATGTAGGTATTAGTAGCTATCTTTGCAGCCAGGAAAGTAGGAAACTTGAGGCCGTACACGCACGCATGCAAGCCATCTGTAGACTGTAGAGAAGGATTGATTAATACCGGCTGGATTAAGACATGCATGTTCAACACTGGGGCAATTTCCGCAGCAGCTCACTATTTAGTTTCGAGGAAACAAGCATTCACGTGATCTGTCGATCTGCTTAGTTAACCGTTAATCTGTTGACCTTCAACACACGCGCACAATCATACCATCATTGCTTGACAACGCACTCATGTACCAAACATATACATCTGCTTGTCGATTAGTTAACCAGGAAAACTGAAACTGACATTCAAAGAGTAGTGATTTTATATTTCTTACTTCCATAGACATGCATAAATTTTAAAACATTAACTAAGGAACTTAGGATCACCTCCCCATTCACTGTTTGCAACCAGGAATTCAGGATCACATGTATACGGCAAATGATCACATCCCAGATCGATTCCTTTTCATTATCTTGTAGTACTAGTACACTAGTGTTGAACGGAATAATCCAGTATTTGCCACTCCACATAGTAATATTTTGGACTTTGCCACTCTATAGTGTGTAATTCATACTTTATCACTCTATACAAGATCCAATTCAGAATTTACCACTTTCGAACATTTTTATCTTAACCTAGACCAACGTGGCCAACTATGTCTGTGCCTGTCTTCTTCCTCCTCATAAAGGCAGGAGCAAAAGGTCCAAAATGGCAAATCCTAAATTGAATCTTGTATAGAGTGGTAAAGTCTAAATTACAATCTATAGAGTGGCAAAGTCTAAAATGCCACTCTATGGAGTGGCAAATACCTGATTTGCCCATCAACTTGGTGATCATGTTGTCACACATCGATTATAACTATTACAAAAAAAAAGGTTATACTAGACATCTCATCACAAACGGTTCTGGGGAACCATCAGTGTTGTGATTATCACAGACGGTTTTACAAATATGATCGTCTACGTTACTAGTAATGGCTAGAACCGTCTGTGATTCATAATTATCACAGATATTTATTCTGGTCATGTTGGTTACATGCGGTTCATTTTGGTCATATTGCCACAAATGACCTAGCTGCATCGCCCGATTATATTTGCTCTGACGGTTGGGATCTATGCCGTCGGCTCCTATCTAAACAGTATAGTGCCATGTAGTCACTTCCTATTAATGTGTCATCACTAGTAGTGGCGGAGCTAGAAAATTTTCACTAGGTGTGCACCATGCGTGTGCAGCACCTCCTTGGATGTGCCCCACCCGCCGTGCTACGGTTCCTTGGATGCACACCCTCATCGTGGCCGCTGGACACTTTCTAGTGCATGCCCTTGCAGCCGTTGACTCATGCGTGCCACCCACACAATTTTTTTAATCAACGTCCTATAATTTATGCTATCAAACTTTCTAAAGTTTGATAGCTAAAAATACTTTCATAGTATTGTAATGTTATTAGTATATAATAAGATAAAGTTACAAATAGTAATGGTCAAACTCACCTCTCGTAGACTGTGAAAAATAAAAGTATCACTTAAAAAGAATGAATAGAGTAATAAAATATTAGCGACGGGTAAACCATGCATTGTGAATATTTTATTCAGATGATACTTTAACGTTATTGTACAATTGGTTGGGTTTTATCCCAATTAATTGTCTACTTTACATATTTAGTTAAAAAACAATTTAAGTTTATGGCATCATAACAATAACAAATACTAATATTGACAAGTAAATTTCATAGATTTTTATTAATCTATTACATAATCCGCATGACAATTCTTATACTCTACCACTTGAAAATCATGTAGGATTTTTATTATATCTATACTTAGTATGACAATATTGATGTGGCCTATTAACGTCACATATGGCTTCAAAATTTGTAAATAAAATGTAATATTGATGTGGCCTATTAACGTCACATATAGCTTCAAAATTTGTAAGTAAAATGTCTCATATAAGACACCCTATATAGGACATGAACCACCTCTTGATAGCGTGGTAGAGTTATGGATGTATTCAGTAGAAATTTCATAAGGTTGCGGATTTATCCCGGTTTGCATTTTTTGTAGGCTTGTGTTAAGAGGGCGTACTCGAGTGTGTGAGCTTTAATAAAAAAATCATTTTCATACTATTCACATGGTATCACATATACAGAGAAAAAAGGTGTTGGATTGTCTACAAAAACTTGAAAGACGGTATGGAATACAATTTGCATCTAATTCCATCGAGTATAATCAACTTACAATGTGTCCAACTTTAATTGAAACATATAGCAAAAAGAGATGCAGGGCCGGCCCTAGGCCTAGGTAGAAAGGGCGACCGCTTAGGGTCCACGAAAATTTGGGGCCCCTAGCCCATATATGTTAGTATGTATAGATGCATTTTGTCGACAATGAGCACTTTGCATTTTGCATTTTGCATTTTGTGACGTATTGTTTAATGGTTACTGTATTGAACTTTACCTTTTACAACTGATATAAAATGTATCGTTACATATTTATATTAGAATGAAGGGTCTTACTTTTATCATATCCTAGGGCCTCTAAAATGATAGAAACGGCCCTGAAGAGATGTAGGTATAATTTTGAAAATTTTTAGAACTAAATGTGCATACCAGGCGCCCCCTGGCTCCGCCTATGGTCACCTGTCTTCGATCTGAAGACTGATGATGACGAGCTCACGATCTAACACATTACAGTACGCTTTTATACACTACATATACTAGTACTATGCCTCCTGGCTTAGCGCCAAAAATATCTCCTGCTTCCTGCATGCGTCCATCGACTAGTGCCACTTTTTCCTCTTGATTTGTTTGCTACCGATCGATCGATGATCATCTCGATCCGATCGCTTTGCTAATGATGCTACCCCACAAGGCGGCAAATCTTGCTCCGTCTATTTTTAATCGTATCTACTTAATTGTCGTCTACGACTCTTTCGATCGATCGAACGCTAGCCAAATGACACGAACTGTATGCGAACATTAACTAATTACTTAGGATCGAACAAGTTTTTACTATTATAAAAAAATGAGCTAGTGATTATAGATCCATTCTCTTTTAACCACTCTATTCTTTTAACTTTTTACCATTTTTCACTTACCAACTGATCAGAATAACTCTCTTCTATAGTATAATTCTATATATATTCAACGAATTCGATACAACGCATAGGTGTGTAACAGTCAAAGCAAAGATTTGGCACGACGTGCGTCGATGTGTGTGTGTGTGTGTGTGTGTCTATATATATATATATATATATATATATATATATATATATATATATATATATATATATATATATATATATATATATATATATATATATATATATATATATATATATATATATATATATATATATATATATATATATGAAATCAGTTGTTAATAGTGGTTAATTTGCTGCTAGCCAGCTGCTGCTTGCGTATTGCATTTGCATCGATCGCCATGTTTGCTCCTGTCTCCCCGTAATTAACAAATGGCGAGCTACTAATACACGTTACAGGTACGTAGCTAGGGATCTCCTCTCCTGATTAAGCTAGGCTTGCGTGCACGTTGTGTGATCTATTCTAATTACTCTATCTATATAAGTTTATAAAATGTATTTCTCTTAATACATAGACTTAGAAGTTATTAAAAATGACTAGACTACTCTTAATTATTATCTCTAAATACTATATTTAATATATACATATAGAGAATATAAGGTAAAGTATGATATTTATTAAGGAAATAGAAAAAACTCACACTAATTTTATATTAGAATACAAAATATATCTTATATTTATGAATAAGATTATTTTAAAAATATGATCAATACACTACTTAAACTGAAGGAGTAATTAGCAGCCGGCGTCGTGGAAAGATCTTCACATTGGTCATATCTATCTACTACTGCTGTGTTTATATCGTACTATCGATTTTAATACTATATCATCATCGTGTGCCAGGAGACCACACAAGACTTGTAGCTAGCGAAGTAGCGAGTAGCTCAATCACCTGCGAGTCTGGAGAGGAGTACTGCTCGTGGCTAGTTATGATTAATTAATTACTGCCTGTTGATGATTAAGGTATCACTCGTTTTGGTTTCTGTTTCTGACTTCTAATTTTTTTTAATTATTTATAAATTTTGTCTTTTTCTAACTTTTGACTTTTTTCAGTTTGTTTGCGTTGTCCGTGATAAGTTAGCATATTTTTCTATTTTTAATTTTTTTAAATTTAATTACGCCAAATAAGTTACTTTTAGCTACAGTGAAATTTTAATCAATACAGTATAATTTCAACCATAAATCACAGCTTTTCAAACTAACCGAGCGGGCCTAAGCCGTGATCGATTTCGCCTGACCTTTACGACTACCTCGGCTGCCTGCCTCTCGGATTTATCTGCATCCGTCATGCGTTGCACATTTTCTCTCTCTCGATCTTGTCCGGCCTCATGGGACAAATGGATTGGACAGGTGATCACAGTCAATGCCCAGATGCATGAACGCGATGCATGCGTGCATCCATCACAGTGACGACACACTTCACAAATTTGTAAGTCTGTCTCAAGCAAGTGTACAGTGCACATTCAATCAACCAAAGCACCGTGCATCGATCTTGAATCCATGCAAATATGCCATGAACTGTACAGTGGACATGCATATTTTTAGAATATTTTTAAAAATATTCTAAAATATTTTTTGAACTGTACAGGGCCACCGAGAGCAATGTACACTGTATTACAAGTTTCTAAAATATTTTTAGAAAAATGCCAAGAAATATATATATGTATACACACATACATATATATATACACATACATATGTACATACACACACATACATATATATATATATATATATATATATATATATATATATATATATATATATATATATATATATATATACATATACATATATAGTATAAATAACATGAGCACCATGGTGCTTAAGCTTCATGATTAAGACTTTTCATTCATGATTAAGGCTTCAATATCAAACTCGAACGTGTTTGTAAGATACGAAAAGACATATACTTAGCAAAATGGTGAAAGCGCTACTTCAACAAGTGCTTGACTTATTGGCATCTCGTAAATAGGATTAGTTTTTATCTTAAAATTTTGCAAAGATATAAAAGAATATCCTCTCTTGCGTCTCATAATTGATGGTAGGTTCTTTTTTTACTGTGGTTGATGGTTTATAGTTGCGGCAGATGGTTTTAGCTTAAGCATTGTCACTTGTGCAAACAAATTGAATGTCGATAAGCCGTTTTGAAAAGACTGTCACGATAAATCATTTCGAAAAGACGACAAAAAATCATTTTATTTGTTTGTTTAGGAGAAACTTTAAACTATAAATCGAAAAGAATGACCTGAATCTTTGCAATTTTGTCTCAAGCAAGGATACAGTTCACAATCAATCAAAGCACTGTACATCGTTCTTGAATCCATGCCATCAACAGTGGACATGCATGTACAGATCGAGCCACTGATAGCAATGTACACCATATTACAAGTTTCTAATATATATATTTTTTAAAAAAATTACCAGGAACATATGTATATATATCCTTGCAAAAATTTAAGATCAAACTCGAACTGTTTGTTTGTGAGATACGAAAAAAAGACAAATACTTACCAAAAATAGTGAAAGCACACTTTTAGTAAGTATTTGTCTTTTTTTGCATCTTGTAAATAGGATTGGTTTTATCTTAAATTTTTCAGAGAGATACAAAAGAATACCCTCAGTTGTGTCTTATAATCGAGGGTGGATTCTTTTCAGATATAACTTATGGCTTATAACCGTGGTTGATGATTTTTTGTCCTAACACAAGTGCTTGTGCGAACGAACCGAATGTTAATAAACCGTTTCGAAAAGGCTGTCACGATAAGCCATTTTAAAAAGGTGACAGAAACAATCTTATTTATTTATTTAGAAGAAGTCATAAGATATAAGCTAAAAAGAAGTAGCATGAGTCTTTGTAATTTTGCCTCAAGCTAATATACAGTCCACATTCAATCAATCAACGCACTGTACATGGTTCTTGAATCCATGCCATTACTGTACAATGGACATGCATGTACAGAGCCACCGAGAGCGATGTACACTGTATTACAAGTTTCTAAAATGTTGAAAAAATACCAGGGAACATACGTACACGTCCTTGCAAAATTTTGAGATCAAACATGAACACATTTGTGAGATACGAAAAAGACACATACTTTACAAAAATGGTGAAAGCACTATTTCAGCAAGTATTTGTCTCTTTTTGCATCTGGTAAATAGGATTGGTGTTTATCTTAAAATTTTGTGGAGAGATATAAAAGAATGTCTTCTCTTGCACCTTATAATCGAGGGTGTGTTCTTTTTTACTGCGACTGATGGCTTATAGCTGCGATTGATACCTTTTAACTCTAGTACAAGCGCTTATACGAACGAACCAAATGCCGATAAACTGTTTTGAAATGATTGTTCTGATAAGCCATTTTGAAAAGACAATAAAAAGTCGTCTTATTTATTTGTTTGAAAAAATTAATAAATTATAAGCTAAAAAGAAGGAAGCCCGAACCTTTGTGATGTTCCGGACAATTTCAAATTTGATACTCACATATATAATTTTCATATGTTGGTGTTTTCACCGTATACAGCGGCTACTTAATTAATGTACTTGTACGTCAGCCCTCAACGTGATAAGCAACTAATTAAGGGCATGTTAATATTGTCTTCTCCTTTTAATTTTTATTTTGGAAAATCAAAAGTTAATATAAACATCTAGTTTTTTAAAATAGTCTTTTCACTCTTTTCACTACCGACTCACTTCGAAGATAAAGTAAGAGGTTACATGCACATCATACACCATATTTCTCTCGCTCCCATCTCACGTACATATTTCTCTCTCATTTTCCCCACTACTCGCCCTTTTCTTTATAAAAAAATATTTCTTTTAATTATTACCTATTTTATTTTCAGTCAAAATTTATGAGCCGCATCCAATATAAACTGACGCTAAGGAATGAACCACCAAGAGCTAACGTGATAGTGGACAGGGGCGTAGCCAGCCACTGGCTGAACCTCGGGCTCAGTCTACTGGAGAGCATAAAATATCAGCATTTAGCTTATTAGCTACAGGGGAGGTACGGCATGTCTGTAGCAGTAGAAGTTGTGCGATCGGCGACGTGTGGCAGGCGGCGGCGCCTCACAGTCGCGCGCGGCTGCGGGCAAATCAACGGCGACGTCGCAAGCAAACGCAACCGCGCCTCAGTCGCCAGCTAAACGGCGACGTATCATGGGGCTGTGGGCCCAGGTGTCCTTGCCGGGAAGCTAGCCGCCAATAACCCGGACAGCGACGGCTCATACGTGTCTTCTATTAGTAAGTAAATATACTCTCAAAGTGTGTGGCACGATGATCTAAAATAAATTTTTTTATGAAAGATTCTGGTTTTTTTAATATAAAATTTAACTAGTTTTTTAAGTAGCGCAAATAAGTTTTAACTAACGTTCGAACGAGTTACCTTTATTATGATAGTTTATTTGTAGGCATGTGCTGATATATATAAAAAAACAGTAAGGCATATGATAAACAATGTTAAAAAAAATCTTTGAATTCGAGTGTATTTTTTAGAGGTATGTGTCCCATTTGAAGTGTTATAGATGTGTATATACCTTAAAACTGAAATTTTTGAAAAACATACATAAATTTGGGTTGAATTCACGTATTTAAAATATGGTGCCCTGACATCATGGTGTCCTATTTTGATATGTATGTATGTGTGTACATATATGATTACACACTCCTGGGAGCACGTATAGTATAATGCTATTATTTTTTAAAATTTACTTGTATGTGTGTGTATATATATGTATATGATTACATAGTCGTGATGGCATGTATGGTTTAATGATGTTACTTTTTTTAAATTTATTGCTATAAGAGAATTGATCCGTACGTATAGTAAACTTGATCTATATTACGCGACGGAGAGAGCACACCGTCCTACGATCGGATTAAAAGAGCTTTTTTTGAGTGGCTTATGGCTGAAAAGCACTGTAGCTAGCTGAAAAAATACTGCAGCTGACGGAGGCTTATTTAGCATAATTAAATTTTAAATAATTTAAAAATAGAAAAAACATGTTAGCCCATCACGTAAAATGCAAACAAATACGAGAAAAAAGAATCGGCAAAAATGCTAAAAAAACAAAAGTATAGAAAAAGACGAAATTTATGAATAGTGCAAAATAAGTCATAAATCAGAAATTGAAATCGAAACGAGCAGGGCCTAAATTTGTATGGCACTGTGTGGCTGGGGTCACACGATCGAGGACAGTAATCGTAGAGATCGGTCGATCAATCCTTCCGGCGCGGCCGGACACCATTCACCGCCACCGCCATACGTACGCATGAACGGATGCATGGATGCGTGTCGATCCAAACCGCCCCAATCTATGACATTTTTGGCGGGCTCGCTCTCGTACGCTCGATGGCTGAGTTACTCACCCGTATGACACACATCCAGATAGAAAATTCGACAGGAGATGGATGCATGCGTACGGTGTTTTGATCCACTCAAAACCTGCGATCCTGAGCAGATGACCTCGAGGAAAGGTAACCCTGGGTCGTAACAGCCATACGTTGCGTCCTAGATCCGCAGCTCGATTGGCTGGCTCTGCAAGTCTGCATGATCGATCGATCGATCGATCGATCAGTACGTCGTTTCTGATTTGCCTTCCCGAAAGGCGTTCATTTCCACCCTCTGGTTGATCGGTTAGGAAAGCATGGACGACGACACACGGGCGGCGAACGCGCGCGCGTCGGTCGGCCGGTCAGCCTGCAACCTGCAAGGCATGCAGTTGCAGCGCGCGCGCGCGCGCGGTGGAAGAGGCAGCATGACACGGCCGGCGCCGCGCGCGCGCCAAGGTGAAAGTTTACCCCCGGGACGGGCGTACGTGCCGCGTGATTCGTCGGAGCCGTACGTGTAGTCGGCGGGCTGCAGTGCGGGGTGGGACTGTTGGTTATGCGGGGGTATTTCGATTAATTTTTTAATTGAAAAAAATAAAAAAGATAGAGAAGATGGGGTCTACCTGCCAGTGAGCCCGACAAAGAGATAAGGGGAGGAGACTTCGTCACCTCTCCGTGCGCATGCGATGGCCTGTGCGGGCGGTTCGGCTTCGCCCAGATCGGGCCCAGCGGCTGTTGATTTCGGCGGCACATGGGGGGAGACGGCGTCTGGAGATGCCGGCGATGGAGGCACGGGCTGGCCCGTGTTCCTCAGAGCGGCCGCTCGTGTCACCTCACCGCAAACCCCCGTCTCCTCTTCTTAAGGCCAGAGTTCTCCATTGTTGTTGTATATCTCTTCCGATCTGACTTGCTCCTCTTGGATCTTCTTCCTCTTGGCTCTTCGGGTTGTGTGGAGGTTTGGGGCTTCGGCGCCATCTCCGAGTGAAGCCTTTGCTTTCGGTTTCCCGTGTGAACCCTATTGTGGTGTGAGGGGAAACCCGAAGGTTGAAGGTTTACCCGAGGGAGGACGGAGGCGGAGACGGCTCCCCGTTGTGCTTAAGTGCACTCGGCCGGTGCATTTTTGTGGTCTTGTGCGGCATCACCCTGACCATCGGCTCCGGCGTCGGCTCCTTGAGGTTGGAGAGGCACTGTATCTGCGTCAACCACACTCTTCTTCTGCATTGGCACAGAGGGGTGCTAGGTTTTCTGGGACAACACTTTTGAGTATGCCTTGCCTTGTTCTTCTTATTCTTCACCGACTTGGTATTCTTCTGGACGGCTTTGAGTGATGTCTGCACCGTGAGTTATTGTTTCTTTGCAAAGTTCAACAGCTGTACTTGTTCGTTAATTTATGTTCAAGTACCTGAGAGTTGTTATGCATGTTTGTGGGCTCAACTTGTATGCTCTGTGATGATAATATCGAATACTAAAATTGATCTAGTTAACTGAATTAGATTTGAGCTTATTTGGATTGTCTTCTACTGTCTAATCTGTAGTTGGTTATATTTCCGCTGAGGAGATTTGTTAACATGCGATTGAAATTTTCTGTGATGCAGTAAGTAAATTTGTCCAGTTCTGTCTAGAATAGGTCTCTTCATGCTGTTCAATTTTGAATGTAATCTGTTATTCTGATCATTGACTGGATACTGTATATTCTTTCATTGCTTGTGAACATCTAAACTGAAAGTTCTCAGTCTGCTGTTCTCTGTATTTGCTCAGTTTGTAATAGTAGAAAACATATATGTCAGCTCAAATCCTAGTTTTAGTTATCAGATCGTTAATGAAGAGTTTTGATATTAACATGAGAAGGCCAAGACTAACAATCTTGTGCAACTCTGTTCTGAGAGCAATCTTAAAGCGATTATTTTGTCTTATGCTAGAATTAATTGCTTTACTGCTTAAAGGACTGCTTTACATGTTATTTTCAGTAGTTCTGTGGCTATATTCCTTGAATATTTTACATGTGTATGAATGGTAAGATGAAATTACATGATTATATACAGTTTATGTCATTTATATTCTACTGAAAATGTTTTAAATATGTATTTAATATAGCTGAAATTAAAACTAGAAATAGGCTCTTACCGCTTTATTTACAGCAGGGACAACCGCGCGCGCGCGGCGCACGCGATGCGGACCTGATGAGGAAAACGTACGCTGGCTTTTCACGGCCCTTGCGCCGCGCACGCACGGCCGTTCCCCGGTCCGTCCATCGGCGCGTCACGCCACGTGCGGCGGGCCCCGGCCGCCGGCGACGTGTCGCGCCTGGCGAAAGATGCGCCGCCGTCTCGTCGCTGGTTGTTGGTAACCGGTTGGTTGGTGTGGTGTGGTGTGGTGCGGGTGCCCCACCGATCCGTCGTCGTTTGCGATTGGGGGCAGGCAGCAGCGTTTGCTTGCAGCCACGGTGCGGTCCGATGGTCCATGGCACGGCACTCGTCTCGTCGCTTCGCTGGGCAGCGAGCGCACATGGGGACAGGTGGCACCGCGCTACCGGTTTCCCTTCCTCTGCACGCCCGTTCCAGGCCCAGGCTACCAACACAATAACCTGCACGAGATGATCATCAACATACGATTCACAAAGGGTCTGTTTGGTTGCCTGCATCAGGGTAGCTCGCATCCGCTCATGCAGGGAGATGGTGTTTGGTTGGCTGCATCGGGGTGAGAGCCTGCACGAGTGGATGCAAAAAGTAATCGAGCGGCCGAGCCAGACGCTGCCGAGAGCTTCCTCTCGCCACGCACATCTGTGCATGAGCCGATGCACGAGCAACCAAACAGTCCAAATCGTCCGATTTCGTAGATCAGTGATAATAGAAATTATTTACAGACGTTTCGAACATAGACAGTTAATGATAAAAACTATATGTGATGTGTAAATACCATAGACGATTAGAATATAAAACTGTCTGTAACACTTTCTCATTATAAACAGTTTATAGATAGAATCGTTTGTGATGTGCGAGTATCACAGACGGTTTTAGTTCGAATCGCTCATGATATTTTTCACAGATGGTTTATACCACAAACCATATGTGATAGTTCACTCTCTCTCTCTCTCTCTCTCTCTCTCTCTCTATATATATATATATATATATATATATATATATATATATATATATATATATATATATATATATATATATATTTGTTTTTCGACAGACCAAAGAAATGAGAGACATAATTATCGCAGACGATTCTATATACCAACTATCTGTGAATTATGATATAAAGCACAAAAACTATATATATTGGTATCAGGTTCAAATTAAAACTGCTATATCTTTCAATCTCATAAGCCAATATTGCTATTTTTTTGTGGATGTTTGTGGATATATTTAGAAGGATTCCACCAATTTTCACTAAATTTGTATAAATTTGGCACGCTTTTTAATTTTTAGGAAGGTAAAAACTTTTTGGGAAATTCTACATGACACAGATGATTTTTAGTTCGAATCATCTGTGATAATTCTAGATATCATAGATGGTTCTTGTTAAAAACCGTCTGTATATGTGATAATTACAGACTTCACGTACGATTTTTAATTCGGACCGTTGTCGTAATTCTGTATCACAAACGGTTCTAGCCATCGTTTGTAATATAGACAGTTATGCTTGTAAAATCGTCTATAATAATTACAACACAGATGTTTCCAGAAAACCTCTACGGTAAGACATCTAATATAACATTTTTTTGTAGTAGTGCCGGCATCGTGGCCTAGCCCCGAAGGCGACCAAGGATGGGTTGCGTAAGTATTTTTGCGAAAGAACCGGTTACGCATAAGTCGATAACCACTTCAAAAAATTCTCTCAATAAGTTGTTTCAGAAACCCGGTGAAGAAGCAGCTCCATTTACTTATTCGAAAAAAAAATCTTAAACTATGTGCTGAAAAGAAGCGAACCTAAATCTTCTTCCACGCGCATATCAGCATGTGCAAGGTTCGTTCTCAGCTGCTCCTGCGGCTTGCCCGACTCGACGACTTCTTATGGAGTGACAACAAGCTGGCTAGCTTCGTCGCGCCATGACACAACGAAATCATACCCACAAGCTTTGCCATAATCACCGCACTTTGCAAATAGCTAGCTAGCTAGCTAGCTCAATACACTCGTATTGCTTCTTTTCAACGAAGTAATTGGCTTTCTTTCTTCCGGCGACACACGCATTGCCCACCGTAATTTTGTATTGCCAGCACGGTAAAAACTGTGCATTTTGATTGTCAAAACTCTTGTTTCTTGCTTCTCATGGGTGCACCTTATCACAGAGCACAAAGAAGCCAAATCAGACGGTATGTAAAGAGCCTAGAGACGCACCATGTATTTCTGAAAATTCATATAGCAACCGGGACTACGTACAGTTCTAACACCATTTTTAGGGGTGGGAAGCGGTAGCAGATAATTCGTTTTATCCGATATTTGTATCCGAGAAAACACAAATGCGGTAAGCAAAATCCGTATTTAAAAAAGTTTGTATTTGTATTCAAAAATATTCGTATCCGTATTCGTATTCAAGACTATTCGATTCGTATTCGATCCGTTTCCATAACCTGGGAAAAATCCGGACAAATTTTGTGATTCAAAATTTGAATTTAGACGGTTTAAAACCGTTAACAGTCAAAACCAGTGAAAAATCGGCAAAACCATTAAGAATCCATTTTATCCGATATTCGTATCCGAGAAAACGCGAATATGGTAAGTAAAATTCGTATTCGAGAATATTCATATCTGTATTTAAAAATATTTAAATTTATATTTATTTTAAAATATAAATTTATATTCGTATTTAAGACTATTCGATGGCATTCCACCATTAGTATTCCTAACCATTTTTGACATTTTTGCGGTGCAGTGCGCCGCGGGCACGGGCAGGACACCATCCAGCACCCAAATGCAATCATTGTACTGCGCCCTCTCCAACACCGCCACGTGTCCAGCCCCACTCATCATACCACTGCCCTTTCCTCCAAAGGCAGCCTCGTCAAATCGAACTGCAGCCGTCCACCTGTCACAACCGCCCGCCTCTATATATATACCCCTCGCCCCCACCCCACTCCCTCTCATTTCAAACCTCGTTTCTTCCTTCCTCTAGTCTCGTCTTCTCCTCGATCCCTTGGGTTCACGCGAGGCAGCCGGTTCGATCCTTCCAAAGTCGCAAAGCCAAACCGAAAATTTACTCGCAAATATTGGTTGATTGCTGATTAGTAGTTGGTGTGCGTGTGCCATGGGGAATCACAAAAAGTTGCTGCAGTTTCTGCGGCCGGACCCGGCGGTGGCGGCGGCCAAGTCGTCGGACGACGATGAGGACGGCGGGTCGTCTCTGCCGTCTCCTACGACCAGCGCGAGCGCGCACACGTCGGCCGCGGCGTCGCCGCTGCCTTACGTCATGTCGCCGTGGATAAACCTCCCGGGGCTCGGCGCCGAGGGGGCGGGGATGGGCGGCGGGGCGGCCGCGACGACGGGGCTGCTGGGGTCGCTCATCAAGGAGGATGGGCACGTGTACTCGCTCGCCGCGGCGGGGGACCTGCTGTACACCGGGACGGACTCCAAGAACGTGCGGGTGTGGAGGGACCGCCGCGAGTTCGCCGGGTTCCGGTCCGGGAGCGGGCTTGTCAAGGCCATCGTCATCGCTGCCGACGGGAGGATTTACACGGGCCACCAGGACGGAAAGGTACGCGTGTGGCGCGCGTCGGCGGACGATCCTGCCGTGCACAAGAGGGTCGGGTCGCTCCCGAGGTTCACGGACGTTTTGATTAGCTCCGTCAAGCCGTCGCACTACGTCGAGACGCGACCCCGGCACAGCGCCGTGTGGCTGCGGCACTTCGACGCCGTGTCGTGCCTCAGCCTGGACGCCGGCGCGGGTCTGCTCTACTCGGGCTCGTGGGACAAGACGTTCAAGGTGTGGCGCGTGTCGGGCTCGCGGTGCCTGGAGTCGGTGCGCGCCCACGACGACGCCGTGAACACGGTGGCCGCAGCCGGGTTCGACGCCATGGTGTTCACCGGCTCGGCGGACGGCACAGTCAAGGTGTGGCGGCGGGAGGCAGGGAAGGGCGGCGGCACGAGGCACGTCATGGAGCGGGTGCTGCGCAAGGGCGAAAGCGCGGTGACCGCGATCGCCGTGGCTGCGGAGGCGCGCGTGGTGTACGTCGGTTCGTCGGACGGGGCCATGAGCCACTGGCAGTTTCGCCGCGGCGCCGGCTCCTCAAGCGCGCCGAGGAACGGCGGAGCGCTGCGGGGGCACAAGATGGCCGTGCTCTGCCTCGCCGTGGCCGGGCGTGTCGTCGTGAGCGGCTCCGCCGACCGGACGATCTCCGTGTGGCGCCGCGAGGAGGGCGCCGAGCACGCCCGTCTCGCCGTGCTCACCGGCCACACGGGGCCGGTCAAGTGCGTTGCCATGGACCAGGAGGAGGACGCCCCCGGCGCGGACGGCCACCGCCGGTGGGTCGTGTACAGCGGCAGCCTCGACGGGTCCGTCAAGGTTTGGCGCGTCTCCGACGCGACGGCGCGGACGCCGGCGCACGTGTGGAAGGGCACGCTGTCGCCACTGGGCGCGTGGACGCCGTACGCGGCGCCGGAGCTGAAGCGCATGGCCGCGGCGTGACCGAGTCGGCGCCCGTGCGCCGGCAACGTATATAGAGCGCATACGTGTGCTCGTGTCAGATAGTTGTAGTAGCCAAGGCTGTACATATGCGTACGTAGAAAGTAGAATTATACGCCGTATGCATGTACGGTGTTGAAATACCTCAAAATTTCAAAATTTTTATTTCTTTTTGGAGTTTGATTGAACTCTCAAATCTCTTCCTAATTTGGCAATTCACCTTTATTCTGTGCCTTTTCTCTTGTGCGTCTCATCTCCTTCACTCATTGCCCCCCCCCGAAAGCCGCCTCCCCGTCGCCTTCCTGTTTTCCCTGCCCATGCGGCCACTTGCTCGACCCCAGAGCTGCGGCTGCACCTTCCCAGCTGTTCACACCTCCCCTGCTAGATGCTGACGCTGTGGCCCCAACAGTCAGTTGCTCACCTTTCCGCCGACTTCACCTGATACGGGGTCCCCCGATCTTCTCGACGTAGGATTGGATACTCACATGCAGCCTCTCGAATCGTAGCGATCCTCCGTTGCCAATGTAAGAACGAACGCTCTTTAATTCATAAGATCACACGCGCCGGACTTCACGACCACCAAGCGAAAGCCCTATCATGCTCCCAATTCCCAGCGGAAAGGTTGAACGATCTCAAATTGCAAGAACTCGCAAAATTTCTTTTGGATTTGAGTAGATTTTTGATAGCCACAAAAATTTCGTTCAGGTTATACAAGTGTCATCAGACTTTGATATTTAGCTTTCACTTTCTATGTTATTATCACTGTTTTCTAACATTTTGTGAAATAAAGATAATTCACACAAGGGTGGGCACCGTATGCAGTGAGCCTTTACCGGGTATAACCGTACAACATACTGTAAGGACATACAAATTTGAACTTCCTTTTCAGATCACTAAGCCATTGAATGGTCGCCTGGAGGTATCATTACAGCAAGGTCTATTTGCGAAAGCAATCCTGACACTTGGATTTTTGAGTTAGTGATAAAATCAGTGCGGGTATTCTTATAAGGTAGAACACTAAAATACAAGCGCTACAATGCATACTTGCATAGCGTAATTCTCAAACAAAAAAAAATGTAAGGCTATAGAGAATATGATGCGCTAGTGCATCTTCAAACTTAGAAAATAAATATGAAGACATGTAACATTTCCAAACAAACAACATAAGGAGCTTAGATTAGATTAGATGGACCATGTCCATATCCTGAAAAAAATCAATCATTGCAGATCTGGAGCATGCCCAGCGTAGCCACTGCACATCACGGTGGATCTAGAGCAGCAATTCATTTCAATTCACAAATTCATTCGTCACACAAATGAACAAGAAGCAGCTGTGACACTAAAAATTCATTTCAGACATGTATATCATAGAAATGATCTTCACAGATACGATTCAAGGTCCATAATTCATTTCAGTTCGATTCAGAAACACATGTGAGGCTTCGACACCGAAATTTTCATTTCAATTTACATTCCACACAATCCAACAACTGAACAAAACAAAACTTCTGAACAGAACAACCTTCCACTCCAATCCTTTCTCACAAAACAATTAGAGCACAGCACAATTTGATTACACATTCCACTGCTTCTCGAGAGGCGGCGATGCAGGTATGGAGGGCGATGCCGTGCAGAGGCGGACGGAGGCGCTCGGGGAGGCCGGGAGGGAGGCGGACGGAGGTGCTCGGAGAGGACTGCATCTCGGCGGCGCTCGGTGAGGAAACTCAGGGAGGATTCCCTCTATTCGCCTAACCCTAGCACGCAGGCACTGCATAGGAAGGAGCAACGAGAGAACCGGAGGAGGCACTGGTGGAGGGGGCTGGAGGCGCTCGGGGAGGGTGGCGGACGGAGGCGCTCGGGGAGGTCGGCGGCGGTGCTCGTGGCAGAGCTCGGGGGGGGGTGGACGACGGCACTCGGAGAGGTCAGCAGGGCGCACAGGGAGGAGAGGACCGGAGGAGGCACTGGTGGAGGGGGCTGGAGGCGCTCGGGGAGGGAGGCGGACGGAGGCGCTTGGGGAGGTTGGCGGCGGTGCTCGTGGCAGAGCTCAGGGAGGTGGATGACGGCACTCAGGGGGTCAGCGGGGCGCACAGGGAGGAGATTCCACCGAATGGCAGCCGGAACGGCTCGGGGTTCCTGCGAGGGAGATCAGAGGCGGGGGCCGGGAAAACAGATAGCGAACCGGTAGGCGTCTTTTTGCAAAAAATGCATAAGTGAGTTGGGGGATCCCACCCTCAAGAATCTGGACCGTTGGAGGCCGATTTAACGATTCTCGGAGAAGTTTTAGCATGTTAGCACTGAAAGCTTGTTAGCACTAGATATGTTCCATATATATATATATATATATATATATATATATATATATATATATATATATATATATATATATATATATATATATATATATATATATATATATATATATATATATATATATATATATATATATATATATATATATATATATATATATATATATATATATATATATATATATATCGTAATTTCTATTGCCAATAAACAACATTTAGTCTTCAAGCGCACATGGATTTAAAAGCAGTTACTTTGTTGATCTCATGAGCACCAACTAGTACAATTAAGAGTTTAAATGACGCTTTGTACTATAAAGTTGGAACCACTTTGAAACATTAATGAAATTAGTTAAGAAATTAAGGGACATTAGTTGAGAAATTAAACCGCTTTGAAACATCATTGTAGTTAGCCGGATCCGGATGCGTACGCGCGAGGAAATGCAGCCGGAGATGCGGCTAGCGTGCACCGACCGAGAAATCCTCGTGAAATTTACTAGCTCTTTTTTTTTTTTGAACGCTTGTGCAATTTAGTTGGGTATTCTACCTACCACATATATATTTTTTCCATCCATAAATACTCTATTTAGTCACAAAAGAATATCGTTTTGGGTTATGTGTAGTAAAATTTACTAAACTTTGGCTATTATCTTTCTTAATATTTAGATTGAACATATAAAAATAATGTGTATAGATTTGTCACAGAAAAGACTTTCATAATATCATAAACTATTAAGTATGACAAATATATTACGATAAAAATTAGTAGTTAAATTTGTGTTGACCATGTTGGCGTCTAGAGTGACACTATTTTGTGACGGGAGAGAGGAAATCAGCGCTAGATTTTTCTTTGCCATTTCTTGAGAAAATGCCACGCAAGTTTCACAATATTTCTGTTCATACATAGCTACGTCATCGCATTTAATCAGCCGGGAAAGTCGTATTTTGTCGCTTGTCGCACTTGACGTGTGCCACTACGAACTGGTTGAAAAAACGAGGCGATCTCGAGAGAATCGAAAGCAAATCACGAAGTTGTGTTTGACCACGGCATATATGTAGGAGATCGATTTAGCTCTAATTGCCCTCTTAGTAGCAAGATTTGGAGCTTGTTCTTTTGTACCGTGCATTATAATTTTTAATTATATTATAATTTATTTGTGTAATAAATAGTAATTATTAAGAAAAGAAATAGAAATCGTTGAAAAACCGAGAAGAACATAAATTTATCGAGTCAAAACATAAACCGGAGTGCTGGACCATCCAAACAAAGCCCAGTTTGTACTTAAGCTTGCAAAAAAAACATATAAAAATGTTGTATCGAAGAGATGCCAAGCCTCTTTCCACATCTGGAAAATTCAAATTTGATCAAGCACAGAACAAACTTAATTTGCTCGTCTGTCTTTCCTGACAGTGAAAAAATATGTATTTTCTGGAATTTGCTGGTTTTTCTTTTCTTTGAGATAGAAAAGAACGTTTCTGGTCTTTGATTAATTTGGTAATCCAAGATCGTAGGTAAGACAAAAGACACCACTAGTTTAACCTTGTGGCAGGCAGGAGGGAAGAGAGGAGCTAAGGGTATGTTTTTTTCATCTTCTAAAATCTATTTTTTAGCTATTCTATGGTAACTAGCTTTTAAACGGAGTGTCTTTTCAAGACATATGGCCTGTTTGGCAGGAGAGAAGCCGGGCGGCTTTTGTCTTTTGCTACAATACCTAACTTTCAAACGGAGTATTTTCTCAACATGGGGTTTACAAGTTAAGTGATCTACACGTTAAAAGCCCAATATCTGTACCAGCCAAAATTGCAAATGAGCATCTGTCTCTCCGTAATCTGTACCGTAAACAGCCAAAATTCAAAAATTTCAGCCAAAAGCCATAAGCCGCAGCCGAAAAGAACAGGCCCATAGTTTACAAATTGATTGTAGTATACACTATATTAATTTTATTTATATCGACCAAAATCGCATATGAATTTCTCATCGTACCATCTCTCACAAACAACACAAAAACCATAAACAATAGCCAAAAGCCATAAGTTGAAGCCAAAAAGAACAAACCCTAATTTTGCTTACTCTCTCCAGTACTTTGACTTACAAGTTACTACAAAGACTAATACGACCGCAAGACTATGGATTAAGTGTGGGTTCGAAACAACTACATTGATGGTTTATGGATGTGGTTAATGGCAGGGGCGGAATCAGTTCAAACCCAAGTCTCGGGTTAGGCCAGCTGCTCTTGGACCGATTCACAATAGGACTAGACTGTTTTGATGAGTAAAAATAGCTTTAGTGCTCCATTTAAGGATTTGCCAACGAGAATGTTATCTGGTTTGAAGAAAAATGGACTCTAACGTAATGACCACGGAGTCTTTCTCCAAAGATCACAAAACACATTTTACCTAAGGTAAGCCCAGGGAGGTTGAGTGAGCCATCAGAATGGTCAAAGAAAACATCAAGAACAGATGCAGCAGAGTCATTTAAAATCGAGGCAAATGATGGAGGATGAAATGAGCTTCCCTTTGTTACATAGATTGCCCTCAAGACATAGCTATCAATTACTCAAGATTAGTCATTAGCTTGGGTAATCAAAATTCAACAGACAACACCGTAATAAATGGGGAACAAAGTACAACCATAGTTTTTACATGGACAAATAAGAGTTTTCATGTACCATGAATAATGCTTGGCACAATGTAGGAATAGCTCACGGAATGTAACCAAAGCATGATTTAGGAGAACACTCACATTTTAGAAATAGCTCACGGAATGTAACCAAAGCATGATTTAGGAGAACACTCACATTTTAGAAATAGCTCATGGAATGTAACCAAAGCATGATTTAGGAGAACACCATTGAGCTCCACCGCTGAGTTGCTTACCTCAGGCACCTAGAAAACAAAAAACATAAAATATGAGGATTGTAAAACTACAGTATAAACACCAAGTGCTTTTGGTGATTCTTGCTTGCTTAGTTGTTGTGACACAGTCAGTTTTGAACGTGCAACACGCCGTGCTCTAGCAATAGCTTCTACAGAATTTTCTCCTCCAATTCAAAGAATGCTTTTCCAATGATCTCTAATAGTTCCCAGATTTTCCCGCTCCTTGACACCCTACCACAGTTCCTTTTATAACCTTGTTGGAGGATATCCGACTTATGATAGCAACAATACATAAGCATGAAAATATCGCTGCTAGAAAGCAGCACAGCTTAAGCCATTGCTTAAAGAAAATCTTCGATGCAATATTGAGTTGTCAAGCTTTTGCCCAGCGATTTTCCAAAGCTCCCTACCACTCCTAACCCCATAATCTTCCTTTTGGCTTGTAATATCCAATATCACCATCAATGAAGGAATAACTTTTGGTGAAATTTCCCAGCATGCATTTGTAACATGAATGCGAAAAGCAGCAAGTTGGAGATTATCTAATCGAACAGATGCAAATATGCCAGTAAAGATGTAGTGCAATCTACACGATCATTCTCTTTACAGCAAAAACTCAAAATCAGCACATTTAACAAACAGGTTATTCTTCTTTCTAGATGACATAGAAGACACAACTAATCTTCTGAACAGAGCGTTGTTCCTGTCACCCTCGAACTCTCGCAGTCCAACTACTCCAAATGGTGTACTCTCTTCGAGGTCGCAGTCAGCAAGGTTGCCCTCAAAGATCATCTCCTGGCGGCAAGCTCTTCCACTGCCTCGACTGATGCCGACTGGAAGCGGATTGACTGCACCGTTCTTTCTTGGATCTACGGATCTGTTTCTCCGGAGATCTTGGACATCGTCATGGTTCCTGCTACTACGGCCATGAAAGTTTGGTTGACGATTGAAAATCTCTTTCGTGACAACAAGACCACTCGTGCCATCTACCTCTAGGCTGAGTTCTTCGGCCTGACCCAAGGTGATTTATCTGCTACGGATTATTGCCTCAAGCTCAAAACTTTGTCTGATGCTCTTTGTGACGTCGGGCCAACTGTCAGTGATCAGACACTGGTGCTGACAATGATCAAGGGGATGATTCCCATGTATCGGAACTTAGCGACTCTTCCACCTATGATGACCCCGTTCCCAAAGTTCATCTAGGCTCGCTCCCTCCTTCTTCTGGAGGAATTCAAAGAGGTTCACAACGACAAGATCACCCAGCCACCACCGTCATCGACACACGATGTTCACCGCCACGCATCGGGCAAAGCACCATCACCAACAACACTACTCGCGGCTCCTGGAAGAACAAAGGCAAGGGCAAGGGCAACAAAAGTGTTGGCAAAAACACGCCTCCGACTCCTCAGTGGTCCTCAGTTTACAACCCGTGGACGGGGGCCTTTCAGCTTTGGCCTCCCCATGGAACAGGACTACTTGGTCCACGGCCAGGAGTTCTACCGCCCCGCCTTGGTGCTACACCACAAAGCTTCTTCGTAGCTGGTCCATATGGCCCATCCACGCTTGCTCCGGCACCTCTAGTCATGGTGCCTCCTGTCATGGCTCCGTCTACACCATCATGGGACGTGTCCAATCTCGCCCACACCTTCAACACCACGACCCTATAGTCGCCTACCCATTCTGGCTGGTTCATGGATACAGGTGCCACTGCCCACATGTTGTTGGATCTAGGTATCCTGTCCCTCTGCTCCAGTCCTTACTTTCCACATCGCACATAGTCGATGATGGATCTCCTATCACTGTCACCTCCACTGGCCATACTTCTATCCCTTCTCTTCATTCAGATCGTCCTCTTTACCTTAATCACATTCTTGTTGCTCCTAAACTTGTTAAAAATCTTGTTTCTGTTCGTAAATTTACAACTGACAATCACTGTGTTGTTGAATTTGACGCTCATGGTTTTTTTGTGAAGGATCTCCAGACCAAGAGCGAAATTCTCAAGTGCAATAGCTCTGGTGATTTGTACCCGCTTCTTCCATCGTCCATCCCACCACCCCGCGCCTTTGTCACCTCCGTTGATGACACAACTCTCACCTTGCTCAAGATCTGTTGATTTCCATTACTAAAAGAATAAGTGACAACTCATTGTGTCGTGCATGTCAGCTAGGCAAACATGTTAGGTTGCCTTTTTCTAGTTCCGCATGTCGTACGACTCACCCCTTTGAACTTGTTCACTGTGATCTTTGGACATCATCACTTGCAAGTGTTTCCGGTTATAAATACTTTCTTGTCATTCTTGACGACTTTACGCACTATGTTTGGACATATCCTTTACGTTTCAAGTCAGATGCATTTTTTCATTTATCCGCCTTTCATGCCTTCGTCCTCAACCAGTTCTCCACCACACAATTTGCCATGCAGTGTGATAATGGTGGTGAATTCGATAACAATCGTATTCATTCTTTCGCCACCACGAACGACATTATTCTTCATTTCTCTTGTCCTCACACCTCTCCTCAAAATGGCAAAGCTGAAAGAATGATTTGTACACTTAATGATATTGTTCGTACTCTTCTCTTTCAGGCCTATCTACCCCCTGTATATTGGGTTGAATCCCTCCACACTGCCACTTACCTTTTAAATCGTCTTCCGATGAAAGCCCTTCAATTCTCTACACCATTCCAAACTCTCTTCCATACTCCACCCTATGCCAACTTGAGAACTTTCGGCTGTCTATGCTTCCCGAACAGCGCGGCCACCATGCTTCACAAGCTCTCCCCTCGTTCGGTACCTTGTGTTTTTCTTGGATATCCATCCAATCACAAAGGCTACCGCTGCATGGATCTTGCAACACGCCGAATTATTATTTCTCGCCACGTCACGTTCGACGAGTCCGTTTTTCCTTTTGCCTCTCCCGCGCAAGTGCCAAGTGCTCATTCCTTGTCAGTCTCGCCACGCGCGTTGGACTTCAACCAGTCGTTTCAGCAACACTTGTTGCCTTCGTTGTTCCAGGTTCCCCAGTCTGCACCGCTTTCTCCAGCCTTGGCCACCGATCAAGCTACTCCTCAACAACTCCCGCCAGTTGTGAGTGTCCCTCACGAACATTCTTCATCGGCTGCTTCTCCTTCTACACAACCTACGCCAGCTCCTTCAGCACACCATCCTTCCAATCCTCCTCGCTACAACACTCGGTCTCGCTCTGGCATTGTACTTCGGCCACTAGACCGGCTCAATCTCAACACCACTACGTCTTCATCAATCTCCCCTATTCCCAAATCTGTCCGTAGTGCTCTGAAGGATCCCCATTGGCACTCGGCCATGGTGGATGAATTCAATGCCCTACTCTCTAACAAAACTTGGGACCTCATTCCTCCTCCGCCCAACGTGAACGTTGTATTCGGGTTATGGATTTTTCAGCATAAATTCCAGCCAGATGGTTCACTTGATTGTTATAAAGCCTGTTGGGTCCTTCGTGGTTTTTCTCAGCAGCCTAGCATCGACTTTGACGAAACATTTAGTCCTGTCATCAAACCGGCCATCATTCGTACAGTCCTTTCTCTTGCACTTTCCAATGAGTGGCCTGTGCACTAATTAGATGTGTCCAATACTCCAATGCCTTCTTGCATGGCAATCTCTCTAAAGTTGTTTATTGTTGTCAACCTACGGGTTTTGTTGATCCTTCCAAACCCAATCACATTTGTCGTCTTCGTAAATCTCTCTATGGTCTCAAGCAAGCACCACGAATGTGGTATCAATGCTTCGCTTCATTTCTCACCTCTCATGGTTTCCTTTGCTCCAAATGTGATACCTCTCTTTTCATCTATCGCCGAGGAGCTGATGTCGCCTACCTTCTTCTATACGTTGACGATATCATCCTGATTACTTCTTCTCCTCATGTTCTTTCATCCATCATCACCGCACTTCACTCAAATTCACCATGAAAGATCTCGGGGACCTCAAGTTTTTTCTTGGCATCTCAGTCACTGAAAATGCGGCTGGCCTCTTTCTCTCTCAAACATCTTATGCCTCGGATATTCTTGATCGTGCAGGCAAGTCTTCTTGTAAACCATCTGCCACTCTCATTGACACCTCCTCCAAACTTTCCGCCACCTATGGTCCACCAGTGAGTTATCCCACAGCTTACCGGAGTCTTGCTGGTGCACTACAGTACCTCACGTTCACCCATCTCGACATTGCTTACGCCGTGCAGCAAATCTGCCTTCACATGCATGACCCACGGGATGCTCACCTCAACCTGGTGAAACGTGTTCTGCGGTACATCAAGGGAATTCTACACTATGGGCTTCAGCTTACACGTTCAGCGCCGTGTTCTCTGTTGGCTTACACCGATGTTGACTGGGCCGGATGTCTGGATACGCGACGCTCCACTTCTGGCTTCTGTATTTTCCTTGGAGATAATCTGGTGTCATGGTCTTCTAAGCGACAAGAAATCGTCTCCCGGTCCAACGCAGAAGCAGAATATCGGGTTGTCGTTAATGCCATCGCTGAAACATGTTGGCTTTGCCAGTTACTACATGAGCTACATCAACCCCTCACCGCCGCCACTATCGTCTTTGCGACAACGTCAGTGCCGTCTTCATGTTAAGTAATCCCGTACAACACCAACGTATGAAACATATTAAGATTGATCTACATTTCGTGTGTGATCGTGTCTCCATGGGCCAAATGCGGGTGCTACATGTTCCCTCTTCATCGCAATTCGCTGACGTCTTCACCAAAGGATTGCCGCACTCCCTCGTCATTGATGTTCGTCGCAGTCTCAATGTCCACGCGGCTGCCGTTGCGACTGAGGGGACGTGTTAGACGCATGCATGCCATGCAGGCGTCCGCTAACCAACTCTAACCAACCTGCCTATATTTTCTCTTACAGTTGTCATGTTTATCTCTTGTATTTAGATAACCATCGTTTTGTGTTTATCTCGTGTATTCAGTTCACTCACGTTGTACAGTGTATAAGCAATCAATGAATGACAGCCCACGATGTGTGGCTTCTTCCAAACACCTCTCTCTCAGTCTTACAATCGAGACATGACACTGTATTTTTTGACAACAAATATTTTTCACATGCCCTTTGCCAATGCTCAGCTATACATCGAAGGGTACCTACAAGATTTGCTGGATGTCATGTATAAACAAGAATATCGAGTGGGTTCTTTTTTGGCTACGACTTATGGCTGTGGTTTATGGTTTTTGGTCCTAACGTGAGCTCTTATTTGAACGAACCGAATACCGATAAGCCGCTTTTGAAAAGGCTGTCTCGATAAACCACTCCAAAACAGTGGTTAAAAAGTTATCTCGTTTATTCATTCGAAAGAAGGTATAAGCCATAAGCTGAAAAGAAGTGAGCCATCTTCGTGTTAGGGTTGTTGATGACCAGGTACCTTCTTATATCCGTCACTACCGATATATGTGTACTTGCATCGCATGATCATGCACTATAACTATACCAGAGCTGCTTTCACACTCAAGGACCACCAAATAGCGCTCTCATAAATGAATTTGTGGAAAATGTGAAGAGCTTTCTTGTGAGCAAGGCATTGTTGAAAGGAGATGCTTCTACACTTCAGCCTTTGCGCCACTGCGAAATGAGC